>VWZE01008908.1:62563-79903 GCA_013396675.1 Eubucco bourcierii | reverse complement strand
CAGAAGTGGAAATGGGGGGGACACCTCTTCTGGAAGGTACTGGGAATGGCGGGGGCGCTGCTACTTAAGGGAGGGGACGGGGGCGTGCTGCCGTGCTGGAGAAGGCTTCCTTTGAGGAGGGAGCTAGTGGGCTGCCCTGGGGTGTGATGTCTCCCTTGATCAGCAGTTCAGGCTGTCCTTTTCAAGAACATCACATGAGTCTTTACATGAGCTTTGTAAAATACCTTGACGGATGGGGGATTTTGCAGCTAATAAGCAGGGCCCCACGTCTTTCACTCCAGCAAGCCACCCTTAGAATCATGTCAGTGCACACAGGCTTGCCCATAGGTTGCCTTTTACCTTCTTGCCCCTCTCTGCTCTGTAAGTCTGGGATCACTCCAGACTTAACCATGCAGTAAGAAATCGCGTTTGCTCTTAGCTGTAGCAGAAGGGCGGTTTATTTTCAGTAGTCTCTCACTTGTAGGACCATGGAAGAGAACAGGCTCAGTTATTCTGAGACCGTGTATTAAAACGTTTTTCCAGAGAAATTAAGTATCTGTCTCCCTTACCAATAATTTGCCATTTGTGCTATTAAGATGTAACAGACCTGAGTTAGGACATATGAGTTAGAACAGGCAAGAGAGAATTTAGTGCTGTTTATTTTTGAATGCTGTTTCATTGCTGCTGAAGCAATATCTTCTCTCCACTGCCATCTACTCCATGATCTGCAAAACAATTCCCTTTTTAGCATACTTTTCTTCTGTTTCCTTATTTTTCCACTGAGGTCCTGCTCTCTTTTCATCAGGAATCTGTATCTCACCATTTAACTTAAAATTTGTCTTTTAATTGCAAACACCAGCCTTTGAAATCCTAATAAATTTTTATTGCCTGAACAGCAAATAGTCTTCTGAGAGTTTATTTTAACCTCCTGTTACCTACCACCAAAAACTATTTGGACTGAAGCTGGAAAGCACATTTGCAGGCTGACTGGAAATTATCCTGACTTTTTGTTGCTTTTCCAGATTATCTGTAGTTGATGACTGTTAGCTGAACTTCAGTTTTCCTTTTGATCATGTGAAATTTATTAATGCATTATTTCACTGGCTATAATTCATAGGTCTTTGTACTCTTTGAAAATGTACTCAATAAAAAATTAAGTATGCTCTGAGTACTTGAATTTTTCAGCTTTTTTTCTGAGTTACTTTATATTTTAGGAGAAAGTTTATATGGCAGATATGGAAAACATGCCGAACTAAACTTGAAGAAGCAAAACTTCATCTTTTCAGAGCTTGAGAGGAAACTTGACCCAAAGCTTCCATTAAACAAACAGAAGTTATTTCTACTGACAGAACTGCTGAGAAGTATAGTTTCATCTCAGATGTGATATGTAGCTAAATACGCTCCAGATATGTACTCTACTGTACAGGAATGTTTCAAAGAGATTTTTTTTTTTTTCCTTTAGATAGACCTGTCTTGCTTTCTCAGAACTTAATTTTTTGAGTAAAGTTGTCAAGAAATTTTCGGACTATGAAAATGCTCAATGCTGTTCTTGTGCAATAGTGATGTTACATAAGTAGGAACAGAGAGATGGACCATCAGTATCAATAAACATCTGGTTTTGTTTAGCACAAAATGATTTACTGGTTTGCTATTGCACATTTTCTTGAGAAGCTGAATAGCAGCTGTTAAGAACTCTGGTTAATACAAAATTTCATGTGTAGACACTTTTCCATAATACCTTAATGTGTTGATAAATCATTCCCTAAGCATAATCATACTCAGTGGAGAATTTTCACTTTTATATTTGAAATTCTTGTCATTGTGTTGTTTTGTAAATGTTTCCTGCTTTTGCATGGTCTCTGTTTGAAAGACATTCTATCTTTTCTTGATGGTCTTCATTTTCTCACTGCCCCATAATCTAAGAACTTGTCTTGGGTTGGGGACTATATGGTTAAAAAATCCTCTAGGGACTAGAAGATTGATATTCAATTCCATAATTCTGCTATCTCTTCATAAACTCCGGGCAAGGCCAGCTCCTTCTCCTTTATTCCCCCTCCCAGCCTTGTGTCTGGTGGGAGCTGTTGTATCAGGACAAACATGTAAGGAGTAGCCATGGTTTGGGGCCTCCAGGGGCTTGTGTTTAGACCTCTTGGATGGCAGAGGCATGGGGGGAGGGGAGGATTCGAACATCGGGGATTATAGATTCAGTTTTGAGTTGGGAGAAAAAAATTCAAGGGGGTTTGCTGTGGATTTTGTCTGCCTTGTAATTTCTATCTGTAACTCTCTCTCCAAATATGAATCTGTCTTTCTCCAATTCGTTTGAGAGCTTCATTCTGTCAGCTCTTTAAACCCCAGACAGAACTTGTCCTTCTGAGAACTACCAGGGAGGATTTGTTATTCATCTCCATTGCCAATTCCTTAGCTGATTTGCTTTTGGAAGTGGTGCGTTGAGACAAACATCTTACACAAAACTTAGAAAATAAGGTGGTTGTGTCACTTAGGAGATAGTGTTTTCTGGATTGTACTGACATTACTATTGTTACTGAGAGATTTAAATCCATTTGTTCTGTATTGTGCTAACAAGAAAGCGATGTAGGTCAAACACTTTGCTGCAAATTCACTACTGATAGCATAATTTAGCTGCGTTATTGTATGATGACACTGCTAGCTGTTTGGATGTTGGGAAGTAGTGGCTGGAAGTTTGCACGTCTTCGAAGAAGCTTTGGGGGGAAAAAAGCCTTTTGTCAAATATGGGGTATTCTGTGAACATACAGAATCCGGTGACTTAATTGAAGGGAGAAACAAGAGTCCTTTATTCTCTCTTGTAAATACAAGATGCAGACAGTACAAGGTCTTGGCATGAGGACAGGCATGAGCAGTGATGAAGCTGGAAGGATGGGATGTTTAAGGAACTCTTTGACCGTGAAATTCTTTCTGATAAACTCTGTTCTGGGGGGGATTTGCAAGTTCTTGGGGAGGGGGAATATAATCTTACTACTGTTTTTAGATGCCATATTCAGCACATAATGCAACTTAACCCATTTAATAATTGAAATGACTATCACAGGTGCTAATGACTAAAAATAGTAAGGAACTGATAACCAGACTGGAAAAAAATGGGTGAGAAAATGCATATTGTTTCATAATCATCCATCTCCTCTCCTTGTGTCCATTCCATAGTGTGTTATCTCTCAAGTTTAGTACATTTATCATAATGGGAAGGGAAATGCTAGATGCTTTCCTTTTAGGTTCTGTAATGTGTTACTAGACTGCACAAACTATGAAGTGCAACCCCTTGCAATGAGCTGTTGTGTATGTGTTAAGGGGACTTGTAAATCAGAATCAATCTTGCAGTGGACCCTGACTTCAGGGTTTTAACCCGTTTTAAGATTGTAGTATGATAGTCACTATCAAGGAAAACTTTATTGTAAGATAACACAGATTCCCAATGAGAAATAAATGTTTATTTTTATTGTTGAAGTAGGAAGATTGTGCTGCTGGTTTCTGACCGGACAAGAGCATAAAGTGGCGATTTGTCTTAGTGCACCTGCCAACTCTCTATTCTGGTGTTTCTGTTGTCAGGTGTGTTAGTGCTTAATTTGTTTTTCTGTTATCTTTGTGAATAACTGTTTTTCTTGTTCTTTATGCTTTCCTCAACAAAATTACATAGACGAATCATGACTTGAATTACCTCCCGTGTTTCTGAGTGCAATTCAGAGCTATTTAAGTTCGCTCTGCTTAGTCTTGGCAAAGGCACATGTGTGTTTGGGAAGAGACTGCTATAACTGTGTCGTTGGCATCCACACTGGGGAAGTACACCATTATTTCTGTACTGGTACATTGGAATGAAAGTGTTCCTAATGCAGAGAACTTGTACTGGCAGAGGTGTGTCTCTCATGGTGCTACTTATCTGCAGAACTAACTTGAATGACAGAAGAAACTGCCTGTGCAAACTGCTTCACACCAGGGCATTTCTGCATCCTTTGTTAGGTGAGCTATTTGACAAGTTTTTGATGTGAATGCAGTCTTGGTTTTGCTTTTGGAGACAAATCACAGTTGTAGAGCTAGATACAGTTTTATCATCACCTCCATGTTTGCTATGAGTGTCTGGGCTTTCTGTAGTTTTTGTTGTAATTGTATTGTGTGGAAGTGGGGTTTTAGTTTTTGTATTTGGTTGTGGATATTTTTTGTCTTTTTAAGTAGGTAAAGTGCATTGAATTTTGAATCAGGAGTCTGCTGATTTGTGTTTCATTTTTAATCTTTTATTGCAGTATTCTGAAGGAGGAGTTAGGAGAGCAAGTGAGATATTTAGGCAGAGAAGAATAAAACAATAGAGTTCCTGAAGAGTTTGAAAGCAGTTTCCATTGCAGAAGGCTGGTGGGATGCAAAAAGATGTAGTAACTGACCTAACATGTTGCATGTTGATCTCATTCATTTTTATTTTTTTTCTCTTTATGGTCCTGACACGAAAGAATGATGTGACTAGTATTTAACCCAGAGCGGTTTGGTTTGGTGGTTTTGTTCGTTTTTTGTGGTGCTGTGGTTTGGGTGGAATTGGTGGTGGGTGATTGTTGATTGTGGTTTTTTTGTTTGGTTGTTGTAGTTTGTTTTGGTTTTTGTTGGGGTTTTTTTGTGAATTTTTTTTTTTTATGTGGGTTTTGATTGTGTTCATTTCAAATGTTCAACTTTTAAACATAGTGTGTCAGAATTAATGGTTCAGTAGAATGGGCTTCAGGTAGCCTCACTTCTGTATAGTTGTATTTCTTGCATAATGAGTGCAGTGATCCCTTCATTTTTAGGGGTTTGTAGTACTACGTGTTAATTAAGACTTTGGCCTCCTCAATTTCAAATTTTTTTAATAGCTTCCCCCTGCCTTAACAAAGCAAACTTCTCAGTACTAGTGTGCAACTCTTCTGATAGCAAGAAAAAATGCCCACATCCCTGTGAAATGAAAAGGACAAACTGTAATAATGCCTGGATACACTTGTTTATATGGCTAGTCAAGTTTTGTGTTGACATTATTTTATTGCCATTGGGCAGATAAGTAGATTTATGCAATTACTGTGTGAACAATACTAGCATACATAGAAATTCAGAAGTGTTTTCTGCAAGTTTAGTGTTCAGATGTATGTGTTGGCAGCTGGTGAGGGTTTGGGGTTCTTTTTGTGGAGGTTTTTTGTTGGTTTGGTTTTTTTCTTATTGAGAGGTTGACTTGTTCCCTAGATCATTGTTAGAAGATACTTTAGAAGGAGGAGGGGAAAAATTTATTTTACAGTGGACTGCTGCTAGCTTAATTTTCATGTTGAATTAGTGGTGTGTTGGTGTTATGTGAGTAACGGAAGGCTTTGGAAAACTTGTGTATATTATCTTAGGCCAGTGAAATTGCACTTCTGATTTTGATGGACAATTTTCTGCAGAGAATCTTTGTGCATTAGGTGGAATACTTTATAGCCTGGAGTTTGCAGCTTTGCTGGCGTAGGCCAAATGGCATTCAGAATAGTCTGCTGTTATTGTGTGTTTATGTGCCTTCAGTGACTACTCAAACTCTTGTATGTGCTGGTCAGTTTTTAAAATTGTGATCATATTTGCCTATGCATTTGAACATTCCATATGTTCTGGAATGCATTACTCCTGATTTAATTTTGCTTGTCAGTGGAATGTTGGGAGCCCTCATTACAGGGAGCTCCATTTTCTTTTTGCTGATGTCCCTGCATCAGGGACATTCTCAATATTCTCTGAACAGTCAGGTTAGTTGTAACAATGTCCCTGAGGTATGGGCATTGAGTCTCAGGTCTCTTGTACCCTAACAGTCATTGCTCCTCTTATATTAGAAAGGAAGGGATGGGAGGAGGAATACACTTAACAACTTGAAATTAATAATGTTTCAAGCCCTGCATGTGGTAATAAATTGATTTTTTGTTGAAAATTTCTAAAGCTGGCTACATCAGTATTAGGGCATAAAGCTATGAGCTTGCAAAAATGAGTTTTGTTCTTCTTGCAGTATTGTTCCTTTCAGTTGTACTGTTTGTCAGGTTGTTAAAATGTCTGACCTTAAACTAGCCCCCGATAATTTTTTGACGTAGATTTGTGGCACCTGTTGCTGAAAGCATGTGCCAGTAAGAGTCAGTTTTCTAGTGTTGATGAGCGCTCGTTTTAGTTTAGTGCATTCATCTCTGTACATTTTTTTCTCAAGGTTAAAAGAGGTTCTATTCCATGTGCTTATGAAAACATTCACAGATTTGAGACTTCCAGTGTCTGAAATACTACAAATTGCCCTTTGATGGCTTCTGGTAGCTTTCTAGGGCTAAAAAATTAGTAATCCAGTCTTAATGCCTATATAAATATGATCGCAATCTTGGACTGGACATTAGCACTAAGATTTGCTACAGAGTTGCTTTTGTTTTGTGATGGTATTTGGTTATTTTTTTAAAGTATAAGAAGCATATTGCTTGTAAAACATGACTTTCTGTGTGTGTGTGTATGTGTTCTAACTTACCCCAATCTCCACAGGAATTACTGTTATTACAGAGAGTACTTGAATTAAAATGGGGGACGACAGTGAGTGGATGAAACTGCCCATTGACCAGAAATGTGAACATAAGGTAGGAAATCTTGTCCTTGGGTTTAGCTTGTTGTGTATCTCTGCTATAGGGATTCTGTGGTACTCATCTAAGCACACCATAGTTAGGTAGTCTCAACAGCTGCGTGTAATGAATCTGAAACTGCATCAGCTCTAGCCAACCTAGAGGCTGAATAACATTTACTGAGAAGAGTTTAGTACCATGGTAAAGTGCATGGTGTAAGCTTGTTCTGCCGAAGTATCAGTGTACCCATTCATGTGGAGAAATTACTCCTCTGTAGCTGAAATTATTGTTGGGATCCCACCTACTCATCAGTGGTTATTAGGGATTATGAAGAGCAGTTTGGAAGACTGGTATCTCCCTATCCAGACCATTTTTGGCAGGAGAAGAACAAATATCCTGTTGCATGTTATTTGTATAGTCATTGAAGAGAAGTCTTGTAGATACCAGTTTACTGAGCATGCTTTCAACTACAGTTGAAGAACTTTGTGAGATTGGTGTGTCCAGATCATGCTAACACAGTATTTGAGAATCTGATTTCTGCATCCAGCTGTGGAAAGCCAGATTAAATGGTTATGAAGAAGCCCTTAAGCTCTTCCAGAAGATAGATGATGAGAAGAGTCCTGAATGGTCCAAGTATCTTGGACTGATCAAGAAATTTGTGACAGACTCTAATGCAGTGGCTCAATTGAAAGGACTGGAAGCAGCACTTGCCTACATTGAAAATGCTCACGTAGCTGGGAAGTAAGTAGCCTTTTCTTGCTATTAGTAGGCTGTTAGGACAACTTAATGTGCTTCTCTGAGAAAGGTTGCAGGTTAATTGTCCAGTGGTTACTAACAGTTCTGATTCAGCCAAACTTGCTTTGTTACCTAGAGAATTTGCCACGCCATAGGCTGTCCTTGTAGATGGCCTCCATGTCCATGTTACCTTGTCAGAAACGGCTTACAGTGTTAAAAAAAAATATTAAAGGTAGTAGTAAAGATTTCTAAAATGGTAGGGAAATTTGGGAATGAGTGATTTGGTATGAGTACTGTCAACTGCAATTCTTGTTTGTCTAAAACAGTCTATATACTTACAGGGGTTGCTTTTTTCCCTAGGGAGATATTTATGTATTTCACTCATGAAATAAAACATAGTTGTGTTTATGTGGTGTTGCATCCAGCTCAACCAATATGAGTCTTCATACCTGGCAGTTTCTCCACAGGGTGTTTTCAATATTTCACTTTTGTAAAGCCTATGGAATATCCTGAGGGCAGAATAAAAACATCTAGTGGGCCAGATCAGTGCTGTGGTCAGCTGACTTTGTGACCTAATTAAATTAATAGAAGTCTTATTTAAATAACAAACCCAAAGCTTTGTCTTAAACCTAACAACACTTCTGACCCTTTGATCTAAAAGTGGTGCAAATGATTTAGTTGATTTGGAGCCTTGAAACAGATGTGAAATTTTGTATGGGGATTATGCACAAATGCTGTATGTTAACTAATTTGCACAGTGCCAGGAAATGGCATTTGTTTGTGGACTTTAACTAATATATATTAATGAATACACATCTGAGAAAGTATCTACTTTCACTTTCTGGTATAGTCCAGTATTAGGAACATGTCAACAACCATTCAGTCTGCAGGAACTCTTTGGATTAAACTAGAGGTTGAAGTGGTCATTGACAGAAGATCATTACCTTCAAACTTGACTTAGGGTTTAACTCTGTTATATGAAGACTTGCTGAGTTTTAATTCATGTCGTAGGTGTCTGTGGTCTTTTTTTGTTTGTTTTTTGTGTGGTTGGTTTGTGGGTTTGTTTTTGGGTTTTTTGTCCTGTGGATAAGGATAAAGAACACCAAATTCACTAAAACATTCCAAAAGTAACATTCTTTTCATCTTTCAGGACAACAGGAGAAGTAGCGTCTGGAGTTGTAAATAAAGTGTTCAATCAACCAAAAGCCAGAGCAAAAGAGCTAGGTGTAGATATATGCCTAATGTATATAGAAATTGAGAAAGGCGAGGCAGTACAAGAAGAGTTGCTAAAGGGTCTGGACAACAAAAACCCCAAAATCATAGTAGCGTGTGTAGAGACACTGAGAAAAGCATTAAGGTAAGCTTATGGGTTTTAGTTTGTGGGATCTTTTGTTCTTTCTCTTACTCCAGCAGCATGTATAGTCTGATTTGCTGCTTAATTCTTTAGCAGGCACTTTTTGCTGAATAGGATGTATCTTCACTGAACTGATATTTTCTGTCAACTAGAGTCAAGAACGTCATGGAATTTGGAGTGATGTCCTTGTTTTGCAAACCTCATACGAATCGCTTTTGTTCAGAGCAACTGTTGGCTACACTTCCACTTTCACAGTGGACCTCTGAAAGAAGGGCAGGATTAGTGTCTCTTGTGAAATGTGGAGCTTCGCTTCTGATTAGCCGAAGTAAACTTGCTGATGGGAAAACTAAAATCTGGTCTTCTGAAAAAAGACTGATGTGAACAGGTCTAATTTGGTACATAGTGTGGAATTTCGGAAGAAAAGGAAAATTTTTTAAAAATGATTACACAAGAAATTGCCATTTTTCCCTATAATTTCCTTATTAAAAAGAAACCAACAATGTTTTCTAAAAATCAAATGCAACTTAATTAAGATAGGGTAATTTTCTTCAAAATTTGAAATATTTGGAACATCTTTTCTTGTTCCATTTTAAGTGTGTTTCCTGCCTTTGAATTGAGTGAAAGATGCTGCATATTAATGGACAGAACATATTTTTCCCTAAATGAAATAGTTGATGTGAAAAATTCCATAGTGCAGATGGAAAGTGTCTTGTGCTAGGTACTTTATAGAGACCTTGCTAAGGTGTATGTATAGATGGTCCTTCTTTAACTGTTTCAGGCTTCTGTAATAGAAGTCCAAGTAAAGCATCGGGCTTAGCATGTTACTTTTGCTTCTATGAAATGAAACTACTGTCTCACATTTTAAAATATGTTTTAGCTATTTTCAGTTGTCTTAATCAAATGTCCTTTTAAGAGCACAGTGAAATTAGAAACTTGCATAACCTTCCTCAATATCTTCTAACCACACCTATAAAATATGCAGTATCTGCTTTTTTAACATGCAGTGTTTTTGAGGTATCAGGATCAGATGCCTCAAATGGAACCGTATTGAATTAACCTTTTCTTCTCCTTTTGATCTGTATTGGTACCTAAATTTGTCTTGTGCTTTGATAGGATTTCTGCACTGATTAGGGAATTTACCTGTTGTACCTATGAGGGTAGCTTAAGTGCATAATTAGTTCAGCTAATTTTTGTCTGATGCTAAGGTTTCTGTTCTTTTTTGTGTTGTTACATGAATTAGGTAAAACTATGTGAATCAATAAGAGAATTTGTAAACACCTTTCCTAAAACACTTTTCTGAGTCTTGGTAGAAACTTTGAAATAGTGGGCAGCTCATTTGTTCATATTGTGCATTTAGATTGTGTTGTTTCAAAGGTGAGAGCTTCTTTGTCATGTTTTGATACTTACTGTTTCACAATGTAGGCTTTGCAGTAAAAGGTTCAGCACTAGAATATTTAGAAAGTGAAACCTTTATAGGTTTTAGTTCTTGAACAGCGATTTTATTAGTTTTTCCTTGTAGTACTTGATTGGAAGGAGGCAGAAGCAAAAGTGCGATTGATTGAAATGTTAATTTGGAATTCTCAAGGAAACAATGCTTCTGAATAAAAAAATCCTTACAACTTCTGAGGTGGTCTGGATAGAATGCTGTAAGAACTGTAACAGTTAACTTTTTATTATGACTATGAAAATGTTCTCCTGTTCTCATCCAGCACTGATTGAAAGAGGAAGTTTAGTGTATTTAGTTCAACAACATAATCTGCCATGAGGGACAGTTGGCTTGGGAAACTGGATTTATGTGCCCTTTCAATAGCATCTATTTAAACATGTATGTTTTCTGTGAAGATGACCTAGGCTCACTGTAATTATCTCATCCAACAAGTGGAAAAGTGACTAATGCTTTTACTGCAGTTTGCCCCCAAGGATAGACTAAGGAGATTCTATTCTGATTTTTATTTCATTATTTAATTTCTTTTTTTAAAAAGTAGGTCATACAAATTTTGGTCTAAGGACACCTGGTAAGGGAGCAAATTTAAGCAGTAGATTGGATTAAGTGCTTTGAAGTAATTTCAGAGGCCTGGTTTTGTAATTTCAGAGTGTGGAAGGCAATTATGATGGGGCAAATATTCTTAAAATTTTACAGTAGCTTAGTAACTTCACGAAAGAATGATTTGACTAAATGTGTCCTTTGACTAAATGACTCAATTCCTAAATGTGCACTGGAATAATTTCATAGTTATTAAAAAAAAACCAAACAAACAAAACACCAACAAACCAACAATTTGTGGATCACTCTTTCTGGTTCTTAACTGGACACTGATGCTATTCCTTTTTTTTAACTTGTAGTGAATTTGGTTCAAAAATAATCTCACTGAAGCCAATCATTAAAGTATTGCCAAAACTTTTTGAGTCTCGGGAAAAGGCTGTTCGAGATGAAGCCAAACTTCTTGCTGTAGAGATCTACCGTTGGATAAGGGATGCTTTGAGACCTCCATTGCAGAATATAAATTCTGTTCAGGTAGGCAGAAGTGCTCACCCTGACATTTTTTGTTAAATGCAATGTTGTATTTTTAACTTCTTGTAACTTTATCTAGAGCATTAGTCCCTTATTATTATTTGTAAATAAATCATGACAGTGTTGTTGCTCTGGGTTTATGTTTACATGTATGTATCATATATGTAGATAAGAGGGAAAGCATCACATTCATAGAATCATAGAATGCTATGTTGGGAGAGACCCCAAGGATGATCTGGTTCAACCTTTATAGGTGATAGTATAGTTTAAATGAAATGGTCCTGCACCCTGTCAAGCTGAGTCTTAGAATAACTGAGGAGGAGATTTGAGACCTAACTCAAGGACAAATGGCTACCCTTATAAAAGACTCCTGCACAGAAAGTTTTCAGGTTGATCGTTTTCTTGTTGTCCTGAAGCCTTTCAGACTTGTTCTGGTGCTGCTCAGAATGGGAGTATTCCACTTGAAGTGTCGTTCCATTATGCTACTGGAGATGGAACATTACATTATTTTAAAACTTTATAAATAATTTATGCATCCTTCTCTCCTATCCAGTGGAGTTAATTGTATTCAGGTGAAAAGCATTAACTTGGTGGGAAAAAAACACAGTTTGAATCAAGTGTGGCTCAAAATATTTGTTCCATCGTAGTCTTAGTATGTCATAATAGCACATTAGTAAGAAAAAGATCTTCCTTCATGCTCAGCCATCTTTAGTTTAAAGGTTCTACAGATGGCACGCACCATTGTGACTGCTTTGCAGTTTGTTCTTATGTAAAATCTTAGCATTGTTACTTTGGATTATATTCTGTTCCATGGATATACTTGGTCAAAAGCTTCAGAACAGTCTATATGAAGGGGAAGTCATTTCTTTGGTGGCAGAAACAAGAATTTGAAAGGTAGCTGTGGTGGGTTAGGAACTTCCTACCTCCGTTGAAATTACCAGACTAACTCAGACTACTTGGAAGTAAGATGAAGCTATATTTACAGCAAAGCAAAAAATTACAATTATATATACCATATATTTAGAATTATGTACAAATTAGAGGGAAGGAAAAAAACAAACCAAACCAAAAAGGGAAAAAAAAAAACAAAGCAGCCCCAAAACATACCACCACCCTCCCCCCCAAAAAAAAAAACCCAGAAACAACCCAAAACAGAAATCCAAACTCTTTCCCAGACAAAGGAAACTGCCCAGAAAGGACTGAAAGTTACCCCTTCCTCTTTCTCTCTGTACTTTCCCAGACAGACAAACAAGACTACTTGTAAAGTTTACGTTGTTTTCTGTTAACCAAGATTAGTAGAAAAGATCTTAAGAGTGGAGTGAGGGCAGAAGTGAATAAATCTAGTGTCCTAGACCAGAATGGGACAAATACTTGGCATTATTCGTTTTCATCCCTCTCAGCAAACTAATGAATGATGTAGACTTCATCATTATTTTCTTTTTACAACCAGTGATCTAATTTCTCGCATTAAAATGTTCCAATTGACCTCAAAATGGCACAGTAGTGCTATCTTGGCTTTGAAAAAGGAAGGATCTACTGCTTTTTCCATGCATGATTACTTGTCTTGAGGGTAGGTACAGAGTGTCTCTGATACCATGGTTCTGTTCCCTTCTGACAGCTAAAAGAACTAGAAGAAGAGTGGGTCAAAGTGGTGTCAGCTGCTCCTAAGCAGACCAGGTTCCTGCGCTCCCAACAGGAGCTGAAAGCAAAATTTGAGCAGCAGCAGGCGGCTGGAGGAGATGTAGATGGAGGTAAATTAATCTTGAACTCTGTTAGAAAATACATCACTGGTGTATAATTTGTGGAGGAATGTGTTACATTTTCACTCAGGCTGAACATGCAGAACATGGGATGCTATAAGCTACCAAAAAAATGGGGCTGGGGCAAAAGCTTTATAGGAAAGAGTATCTGTCCTGATGGAGTAGCAAAATCACAACTGCCCACAGTGCTTTAGTCTATCTCATTTGTCACTTATTTTCTGTTTTCTGGCTGCAGGAGATGATGATGAGGAAGAGGCAGTACCACAAGTAGATGCGTATGAGTTGCTTGAAGCTGTAGAAATTCTTTCCAAGCTTCCCAAAGACTTCTATGAGAAAATAGTAAGCATAAACTTAGTTCTATGACATGTGCAGGTAATAAGACTTACTGGTATTCTGCAACGTACGGTTTACTGCTACATGGATAATAGCAGACTAGTGTAAGTAAAACACAGACTAACATAAATAAGTCTCAAAATTTGATTTACCAGCAAGAAAGCTGTAATTTTAAGAAGCTGAGGTACATCTTGGAAAGGACTGTATTTCATATCTCATTGCAGTTGTTGGTGTTGAACTGCAGGGAGACACTGGCTTTCCCAGGATAGAATTAAGTTTTAAAACCCATGGTTTCTGGCAAGCGTGTTTCTTTAGAACTGTTTACTTTTGTAAGTTCACGTTAATTCTTTGTTCTACAGGAAGCAAAAAAGTGGCAAGAAAGGAAAGAAGCTCTAGAAGCTGTTGAACTACTGGTGAAGAATCCCAAATTGGAAGCAGGAGACTATGCAGACTTGGTGAAAGTTCTCAAAAAGGTGATAAATGGACCCTAGAGTGCATAGATGTTTTAATATTTTTTTTGTAATTTATTTATATTATACTTTGAAAGTTGCAGTAGAGATAATCATGAGTAGAAAATTATTAGCTGGTAGAAAAAAGAACCCAATATGTTGTCTGCTACTTTTCTAAGAAATTCTTTCAGTTCTCTGAAACTTGAATCTGCAATCTTTAATTTTATTTTTTTTTCTTCTTCTCTATTTCCCTGTGTTATTTTTCTCACTGTGTGGTGTTTTTTTATTGTGTTTTTGTTGTGGTGTTTTTTTTTTAATTCAGGTGGTTGGAAAGGATACAAATGTTATGTTAGTTGCTTTGGCTGCCAAATGTCTTGCTGGACTAGCTAATGGTCTCCGAAAGAAATTTGGACAATATGCAGGGCATGTAAGTAAGAGTATGTACTCGTTTTCTGTTTTTATTGGTGCTGGATGCTTTGTTTGTTCTTCTAAACCATGTTATTTATCAAAGGTAACTGTACAGTTACGAATGCTTGCTTACCTGCCCCTTAGTGGACCAAACAGTGGAATGTCTGCTGAGATGCCTTGCAACTTAAGATTAAAAGGACCTTGTTTATTCACATTCAGGAACATGAAGCTTGCCATTGAAGTAAATCTTCTGTACTAAGACAACTCAGAATTATCCTACCATGAAATTAATTTTATTTGGATTATCATACTGTCAGGATACACTCTCAAAAATGCATTTGTAGGCCACAGTGCTAAAAATAGCTTCTGAACCTGAATTCTGCTTAGCTCCATGATGTATGTTTTAGGTTGGTTAACTGGATTTTGGGTTTGGTTGGTTTTTTTGAATGTTGGGGTGCGATTGGTGGTGGTGTTTTGTTATATGGCTTTCATACTTGGCTTGGTGGTTTTTTTCCGCTTGAAATAGAAAAGCTACTGAGATTTTTGGTGCCAAAATAATTCTGGTGATCTAGTTTAATGCTCTTTGCTACTCCTCTCTTGCCAACAAGTAGTATCAGGGAATGCAGGAAAACTTAACAAGTCTCTGGAAAGAAAGAACTTTTTGATGAGTTGTGGTTATCTCACTTGTTTTTCAGGCCTCTCTTGCTGTGCTTTTTGAGCTGCTTGATGAAGTTTTACTTGTAATAAGCAAGAGTGGTGGGGGCAGAGCTTGTAAAGGGAGAACTCCATGCATTCGCTGGTAGTGTTAATGTTTTGTGTTGAGTTGGTAGGTTACTGAATCTCACTGCTTCAGAAACATTCGAGTCCCCTGAGCTCTGAAGAACAGTTTGTACTGCTCTGTCTGTGGTAATGGGTTGGACTTGATGATCTTTGAGGTATCTTCCAACCTTGATGATACTGTGATACATGTATTTACACTATGTTTTAAAGGTTATACCTTGTAGCTACAGATTTGGTATTGGAAAATTGACGTTGAGAGGGTGACTTATTCAGTACTGCAGTAGCATCTATAAATTACATAATCTCTACACTGAATTTACTTACTAGACTTATTTACTAGTGATGAAGATGTAGAGATCTCCTGTGAATGGGCATTCAAAGTGTTACAAATTCTATTGCTAGAATTGTGGGATTATTGTAAACTATTAAATGTTGGACTGTAATGTTGCAGTAAGCTATCTTATCATGAGAGTGATGAAATCTGTCACAGAGCTATGCTCTGTTATTGAGTGTATGTGGCCTAGGTTCACCTCTCACTGCCTTTGTTGCCCTGCACTGAATTTTCTTTCCCTCATTCTCACATAGATTTCTACTTCAGCATTAGAAACATTCCTCCTTACTGTCAGCATTTTCTAAATTAGAGATTTTACTGATTTCAGACATCTCCTTCCCATGACTTTGTCCTTTGTAGGATTTAGAATCACCTAGCATCTTCAGATGAGTGTCTTTATAGTGCCATTCTGTATTAATTGACAAACTTTAGGTTGTGATTTTTTAGTGCTAAAGGCTTTGTGAACAGGGAACTTGCAAGTTGAAGACCATCAAAGAATACCAGCTGAGTTTAGGTCACTGTGTTGCAAGGTATTGAGATCTCATAGTCAGCTTTTGAGTAGAAGGCATTATCTGTGGAAAATGTATTTTGTATCATGCAAGAGGTTGTAACTTACGTAAGGCATCAGATTGCTCCCAAACTATGAACTACATTGTTTTATGACAATCTCGAAAGTAGCCCTCATTTTCCATGGTTAAAAACTCTGCGTGCTTCTGGCTCACTGACTAAGTTTTTACTGTTACAGAGATCATAATTCAGTGGAGCTGCTCATATTACTGGCACAGGACAATGTCTGTCTTTATTTACTTTCTTTTCCCACTGCGACTGAGCAGCTAGTTTGAGTATAAACTGCTGTGAAATTCCAGTATGGCATAGTTCAGTGTCAGATATGCTTTTTCAAGATGATAGACTCCAAAAAAAAATTGCTCAGGGAAGGATTTGGGTTGCTTTAGAGCCATGGTATTATCAGCTGTGGGCCTCTTGATGAGCCATGCTGAGCGCTGCTAAGAAGCTGGGAAAGAGAGGACACATTATATGCTTTCTTGGATTCTTATAGTACAAGAACGTAACACTGTATACAGGGAACTTGTTTAATTTCAAAGCTTTTCCTCCAGATCAGTCATCTCTAATTATATGACTTTGAATATCTGCCTTCTGTTCAGCTTTGCTATGAAATTGCCCAAAAATCTATTTGCTCATAGACTTACTGGAATAAATTTAGTATTGGAGATCAGCTAGAATCACCTTCTTCATAATGCTGTTGTGATCTTTCACGTTATTTGCTTCTTTGCAACTTCTTAATCAAGGAACAGGCTATCAGGCTTCCAGTTACATTAGTGAAGAGTAGATTAACTTTGTTTGTTTATTTTTCCATAGGTTGTTCCAACAATCCTGGAGAAGTTTAAAGAGAAGAAGCCTCAAGTAGTGCAGGCACTGCAGGAGGCCATTGATGCAATCTTTCTTACAGTAAGTCAGTGCCAGTTTTCCCACGTTGGTCTGTAATTTTGATTTGCTTTTCTCTTACATTACTGAAACTAATAACTTTTTTTATCCAATGCTGTAGACCACGTTGCAGAACATAAGTGAAGATATCTTGGCAGTGATGGACAACAAAAACCCAACAATTAAGCAGCAAACGTCCCTTTTCATTGCAAGAAGCTTCCGCCACTGCACACCTTCTACTCTGCCAAAAAGCCTGCTAAAGCCTTTCTGTGCTGCACTTCTCAAGGTAAAGCAGGAAGAGTTGGTTCTTCTCTGAATTCATAGAATCATAGAATGGTAAGGTTGGAAGGGATCTCAAGGATCATCTAGTTCCACCCCCCTGCCATAGGCAGGGACACCTCCCACTAGTACAGGCTACTCAAGGCCACATCCAATCTGGCCTTGAACACCTCCAAGGAGGGAGCAGCCACGACCTCCCTGGGCAACCTGTTCCAGTGCCTCACCACCCCCTCACTGGAAAGAACTTCCTCCTAACATCCAGTCTAAATCTCTCTTCTGCCAGTTTAAACCCATTGCCCCTTGTCCTGTCGTTGCAGGATCTTGTCAATAGTCTCTCCCCAGCCTTCCTGTAGGCCCCCTTCAGATACTGGAAGGCTACTATCAGGTCCCCTC
>VWZE01008908.1:10839-62545 GCA_013396675.1 Eubucco bourcierii | reverse complement strand
CTGCTCTTGATGCAGCCTAGGACTCGGTTGGCTGTCTGGGCTGCATGTGCACACTGCAGACTCATGTTGAGCTTTTCATCAACCCAGACTCCAAGGTCCTTTTCCTCAGGGCTGCTCTCCAGCCATTCACCACCCAGCCTGGAGTTGTGCTTGGGATTGTGCCTACCCAGGTGCAGGACCTTACACTTGGCCTTGTTGAATTTCATGAGGTTGCCCTGGGCCCACCTCTCCAGCCTGTCCAGGTCCCTCTGATGGATCCCTGCCCTCTAGCAAGTCGACTGTGCCACACAGCTTGGTGTCATCTGCAGAGTTGCTGAGGGTGCACTCCATTTCTCTGTCCATGTCACTGACAAAGATGTTAAACAACACTGCTCCCAGCACCGACCCCTGAGGGACACCACTTGTCACTGGTCTCCAGGTGGACATTGTGCCCTTGATCACCACTCTCTGGGTGCGACCATCCAGCCAATTCCTTATCCAGTGAATGCTCCACCCATCAAGTCCATGTTTTTCCAGTTTGGTGACCAGGATGTCATGTGGGACAGAGTCAAATGCCTTACTTCATTTAGTGCTGTTCTGAAGCACTGGATTGTTTGAGGAGAAAAGCCTTTCTGCTAGTTCAAGAACTAAAGTGTTTTTGTGTGCCATGTAACCATTAAGAGTCACTTCTGATGTCAAACTTGAAGATGATTGTGAGTCATGGGAACTTTTAGCTTTTCTGAAACTGGAGGCTCACCATGTTTAATAGATTAAGAAAGTGCTTTGCAACTATTAAACTTCTGGGCACTGTACCACTTGGTTCTTGTAGATACCTCTAGCAAACTTTTGTTGGAATGGTACCTATCGTTTGCCTTGGATAAAAGAACAGTAATTGAATAACACACTGCAGTTACATTAGAGTATTTATCACTGTAAATTATAATGATGTATATCCTCTTTTCTCATTGCAGAATAGCCCATTTCATTGTTATGGCTTTGAAAATGGAGATTTGAACATAGTTGCAGATGATCTGAGTTATTGTGAACTTAAATGGTGTGGCAATAGCTATTAAATATGAGTTTTTCCATTCTGGTGTGAAAGATCCAAGGATGGGCAACTGTCTGTATCTGAGAAACAGTAGACTTGATCATTAAATAGGAAAACAGAAATCAAAACCAACCTTTTTATTCCTGTGATGTTAAGGACTATTTTGTAGTAGACTAGGCTCTAAAAAGGGAGAGAGGATTTAAACAGAAGATAGATTTAAAAATTTGTTTAGATATGAGCTACCAGTCATATGATACAAGCCTTTCTTTGCAGCATATCAGTGATTCTGCTCCTGAAGTAAGAGATGCTGGATTTGAAGCATTAGGTACTGCCTTGAAAGTGGCTGGAGAGAAAGCTGTGAATCCTTTTCTAGCAGATGTAGACAAACTAAAACTTGATCGGGTGAGTTTGCTACAATAAATGTGTTTTTCAAATGTTCCGTTTATCCATTCAAGATGCATCTTCGGCTCAAGACGGCTGAAGAGGATGCTTTAGTTGATGACTTCCACTGAAACACTACTGGTGTTGGAGAAAAATCTGAAAATGTCTTTATTTTTCTTTAGGTTATCAGGCATCTTTTCTTTGCCTTCTACCTAAAAAAAACATTAGCATGTTGGCATTTCACCTTTTCATTTTTATGTGGAGTACCTGTTTGACTTCATACATGTGCCATCTATGAGATGGGTTCTGAGGCTTGGAGGATTTTGGTGGTGTTTTTGGGGTTTTGGTTGATTTCAGGCACTTTCTTGTCTGAAACGAAGTTTAAGGATTAGATCACTACTACATACTCTGCAGTTTTCTGTATGACTAGACAGGTTTTGATATTAAAGACTTGCTTTCCAACAACTAAGTTTTCATGCTTGTGCAGGTTTGTTGACTGATGATTTCATAATTTATGGTATTTAGTCTTCACAGCATTTGTAAGTATCAAGAAGAGGTCTCAGTGCTTTCTGCTGTACATGCACTTCACTTTGAACAAGGAAAACTAGTCTAGTGCTACTGTGATGGCTGATGCCATTGACTGTTTAACATTACTGCTGTAAAGAACACAGGCTAAATTTCGTGAAGTAAAAACTTCACATTTTCTCCAGAGTAGTCAAGTGTGTGGTGCTGTTGCTGAAGGAACACTGTACATCCAGTTGTGGTAGCTAAATAGCAATTTTCCTTTGGGTTTTTTTTTTTCCTTCCTTTTTTTTTTTTTTTTTTTTTACACTGTTTGTCAGATTAAAGAGTGTGCTGAGAAGGTGGAACTGGTTGGTGGTAAAAAAGCAGGAGGAGCTGCAGAGAAAAAAGAAGGCAAACCTATTAGTGGAAAGACTCCTACTCTTTCAGGGACTGCTGGAGATAAAGAAACAAAAGATGCAACCTCCAAACCAGGACCACTGAAAAAACCACCTGCTGTGAAGGTAAGAGATGGCCTAGAGATTATCTGACATTCAAAATTGTCTGATGTGATAGCATTGAAGTTACTTATTGAAGATCAGAGGTGGCTTGTTAAATATCTCTTTCCACTGAGGAATTGTTGTCCTTCTGTAGGAGTAGGTGAGCGTGACAATGAAAAGAATCTGGGACTTTGTGAGAATGTATGTGGTGAAATCTCAGTTTTTAATGATACAAACTGTCCTGTCACTTACATCTTAACAGCAGATTTTGATATTGAAATAGCGTTAAACCACCAAATGCATTCAGAGAAGCCTCAGATGTAACATCAGTGTGCTTTGTGGTCATATGTTAATATTGGGCTGAAATCAAGATCTCTCTTTATTACTGTCAAGGTTGCTAGTGAAGCGTTGAGTGTTGTCTCCAGTATTGTTTTTAGTTTTACCATAAATATTTTGAACTATAAGCTTGTATTACTTAAAATTGATTATTTGATCTGAGTAACACTATAGAATGTGTTTGTAATACCCTGCTGATTTTCCCATGTGGGAAACTTGGAAATGAATGTTGGAGTGAGGTGTAATTTTTTAAAATCTGTCTTTACCCTGGTAACCTGGAAGAAAGACATCAGTCGTTAAGTGTAATATCTGATCAGTATCCGTAGGAGATCAATCCATTATTTCGTGTGCCATCACACATACATACTACTTTCCTGTTCAGGGACACAAGACAATGAAAGTTGGTAGTGTAAATAATTTATAAAACCTGATGGACTGAAAACAATGCATGAATAAAATAAACTCTAACAGAAAACTATGACTATAGCTGTTATGGTACTAGAGAAACATGTGTGTTTGTTTGTATTTTTTTAAACTCAGATATGGAATTGTGGGAAAACAGCAGTTCTTTTGATATCTGATGAATAAGAGACATTTTTGATGGTGACTGACTTATGCATTTCCTTTATAGTCTGGAGGCCCACCAAAGAAGGGCAAACCAGCTGCCATCACAGGTATGGGAGGTGCTGGAGCTAAAGGCAAGAAGGGTCCTGAGACCAAAGAAATATTTGAATCGGAGCTCTCGGTGCGTGTTCTTACTGTCCTTTTGAAATAAGTCGCCTGTGTAAGCAGTTTTGTTTAACCAGTTCTTCAGTAGTGTAGGATTTTTTATTTNATGGGGGCTTGGGTTTGCTTTTGGGATGGCCTGGGCTTGGGTTGTGGGTCTTGGGGTGGTGTTTTTGTGTGTGGTGTTCGGTTGGTTTTGTTTATTTTGGTTGGGGTTTCTGTTGGGTTATTTTGTTGTTGTTACGACAAGGGAAAGCAATACGTTTAAGTTCAAATCATGATTGCTGAAATGGATCTCTAATATATTTCTGGTAAATACAACTGTTCTTCTGGCTATTGTTGGTACCAGGCCATATAAGACAATAAATAGTAAATCCTTCTAATATGAGGTGCATTATATTGAACTCAAACTGGGAACAGATGAAAAAAGTAACAATATTAATACTTTGCAGGTAATATAGGATGCGTGATTTGCTGACATTGTCTGGTATTTAGAACCTGACAATGTAGTATTCCAGAACTTACATGGAAATCTGAAGTAGAATACAGGAATAACTAAATAATCTAATATAAATTTATTCCATGCTGTTCACAGTAAGTTGCAGAATTCAGTCTTTTGGAAGTGTGTGTTATTTGAACATCCCCTTTTCTTCTTTGTGGGGGGAACTAGGAAAAGTAGGCTACTTTTAGGTCAGAGTAACAAAAAGTTATTAAAGATTTGCTAGATATATCTTCACCTACAGGGTTTTGTGTTGCTTAGAGTGAATATTTTCCGTTAGGCAGCCTGTTTCTGTTGCTGGTTAAACAATGGTAAATGAGTAGACATTCCGAGGGTGCTGAAGACACAAGTGAAAACAGGAAGCTTTTATAATTTTTTATCTACTTAATCATTCTTTTTTTTGCTAAAAAGCGTGCAGGTGATACCTTCTTCCATCCACCCTCATCAACCATTCATTCGTTGCTGTAAATGTTTGTTCTAACTTCATACAAAGTTAGATTGCAAAGTTTAGGTTGCCTCTGCACAATTCTGTGAGTAAGTAGTGGCTACTCAAGATTGTTTCTGACTGCACAACTTGTACTTTCAACAATTGCTTTTCTGTGTTGCAGTACAGTTTAGCAGCTTCCTAAATTCGTAAGACCCCTAAATCTATGCGAAGTCTTTCAACCTATGATAGGAAACTTCCTGGATTTTGGAGATCAACTACAGTGCAAGGGTCATTCCATTATGTTACCTGTCCTTAAGGTTGCTGCTCTCCTCCAAATGGATACAGTAGGGTATTTAACCTTGTTTTGATCTTTCTGCAGATAGAAGTATGTGAAGAGAAGGCTGCTGCTGTCCTTCCAGCTTCTTGTATTCAGCAACTGGACAGTGGTAACTGGAAAGAGAGACTTGCTTGCATGGAGGAGTTTCAGAAAGTGAGTTTGTAGCAGTTGAGGAGAGGCAGGTAGGGAAAGGGAAAATGTACCAGTGATAGTGATACATCAGTATTTCAGAGGTTTTAAACAAGACTTGCAAAGGCTAGTGGTTTGTATGACTCAAATAGGTTCTTAGTCTTTAACAATAGTGGATTAAGTCTTAGTTTAATGTAGATGGTTGTGATTTTGTCAGAAATACTTTTATGTAGATTGAGGATGCATAGAAAGCTTGTTGTAAAACACTTCAGTAATTCTAAAGTTTAGTCTCAAAGATGTCTAGGTTTAAACAAAGTTTTGCAGTGACTGGGCAGAACCAGTTGCAAGTAAGTCCTTGCCGATTGCGTGTTGACTATAATACTGAAAGTTCAGTTAGCAAATAGTTGTTGTTTGATGCATTACACAATGCTAGCAGTTGTCACAGCTTGTGGTAAGTGCTTCATGTAGCCACAAAATAAAAAAGCATTATGCGTAGCTCAAAAAACCTGACTTTTTTGCCATGGCATGTGTCATGTGACCTGTGAGAGCTGGCGTTAAAAAATATTTGTAGATGTACAATTATTTCATGCTGCTACATCTCTTTACATTTGTAACTGATTTTTAATATTCTGGTAATGAAAGTAACTAACTCAAATTATCACATAGTGACTGCCTGTGTTGAAATGCTGCTACACTTGAGTAAAGCCAGCTTTACTCAAGTGTAAAGGTGTTACAGTTTTAGTGGAATGAGTAATAACAAGTGAAAACAGTAATTTAGAATTATATTCAGGCTTCACCTCTACTCAGTACTTGTAAAATAGTCTCCTTATAAAATTAAGTTTCGTAGTAAGGCTCTTCAGGGGAAATTATTATGCTAAGAATTTCTACAACTGAGTTCAATATTAAGAAAATACTTACAGGACAGCTGACCTAACTTCTATTTGTTTTGAGTTTTGTGTCGCTTGTGATCCATTGTCTACTGTTTGTCTTTTAGGCTGTTGAGCTTATGGAGAGAAGTGAAATGCCTTGCCAAGCTCTAGTAAGAATGCTTGCCAAGAAACCTGGTTGGAAAGAAACAAATTTTCAGGTAATGCATTGCACTTCAGTAACTATCAGACCATTTTTGTTAGTTGGAAGCACAGCTTATGTTAGGTAAAAGGCCTTAGGTGAGCATATGATGGTCGAACTTGGTCTTGGAGGTCTATTCCAACTGAACAACTCTGTATGTTGACAATCCCTAGCACCATGACCCATGGCTACGGTTGTATCTGCAGTCAAGAAGAATATAAACTCTAGAATTAGGTTTTCTTTCTGCTAGGTCTTGAGACTTGGAGACACTTGAAGATACCTGCATAGGTGTATATGTGTGTCCATACATATGTGTACATGTGTAAGTTCTGTAAGGAGGGACCAGATGATCCTTGGGGTCTCTTCCAGCCTGTGATAGATAACAGCTGTCCAGCATTGTTAATTGTGTATGTATATGTGCATCTATGTTTAAAAATAAGTATTTGTGTTTGTAGTTGTAGCGGTGTTTATAACTGTTGGTGGTCTTTTAGTACTTAAAAGGGGCCTACAAGAGGGCTGCAATGTGGGAAACAGACTTTTTTTACAAGGGCTTGTAGCAATGGGGCAAGGAGGTTATGTCTTTAAGTTGGAAGAGAGCAGATGTAGGCTGGTTATCTTTCACTGAGGGTGGAACAGATTGCCTAGGGAGGTTGTGGATGTCCCCTCCCTGGAGGTGTGCAAGACCCGGTTGGATGAGGCCTTGAGCAGCTTGGTATAGTGAAGTGTCCCTGCCTGTGGCACAGGGATTGGAACTGGATGATCTTCATCGTCCCTTCCAACTCAAACCATTCTCTGATAATCACACAAAACCATTGTGTGTAATCTCACGCATCTGCCTGTATGTAAAATACGTATTTGTGTACACAATCCTTGTGTCATGTAAACACACCTCTGTATTCAAGTGCACATACGTTTGGGTGTGTATATAACATGCATTTACATAAATGTGTTTATCCACAAATATGTTTGTTTATTCTTTATATAAATCTACAAATAGATAGAATTTTTTAAGATCTAAACTACATGAGGACATAAGCAATTTTTTTGCTGTTATGGATATTCCAGGTGATGCAGATGAAACTGCATATAGTTGCGTTGATTGCACAGAAAGGAAACTTCTCCAAAACTTCAGCACAAGTTGTGTTGGATGGACTTGTCGACAAGGTTGGTGATGTTAAATGTGGGAACAATGCAAAAGAGGCCATGACAGCAATAGCAGAAGCATGTCAGTTGCCATGGACTGCTGAGCAGGTGAGTGAGCAGTAAAAAAATTCAAAAGCATTATGTGGGGTGTTTTTTCTGTCTGAGAAGTAAATGCTAGATTTTTTTTTTTCCCTCTGATTCTTAGAAGTGATTTCTTTCCTCTCAAGATACTTTCTAAGGTAGAAGTTAAATACAAGTTCCTTCAAAATAGGAAATAATGAGTAGTAAATCCATACTTTGAAATACTACCAAAGCTGGTGCACATTATTAGTAAGGATATTTTTGCTACCTTAAAGTACTTCAGTTCTTCAGTACTTCTTTTCAGTTGCAGGCGTAGTCTGTTTCAGTGACACAAAATTTTTCCTTATGTTACCTCAGATGTTTCAATTTCATTGCAGTGCCCTGTGGTTTTTTCAGGTGTGTTCACTCTTTCATTTGGTGATCTTTGTTTCCTGGTTTGCCAGTGCAAATTTACACTTAACTCTCTTCTGTTCCAGGTTGTGGCTATGACTTTCTCTCAAAAGAATCCAAAAAACCAATCTGAAACTTTGAACTGGCTTTCAAATGCAATCAAAGAGTTTGGCTTTTCTGGGTATGTCTTTGAAGTAAATTACTGAGAGAAACTTGAATGAAAATATTGCTAATCTGGGTTTAAAAGTCTGTTCTCTATCAGAACAGCCTAAAGACATTGACTACAAGTGTATCTGAACTCTTATTTCTTAAACTGGTCGTGGAAGAGTACCTGACAGTCCTAGCTCTACATGTGAATGAAAGTACCTGGCATCACTAATGGGATAGGATACTATGTCAATACTAGATGCTTTATTCATCAAACATTTCTGAGAAACATTTTTCTTAAACTATGTATACTATAGGAGCAGACTGGGTGAGGACCTTTTGACATTTGTTGCATGTCTGTTGTTATTGTTCTCCTTGGATACATCTGCAACCAGGTAGATCACTGTAGTTCATAAAGCCCAAATCTGACAGCCTGCAGGACAATACCTAGCCAACATGCTTGCTGCTCTCCTTGGCAGAGATTTTGTGGCTCATAACAGGATGGAGTTTTAGCCAACCAGGTAGCCACTGTTCTATCTAGCGCTGTGAGGTGAAGAAATCAGTTCTCCATGGTATCCAGGGATAGCATTCCATAATTTTTAATCACCAGTCTCTTAACTGAGTGTGATCAAGCACGTGTTCTCAGAAGTAAACTGTATTACGAAACTTCTAAGCACTGAGGACTTGAAATATTAGACTGCTTGAGCAGTTACTATGCCTATCCAATTTGTTTTGCAGCTCTTAAATGGGTAGTAATGCTGTCGTTGAAGTCTGGAAGGGGAGCTCTTATTCAGTAGATTCCCCAAAATGTTTGTATTTCCAGCATGGTAAATAGACAGGGTTCTACAACAGCAGTGTTAGAGGCTACACAAAGCAAACTACTGTGATTGCCTCTTTCATTTTCTTTTGAATTCAGTGGTGCCATACGTAGTGATGTAAACCTTCCTTTGTTTATCTTGTAAATTGGAAAAAAAAAAACCAACTCAAACAACTGTGCTGTTTTCTGGAAGATCCTGAGACAGACTAACAAAAGGCAGGAGTGGGGAAGCTTTACCTTTAAACAGTTATAAATGTAGGCACCTAAAATATTTTAGACACGTCCCTTAATTTCAGACCTGGCAATCACATGGATGAAATTTCCTAGCTGTAATAACTTGTACCAAAGACTGCTGTTATCTTATGCTTACTGTATTGATTTTAATAGGAGACTATTCCCTTAACCCATCTTCTGCACTCCTTATTTAAATAGTTGTTTTCTGCTGTACCTGTAATGTTGTTTTTGAAGTGCAAATAGCTTCTGCTTGTAAGTTAGTTGTATGAAACAATTCTCAGCACGTTTTTCTTTCTTTGGCCTCTTGTGATGATTTTATTTTGCATTTGTGCTTCCTGTGTTGCATTTCACTTAGGAAGCCTATCTTTTTCTTACAGACTAAACGTTAAAGCTTTCATCAGTAACGTGAAGACAGCTCTTGCTGCAACTAACCCAGTGAGTAAATTTTAGAATTTTAATTCTGATTCGTTATCAGTCCTTGATTTAAAGACTGAGTGGTTCTATCTTCTTCCTGGCAGGCTGTAAGGACTTCTGCCATTACCTTACTGGGAGTCATGTATCTTTATGTGGGACCTCCTTTGCGAATGTTTTTTGAGGATGAGAAACCAGCCCTTCTCTCCCAGATAGATGCGGAATTTGAAAAGGTATGAAGCATAGTGCTCTTACTACCAAGCATTAGAACTACTTGAAAACTGCAGTGGCTGTAATCTGTAGTAATGCTGTGGTCTGTCCTGTGGTTGTGGAAGTGATGCAGTTCTTTTTTTTTTTTTCGTAAGACTCCGCACTAAAGCAGCTGCAAACTTTTAATGCCTAGCTGTGTCAATCACTTCACTAATGATGAATTTCTAAAGTTTCCGTCTCTTTGTTCTTTTTTTGAACAGCGTGATGTTTTAGAAATCTTCCACCCTGAAACAGCATTTATCTGTCATGCAAATGTTTTTATTTCTGTTGTCAAATGAAAAACTGTACAATAACTGATGTTGTGTGTGTATCTGTGTTCTTCGCAGATGCAAGGGCAGACAGCACCAGTTCCAACTCGTGGCATTTCCAGGCACAGTGCAGGAGGTGGGGATGATGTTGAGGAAGAGGAACAGGAAGATGTTGGGAATGATGTTGTGGATCTCTTGCCAAGAACAGATATTGGGTAGGTTTGGATTTTGTGACTTGGAAACATAATTTCACTGCAGCAGAAAAACATATAAATGCTTCCTAAGCAGTATGTGATGGTGAAGCACTCAAATACTAAAGACACAGAACTTAGATGATGAGCTTTTTAACCTTTCTTTGTCTTGCAGTGGTAAGATGACAGCTGAACTAGTGTCTAAGATTGGAGACAAAAACTGGAAGATCAGAAAGGAAGGTTTAGATGAGGTGACAAGCATAATAAACGATGCTAAGTTCATAGAGCCAAATATAGGAGAACTTCCGTCTGCTTTGAAGAATCGTCTCAATGATTCTAACAAAATCTTGGTAAGTTTTTCAAAATTCTGTTTCAGCTGTTTCCAGCTTAGAACTTCTGACAAACTTAACAATTTCTGAACCTTACTTGTTACTCTACCTGTTACAATGTCATGAAATCGACAGTTGGAGAACAGTGAACTATGCAATTCTACATGTATTTGACTGTTTCTAAAAGATATTTGTCTTTACTTTTGTGTTTAAAAAAAAGAAAAGATGATGCATGGTTTGAGATGGTTCTGCCATGGGGAACCACTCCAGGGCTTTAGGTTTCTAGATGCACCATTCTCAATGTGATGGGACAAAGGAGATTCTGACAATGAGGGCACTGAAACAAATTGGCTGGAGTGACAGTGCAGATCCCATACCTAGCGGCATTGAAGGTCAAGCTTGATGGGACTCTGAGCCACTTGATCTGGTTGGAGATAGCCCTGCTTACTGCAATGGACTTGGACAAGATGACTTTAAAGAGCCTCATCCAACCTAAACCATTCTAAGATTCAAAAAAGGGGAAAATTGACCTCTGCTTTCAATGTAATATAAGCAAAAAAAAGTTTTTAAAACCCCACCCAAACAAAACTTGACAACAACAAACCCCAACAAAACCAGCCAACCAAAAAAACAAACAAAACCCCAAAAGCAACAACAAAGACCCCTGACAAAATAAAGCAAAACCACAACACAATAAACAAAATTTGGGTAATTGTTCTGATAGTGACCAAAGTGAAATGTTCTTTGTTTGAAAATATTTTTAGTTTAAGTATAATTTACTTGGAATATAGAAATAAGTATTACTTAAGTGATGAATATGAAGTGTGGAGTAGAATTCTTAGCAGGCATTCTGAAGTAGCAGTCGAGGTGTACATCAGTGTTACTTTCCTGCACGTGGCAGTTTGGCACACATAATGCATCAGTGTTTTAACCAGAGCCTTTTTGTTCGTGCATAGGTGCAACAAACACTAAGCATTCTTCAGCAGCTGGCAACAGCAATGGGTCCCAATATCAAACAGCATGTGAAGAATTTGGGCATTCCTGTCATTACAGTCCTAGGAGACAGTAAGGTAGGACACTCATCAAGATCCTTCTTTTTTGCTGCTTGCTCTGTGCTGTGCCTGAAAATTGCTGTTGGATCTTGTTTTTGAGAGAGAAGCTAAGACTTCTGTGGATGTTTTCAAATTATGTTCTATTCTTTTATAATTTCCTGCCTAAATAGAATTTATTATCTGAATACAAATGTGTGTCTGAATGAATATTCCATGTTAGATGTATTTGTGTTTGTAAAGAAATCCAGTTAGTGTTGTAGTTCAACTTTTATATGAAGCATGGTGACTGGTGACTGTATTCTTATTTCTAATGCTGAAAACACTATTGTAGACACTCATCAGAGTTGCTTGGTGAAGTTACTTGTAGAACTTTTTGTTCTTTTAGCTTAGCAGTATGGATTTCAGGATACTATTGCCTTTGTATTATTGTGGAGACCTTTGAACTGTAGATAGGAACAGGACACTGAAAACTGCCACTGAAGCTTGTATAATGTTGCTGTTGAGCTTGTCAAGATGCTCTGTCAAAAATTAAAGTGTACAACCATGCAAAAAAGCTATTTAAAGCAATTGGCCTAGGAGGCTTGGGAAGATGCTGGTAGTTCCATGCCAACAGCTTCACTGAGATTCTTCATGAACAGCAGGTCATTCCTTAGAAATTTGAACTTCTATGATGGGATTGCTGCACTGGTGAATAAAGGAAGAGCAGCTGATGAAATCTACCTGGACTTGTGCAGAGCATTTGATGCTGCCCTGCATGACATCCTCATATCTGAATCTGAGACGTGGATTTTGCAGAGGGACCACTCTCTTGATAAGGAATTGGCTGGACTTGCAATCAGCAGCTCAGTGTCCAAGTGGAGGCCAGTTCATCCTGGTGCAGTGTTGGCACTAGTGGTATTTAAAATCTTTGTTGGTGACATGGACAGTAGGATCAAGTGCATCACCAAGTCTTGCTGATGGTACCAAACCCTGTGGTGCAGTTGACACATTGGACAGAAGAGGCTATCCAAAGGGGCCTTGACAGGGTTGAGAGGTGGACCCATGCCAACCTGATGAACTTCAACAGGGTAAAGTGTGAGGTCCTGCACCTGGGGTGGGCAATGCTAAGCACAAATACAGGCTGGATGATAAGTGGGATTGAGAGCTGCTATGTGGAGAGCAACTTAGGAATGTTGGTGGATGAAAAACTGATATGAGCCATTGATGTGTGCTTGCGGCCCAGAAAGCTGACTGTGTCTTGGCTGTATCAAAAGCAGTGTGGCTAGCAGATCAAAGGATATGATTATGCACTCTACTCCACTTTCTATTGTGTTAACCTCTGGAATATCCAGTGTAAGAAAGACAGAGACCTGCTCGAGTCATGATGATCAGGTGGCTGGAACATCTCTGTAAGCACAGGCTGAGAGAGTTGGAATGGTTCAGCAGAGAAGAGAAGGCTGTAGGGAGATCTTATAGCAGCCTTCCAGTACTTAAAGGGGCCTTACAGAAAAGATGAGGGGCTCTTGATTAGAGAATGCAGTGATAGGATGTATGGGGTAATGGTTTCAAACTGGAATAAGCTAGGTTTAGGTTAGATGCTAGGAAGGAATTCTTTACCGTGATGATTTTGAGACACCAGAAGAGACTGCTCAGAAAAGCTGTAGATGCCTCCTCTCTGGAAAGTGTTCAAGTCCAGATGGGATGGGACTTTGAGCAAATTGGCCTGCTGTTGAGGTGTCCTGTCATGGAGTCAGAACTATATGGTCTTTCAGTTCCTTTCCAATTCATTATATGATACTAGGAAGTCACAGGTGATCATCAGAGGTGGTGGGTTTCGGATCTACCTGCCCAATGTTAATAGGAAGAACAACAGAAACTGGATCTACCATCATCCCAATAAATGGAATAACCAGGACAAGTCCTGGGGATAGATAAAACCTCTTTGTTAAAATTCTTTTTTCATAAAGAGTCTTACAGAACTGCAGTTTTACATGGTTAAGTTACATTCTTCTTTTATTCATCAATTATCTTGAGGAAAAAGCAAACTCCCTTCAGTTGCAAGTACATTGTTTAAGGGTAAGGATAACTGTTTAAGTTGGTCTGCTACTATAATGCATAATGCTAGTGTTACTTGAAACCAGCATTGTGCTGGCAGAGGATTATATACTCAGGCATTGCTATAGTAGTAACTTGGATTGATGTGCTGTAAGATGTGCCAAATGTATCCAGTTGCTCAAGTTCTTGAAGATGAGGAGGATCCTTTTGGGGCCCTAATTTGAAATGTCAATAGTTTGCCCACAGTTAAGGAAAACGAACAGCATGTAGCATGAGCAAAGACAAATTAAGTTTGTCTGAGGGAACCAAGGCCTCATCACAGAGGGTGATGAGCATCTACTCTTCTGCAGCTGATGACTTGGTACTCTCCTGCAGCGAGACTAAAGATGGGACAGGTTATTTGCAAGGATGATCACTTGTGTAGATACATACGGATGTTACTTTTGTGTTTAAAAAGCATTCACACTAAAGCTAAAGTAGTATATTATATTATTAGCTTGCCTCAGAAATTCAGGCTAAAGGAGAGTCGTGTGGAGGCATATTTATACTGATAATATTTTGAAGAACCATAGTTGTCAAGTATTCCATCTGACTTCTCATAACTCCACATAGCTGCTTCAAAAAAGGCTATTCTAAATTTTGGCTGGAAAAAGCCACTGAAGATAGCAACTGGTGGGAATTAGAGGGCTTCCCAGTTCCTGACTTGACTTTTGCTCATGTGTGCCCTGCATAATAGTGCCCTAATAACAGGCTACATAACTTACTTGCCTTGATTTATGAGTGTGCCAAGTCTGTTTTAAGCCTTATGGAAATCACTGACCTCATTCTGTAGCTTGTTTAAGAGTTGGAAGACTCACAAAATTCTTGTCAGTGAGTGATAGCAGATAGAGTGCTCTTAAAGATATTATTTGTCATTCTTTATTCAACTTTTTTACCCCCAATGATGCTAGGAAAGTATAGGATTTGATTTGGTCATTTCTGCAGCTGATAAAATCTCTCAATTCTTCTGAATCTTACACTTCAAATAGTGAATAAAAATTGAATTTTCAAAGCCTGTAATGTAGACCCTTTTCCTTTTGTAGGAAGGGTGGATTGATTACCTCTTCTGTTGTAATCTGCTGACTGCTCTTTAGAATAATTTGTCTTAAATTTTCTTCTTGCTGCAGAATAATGTTCGTGCTGCTGCACTGGCAACTGTGAATGCCTGGGTTGAACAAACAGGCATGAAAGAGTGGTTGGAAGGGGAGGACCTGTCAGAGGAGCTCAAAAAGGAGAATCCCTTCTTAAGGCAAGAGGTAGACTTCTGTTAAATACACTTCTCCTTGTGTGTGTCTAACCAAAAAAACCTTATTTGCTATTGGTTTGTGTTTATCAACATAGAATGAAATGACAAAATACTGTCATTATGTGAGTAAACAAGTAGCTGTGTCCTCGTAGTGACATTAAATTGTTAAATCTCAAAAGGCTGATAGTGAGTTTCTTTCCGCTTGTGGCTGTCATTCAGATTTTAGTGCCTCCAGAGTGAAACTTCAGTCTGTTTTGGTCAGTATTTTAAGAGTTAGTGTATTTCCCCTCAAATTAACCAAACAGTAATGAAGAACAAAGCTGAAGTGGAGGTGTTAATATATTTGAGGCCAACTAAGTGCAGCTGAATTTTTTATGTTACTTCCAAGAGCAAGAGAAACAACCTGGCCAGTCTTAAGAGACCAGGCTCCCAAGTTTTAAGATAGCTGCATATTAACATACTGTACTTAAGAAGATTAAAAATTAAGTACCAACCTGAAAATTGGTATTGGTTAAGAATATCTTTGTTCATGAAGACTGGAGTGGGATATTTTTTTTTTCCTGTTTACATAGAGGCGTACAAATGAACCTTTATTCAGGTTTTTGTGACCTTGATGGCATTGTGATTGCTTATCAAAGAAAGTTTATTTTGAAATTTTATTTCAGCTTCTTGGTTGGTTGGCTGAGAAGTTACCCGTTCTCCGTTCTGTTCCTTCTGATCTCATCTTGTGTGTGCCTCACCTTTACTCCTGCCTTGAAGATCGAAATGGGGATGTGCGTAAGAAGGCCCAGGATGCTCTGCCGTTCTTTATGATGCATCTTGGCTTTGAGAAGATGGCAAAAGCCACCAGCAGGCTGAAGGTATTGCAATCACTAGGATTAGATAATGTGACCTTGAACAAGTAGATAGTAACAGGTTACATGTACGGTCTAATGATGTGCTGTCTTGAATCATGTAAGCTTGGTTGCACTGAATATTTTCAGGGAGGCTGAAAGTAGTGTCACAAGGCTGTGAGTTACAGCTTGGGCAGGGGGAAAGCTACCTGCAGATAGGTTCCATCCCAGTTCCTGTCCAGCTGTATGCCTTGATGGTTTCCCTCGATTTGGTGTGTCTTAGGGGGACCCTTGGTTGCTGAGTCACTGTTGGGGCACTCTATTAGTGGCATAAGACTACTCAGCTAGAACAAATGGCTTGTTCATGTGTTTCCCATAGGTCTTGCAGGAGAAATGTGATGGAAAGGTGTTCTATCTAAAACCAGAAATACCTGAAAATGATGATGTAAGATAAACATTACAGAAGATACTAAACAGAGAATAGCTTGTTTCAAACTACTGTAGTTTTCATTGCCTGTAGCATGTATTAGAAATTACTACCATTAATCTTTCAAAATTTGGCACTTTTTTCCCCCCCTTCTCTTCTCCAGCCAACTTCCAAAGACCAAGTACTGGCCATGCTGGAGAAAGCTAAAGCCAATGTGCCAGCTAAGCCAGCTCCTCCTGCTAAAGCATCTTCCAGAGTTCCAGGGGGAGCAGCTGCAGCCAAATTCCAAGCTGTATCAGGTAACCTCTCTTACATTCTGTGACGTGACTGAGAAGAGGCTGGATTTTGAAGCTTTTTCACATGCCAGAGGAAAAAATGTACTTAGCAGGAGAAGAGAAATTCAGCATAGTTATGGTTACAAACACTTCTCTCTATAGTTCCAATCTTGCTTGCTGCTGAGTCAACGTTAAGAGCTTTTTCTTTCCACACAGCCATTTATCAGTGACTCTTTGAAAGTATCTACTTGGTAATGAAGTTTTGGTTATACTAACTTGATTTTAACATAACATAACTTTCTCAAGTATTTTCACTTTTCTTTTTTTTGTAATTTGGACTTGTTCCCCAGTGTAGTTCACTGTGGGGCTACCAAAAAGCTTGTGCTGACACAGAAGAGAGGGTAATGTGAGACAAATGAGTTGAAGTTGAAGAATCAGTCCTGCTTAATCTCTTTGGGGCTAGCTTCCCTGCTCAAACTGAGTGCAGCTGCAACTCTAGACATTAACCTTCAACTCTATATATGTGTGTGCATTTTAAAATCTTTTGATAATACAAATTTGCTAGACTATTATAATCTTAATTATTAAAATCTTGTATGCTAACATGGAGTTTAAGGAACTTCCTTTAAGGGTCAAAAGTCTTTGTGATAAATGTGTCATATCCATAAAGAGGAGTTCTTCTGTCCTAAGAATGGAAAGCTGTGTTGACTTAAAATGAACTTCTTGTTAGTTTGAAATGCATCTGTTGTTTCTCCAGCACATGCTGAAGATTTGGGGTCAAATACCTTGGAATCAAGACCTGATCCCAAAAAGACCAAAGCAGGAGGAGGCTCCTCTAAAGCTAAGGTATTTTTATTTCATTTTATAAAAAAACAGGTTTATGAAGTTGTGATTTATTAATGTACTGTGTTACAAGTGGAATAGTACAGCCCTTGCTAAGGACTAGTTTTAATGAGAATCTTTGTGGTTGTCTGAATTTTGAAATGACAGTGTTTCCATTGACTTCCTAGCTGGTGTTGTTATTACCTATTTAATTCTTAATCTGTGTTGTCAGAAATTCAGTTGTGCAAGCACCTCAGTGCATTGTTGAGATTTCAATCTTACTATTGCAGTTTCAGTATTATGATTTGAATAGTAACTTAGAACCAACTTAGTGAAAGAAATTAATTTCTCTTGCAGTATGAAAAGTAGTCTTCTCAATAATATGTGCAAAAAGGGAAGGAAAATACTTAAATGCATAATAAATGTCTTGACTGATTGCGTTTGAATTTGTGGTTAGGTTTTTCTGGTTTGTGTTACTGGAATTTTTTTGCTATCAACCTCAAAATTTATGTATATAGCTGAAAAGAGAAGGAAAGTAAGCTAACCGAAAACACCACCACCACAAATTGTCCTACAGTCCCTTGGCTTCCATTGCCTACAGTAGAGCTGTAGTGAGAACATTTGATGTTGGTCCAGGTTCATGGCGGTAATGACCTTGAGGGATGTTGTGTATTTGCTTAAGTGAATTGTTTTGTCAAACCTCCGACACCAGGGTTCATGCCTTTACTGGGAAGCGATGGAAAGTTTGGAGTGGTAACTCTTAAGAGCCAACAGCTTTCTAACAACCAAGCCTTTTCTGTGGCTTATTTACAGCAGTCATATGTTAATAGCAGTGTGTCCAAGGGCCATACCAGCCTATCCAAAGGTAACACAAGCCTCAACAAAGGCAATACCAGTCTGACAAAGAGCAAATCTGTCAAACAGGTACCACGCTGGGATTTAGGGATGTGTGTGGGTGACTAGCACACTGTGTGAGAGTCATATGTCCTTTCACAGGATTCTACTGTGCATGCTGTCATGGATATTGCTTCCACATTCTTCTAAAACACTCTAATCAACATTATTCTTCTAGCTTCTCTCTGTGTCTTGTACACATAAGCAGCATGAATCTGGCTGGTGCCTGATGCTTGCAATTGCTCCCACTGAAACACGTATTTATGCCTTGTGCTACCTGTTAAGGCCTAGGGGTTGTTTTGGTTTTTTTTTTTTCAGGGTATACAGGGGAAGAAAGTGCTAAGCAAGCCTAATTTGAAGGAAGATGATGATAAATCGGGTCCTATTTTTATCATAGTCCCAAATGGGAAAGAACAGAGAATGAAAGATGAGAAAGGCCTGAAGGTAAGCAAAATCTAAATGTACTCACGAGTTTTGAAGTAGTGTCATTTTTAAGGCATTATTTTGGGTTTTAATTTAGAATTAAATATGTTGGTGTGAAATTGCTTCATCCCTTGAATTGATAACCCAGTTCATCTGTGGGCTTTCACAGGCCAGTGTCTGGTTTACTGTGGCATTTTTCTTCTGATTTCTAAATCTTGTGTGTGTGTATACTCTCTCATAAAAACCAAAGGCCTTCTTACAACTTCCAAGAGATGATCTTCAGTTGTGAGGCGGCATCATCAAGTATTTATCTGAAAACATTTGACTACTTTCAGAGTCATAGGATGCATTGTAAATACTTTATTATGCTCGCTTTGAGCAACTCCCTCTCAGCAAGCTTTCGTAGGGGAATTGTTGCTTGAAGCATGCATGTTATTTGTAACTTGCTAGTAAATAGGCCTAAAAACAACCGCTTTAATTGAGAATAGTTAAGGTAATGACTTAAAGATAACTGCTCTACATGTAGATTTTTTCTTTTTGTGTGTAAGCAAGGTGATCAAACATACTGATTTTTTTTCTATTACTTCTTGATAATGAGAAGGTTCTGAAAAATTCTGAAGCAGAAGTATAAAGGGATGCAATTTGAAGGTTCTTTCAGGAAGAAAAGGTGTTACTTGCACTGAGTTCCAAAGGCTGCTTTTTACAGGTGTTAAAGTGGAATTTCACTATTCCCCGTGATGAATACATTGAGCAGCTCAAAACTCAAATGTCCAGTTGTGTGGCCAAATGGCTCCAGGATGAGATGTTTCATGCAGACTTCCAGCACCACAACAAAGCACTGGCTGTTATGATTGAGGTGAGTTTGAAGCTCTGGTAGTAGATGTATAGAATTTTTCTTAGCTGTGAAATATTCTGCTGGAGTTAAAATCAAATAGGTATTTTTGGAGGAAGCAATAGGCATTCTGTGAACTTGAAACCTTAATATAGAATAATTTTCAGAGGATTGAAGTTGTTATTTATGTTGTTTCTTGGGGGAAAGCAATGTGTTTCCTTTTGCACAACCAGTTTTGTTCTTTTTTTTATTCTTCAAGCATTTGGAGAGTGAAAAAGATGGGGTCATCAGCTGCCTGGATCTCATCTTAAAATGGCTTACTCTGCGATTCTTTGATACCAACACAAGTGTCTTGATGAAAGCACTTGAATACCTTAAATTGCTTTTCAACTTGCTGAACCAAGAGGAGTATCACCTTACTGAAAATGAAGCGTCCTCTTTCATCCCCTATCTTATCCTAAAGGTATGGCTCATTGTTGAGAAACTAACATTACTTTTCTAAGGAATATAACAGCACACCATCACACACTGTAGTGTGTTGATTGTAGATTATGGATAGAGTTAAATCCACTTGGCAACCAGTCACAAATGGTGTTCCCCAGGACTCAGTATGAGGGCCGGTTTGGTTTACTATATCACAGAGGGATCAATTGTGCACCCTCAGTGCGTTTGTAGAACACTTCCACATCAAGTTGGGTGGAAGTGTTGAGCTGTTCGAGAATAAGAAGGCCCTACAGAAAGACCTGGACAAGCTGGATTGATGGACCAAGGTCGGTTGTTTGAGGTTTGGCAAGGCCAAGTGCTGAATCCTGCAGTTGAGTGTCAACAATCACATGCAGTGCTCCAGGCTTTGGGCAGAGTGGAGCAAAAAAGAACCTGAGTAGTTGGTTGACAGCTAGCTAAACATGAGCTACTTTGTGCCCAGGAGGCCAAATAGGCCAAAGGCATCCTGGCCTGTATCAGGAACAGCTTGACCAGCAGGACCGGGGAAGCGATTATCCCCTTGGCACTGGTGAGGTCATACTTCAAATACTGTGTTCAGTTTTGGGCCCATTGCCTAAAGAAACTTATGTTGAGGTGTTGGAGCATGTCCAAAGAAGGGAAGTGAAAATGATGAAGGGTCTGAACACAAGTCTTATGAGGAGCAGCTGAGGGAACTAGGCTTGTTTAGTCTGGAGAAAAGGAAACTAAGGGGAGAGCTTACCAATTTCTACAACTGCTTGGAAGGAAGTTGTAGCAAGGTGGGAATTGGTTTCTTCTCTCAGGTAAACAGTGACTAGGATGAGAGGAAACAGCCCCAAATTATACCAGAAGTAGTTGAGGTTGTATATTTGAAAAATGTTTCACTGAAAGCGTTGTCAAGCTTTGCAACAGGCTGCCCAGGGAAGTGGAGTCACCATCCCTGGAGGTATTAAAAAGTGTGTGTAAGATGCAACACTTGGGGACATGGTCTAGTAGTGAACTTGATAGTGTTAACAATTGGATGCAGTTATCTTAAGGATCTTTTCCAACCTAAATAATTCTGTTATTTCATATTGCATATTTGCTTTTAAAATCTGTTAACAGAATTTTCGTATTGAGGATAATTCTGGCTTTTCTAACATTATTCGGATAAATCAACTGTATAATGAAACTATTTGCAATATTCTGTATTTATTCCCCTGTTTCAACTTTTCCTCTAGGTGGGAGAACCAAAAGATGTCATCCGCAGGGATGTGCGTGCCATTCTGAACAGGATGTGTTTCATCTATCCAGCCAGCAAGATGTTCACTTTTATCATGGAGGGAACAAAATCCAAAAACTCAAAACAGCGTGCAGGTAGGAAATAGCACTGTGTTCTGGAAGATTGTAGACTACTTGAAATTGCCTCGTTTCACATTCTGAAAAACCTATCTTAATAACTGAATTGCTGAGACCAGCATGGTAACACAGCATAAGTTAGTGAAATGTGAGATTTACCTATTTATAGCATTTTATGGAAATGCTTTAAAGCGTTTAAAGAATGGATTTGTTAAGTATCTTGCTTGAAATAGGGGTTTTTTCAGCGTCTTTGCCTGTCTTTGCATACTACCATCTTTTAAATTGGTATCAGCATGAAGTGTACGTCTCCCTTGAGTAATCTTGGTAAAAGAGTCCTAGGGAGAACAGTGACGATGTTATTGCCCAAGTGACTAAGGGAATCAGTTAATCTGATGAAGACTTCAAAAAAAAAATGTCCCTGCACTGTACAACTGTCTTAACTTCATAGAAATTATACGTGCTGTGGTGCTTGCAGTTCAGTCAACACCCTGGTGGTCATTAAAATATCTTATTCTACTATAACCAGAAAGTTGGAGGATGTATTTGCTCTAGCATTGCAAACCCACAACTGTCTAAACTACCTGGATGTGAAGTTAACTGTAACATGGCACATATATGGTAATGGGTAATGCTCGAATAGTACAGGGATGGCTGGCAGCTTTTAGATGCTATCTCTTTGAAGTAGTCTGAACTTTGTTTGCTATTCATCCCACAAATCACCCAGAGTACCTGTCATAAAGATGCTTCTCTACAGTGAACAGTGAAGTTGTGCAAGCAACACAAACTGGGAGGACTTTCTTCTCGGTAGCTTTAAACTTGAATATGGATCTGTCATTTTATTCTTTTTAGAATGCCTGGAAGAACTTGGTTGTTTGGTTGAATCATATGGCATGAATGTATGCCAACCAACTCCAGGGAAGGCCTTAAAAGAAATGGCAACTCATATCGGTGACAGGGACAACACTGTGCGCAATGCTGCGCTCAACACCATTGTGACTGTCTATAATGTTCACGGTGACCAAGTGTTCAAGTTGATTGGAAATGTGAGTATTAACTGCCAATAAGTTGGTTTGGTTTTGTTGTTTAAAAAAAAAAAAACGCACCTGAATTTTTGCAGTGTCAGTACTGTTTTGCTGGTGGTGTCAAGAGTATTTTGTAACATTGAAAATAACTTGCTGACTATAGACCCTCTTAAAGTTAAGTGATTCATTCCTGAGCGTGGGACACATAACCTGAGTGTTCATGAATGAAAACTTAGATTGGAATAAATGAACATAACACTGACTTCCATGGGAATTAAATTGTGAAGATTAACTAGGTGTTGGGACTCCAGTTACTCTCACTGCTTGTGGTTTTTTGGTTGGTTGGTTTTGGGGTTTTTTGGTGCCTGTTTTCACCAACCATTTTTCAGTTTCAGTGTGGTGAAATTTGGTGTATTTGCTCTGTCTTAGTGCTCCCAGAGCTTGAGGTTCATTTGTGAGTATTGTGGTGGGTTTGTGCTGCTGCTGGTTTGTCCTCTGGAAATCACACCTAACCATGCCATCTGGTGTGCAGTGATAGCTACAAGGTTGCAAAACTAAGTTTCCGGTCTCTAGAAAACTATTCCACTGTTGTCTACAATCACTGTGAATACAGATTAAGTATACTGAATTACACTGAATTATAACAAAGATTAAGAGCTGTTAGATAATTTTTTCCTATTCTGTTCTCTGAATCTGTGGTTTTGGTCATGTTTCTAACTTAAGTTAATATGGTAGATATTAACATATCTATCATATACCAGTATGTGTTTTTTGTGTTGTGTCATATGCTGTAGTGCATACAAGCTTTTGGATGATATTTTATGGAGTGTAATGAGCAGGGAAGCAAATTTTCTTCCTTTCTGAAATGTTAAAATGTAATGTGACTTTTAATCTTTCTGATAACAGTCTCCATGAGAAATAATACTGCATTTTCATTAATGTTTTAGTCTTCTTGTTTCAACAGTTGTTCAGAGCGCAATCTGCTGCCTTCTTGATGTTGTGGTAGTGCATTTGCTTTTGGATTTTCAAAGTTAAGAACTGTTACCAGCTGAACCCTTTTAGGCCCTTGTAACCATAGATTTCTGAACTTCAATATGTGGTCTGTCTTGTCCCAAAAATGTATGGCTTACCAGGAGGGTTTCCAAATTGTAGGAATGGTGGACAGTATTTAGTACAAAATTGTCAGAGCTACATTTGTCCCAATGTAGTTAGTGGTAACCTTCAGTCTTGTAAGCAAGCAGATAAATATACTGCTTCTTATTGCTTGAGTTGGGGTAGTCAGTTGGCTTGCCTTGTATTTAGTTTGAATTATGAGCACATTAAACAGGTGAACTCAAATGTTAGAACTCTGGCTTCTATGATATGATCTATAATGATAAAGCATTGCCTAGGCTCCAGATGGGGGACATAGGAAGGTATGTGGGGATTCCGTGTTTGGTCTCTTTGCAGCAACAAGCAACAATGAAAAGCGGATTTGAGTTCAAGGTGACTGGGTTCTTGGAAACTCTGGGCTGGAAATATAGCTATATTCATTCAGCATTGCAACATGTCAGCATGAGTTAACTAGCTTATGAAGTAACACCTGGCAGTCCAGAGTGGCATTATTTGTTTACTGCTAGATAGTTGTATTGATGGTTCCTACTTTTGGCATTGGTATTTCAGTCTGCAGTAGTAAGTGGTGTACCTCTTGTAAATGACCAAGACTTCTAAACTCCATACAACTCAGATTGAGTGCAAATGTTGCATTACAGCTTTCTGAAAAAGACATGAGCATGCTGGAGGAAAGAATAAAACGATCAGCCAAGAGACCATCCGCTGCTCCAGTGAGACAGGTAGAGGACAAGCCTCAGCGTGTGCAGAACGTCAGCACTAACGCTAGCATGCTGCGGAAGGGATCAGCTGAGGACATGTCCTCCAAACTCAAGTATGTCATACTTTATGGTTTGTGGCCTGCATAGTCTATGTGCTAATACCATGTCTGGCGATGTTTTAATTCTTGTGTCATCATCTTTGCATGTCATAAAAATCGGCCAAATAATGGAAAACAAAATGTCTGAAACTTTTTATTTTTGTCTTGTCTGTCTTGAAATCTTTCTAAATGGTCTTGTGCCTTTTTTCACTGCTTCTCCATGGACAGAATTATGTATCGCACTTATAGGATGTAAGTACTGCCCACTAACTCCTTGGTAGCAAGGCTCTTGTAACTTTCAGTTTCTGTCCTAGTCACCCCTTCTCGAGGGTGACAGGTTTACCATGGCCATTTCTAGGTTATTTATGAGTCTCAGACTTAAAAGATGGAAACCAAAAATACGTCTTTCTGCCAAGGTGGCTATAGATCAAACTGCAGGCGGACGTGGCACTCTCACATTAAGCAGCTGTTAGAAATACTGGAAGAAGTTCCAGGGTGTTACATTGGACTTGGTGCTGGATGCTCGTCTTAACTTCTTAGAGCAGACATAGAGCACAGGACTGGATGAGAATGACTCCTAGAACTGGAGGCAACAATAACTGAAAGAAAAAGTTCATAAACTGTTCCTTGCTACCCACTCACTGTATTGGAATCTAAGTCCCTGTTGACAGCTATGTATTAGAACATTTCCACCAAAAATCCAATAGCAGCACAAGTCATGGGAAACTGGGAGTTTTAGGTTCAAATGAGCTTGCAGAATTGCATCCCCTCCATATTTTTTTTTAACTGCTTTAAATTATGCTAGTTCTCTCACAGTAAACAAATATATAGCTGTCACAGGTGCAGGTGGCTTCATAGTGCATTATAAGAGAAACCAGGAAGGCTTGTAATATGCAGTTGCTCATCTGAATTACAAAAGCATGTTTTATCAATAGCTAGGGGAAAGGCAAAAGGGATTCTTAGGGGGCTTGAATAAAATCAACCTCAAAATGTATTCTGTTTTATTATGAGAGCTTTAGGGCTACCAGTGGATGCTAGTGCTAGCATTGTTGCCTCTTGTGTATGTGTAATAATAAACTACTCTCTTCTCATTCCTGTAGCCAAAACCGCAACATGGGCAATCACTCTGAGACAGCGCTCACAGTTCCACGGGAATTTCAGCTGGACCTTGATGAAATTGAAAATGATAATGGTACTGTCAGATGTGAGATGCCGGCACTTGTACAGCACAAACTGGATGACATCTTTGAGCCAGTCTTGATTCCTGAGCCTAAGTGAGTCTAGATTTAACTCCTAAGTGGAAGCAACAGGGCTACTTTAAAACCTGTTTTGAGAAGTTGAATTGATCATGCTAGTTTCTGTGTTCAAACTTGTTTATATAAGAAGGCAATGTTAACTCCTTTGAATAGACATCTATTGTACTTTTCTGGAATCTGTGTAGCCGTTACTTATAGTGAAAAATCTAAGTTTGTTTGTCTGTTTTTGTAGTAAAAGGATTTTGAGTTTGTAAATACATTGTCAGTGTCTTTACAAGTAGTGCAAAAGACATGTTAAAATAAGTGAATGCTTCCCTGATTATTATCTGTGAAAAATTAAGTCCTTTTCCCGTGTCTCTAAACAGTTATTGAAAAATAACAATTGACTGTAAGTAGAGCTCTTCAAGGAGTAATGCATCCTGTTTTCTTCAACCATTTAGAATCCGTTCTGTGTCCCCACATTTTGATGACATGCACAGTAACACGGCTTCTACTATCAACTTTGTCATTTCCCAAGTAGCCAGTGGTGATATCAATGCAAGCATCCAGGCTCTGGCACAGGTAAGTAAATGAAAGTAGCAACTAATCAGACTATACTAAATTATTTGTCTGCGAGGGTGATGAGTTGCACTCTGGTGGAGCAATCATGTCCGGAGACATGGACTCTGCTCAGAATCTCCCTGATGACAAAACTAAGTGCACAGGGGCCATCTGACTCGCTTTTGCAACAGAACTCCACTGGAATGATGTAGAACAGACTCTTAATACAGAAGCTCTTCAAAACCCAAAATCTAAAATAACCATATCTCTCGTTATCAGTGCTATAAGTATGAAAAGGCCAGTTAAGCCAGTGAGACTTCAAACTTCTTCTGCACATACTCAGCAAAAGGATTGTTTTGCCTCATAGCACTTAAATGTTTCTAGAATAGTTTTAACTACTTGAAGTATTTAATCCTGGAGATTTCTTAAAACTATTAATTCCAGAATCCATAATGCAGCATTTTGTGGTTTTGTTTGTGTATAGTATAGAATTGCAGTTCTCAAAAGAATCAAGATTTGGTTGTATTGAGATTAGAAGTTTGTAGCTGCTGATTTCAGGTGAAACCTTAGAATATGACAGTTTTAAAGGCAAATTCTTGGTCAAGACAAGACCTTTCCTGCAGAAAAGTCTTTAAATTACAGTTATTTTGCACTGTAAGCATTACGTTGACTTGACTTGAGTGTTTTCGTTTTGCATCTTAGATCGATGAGGTTCTCAGACAGGAAGACAAAGCAGAAGCTATGTCTGGCCACATTGACCAATTCCTAATAGCTACATTGATGCAGCTTCGGCTAATCTACAATACTCACATGGCAGATGAGAAACTTGACAAAGATGAGATAGTCAAACTTTACAGCTGTATTATTGGGAGCATGATCTCGGTAAGGCTTTGACAGAGGTGTTCAGGTGAAGAACAAATAATTTCTCTGCATAAATTGCAGGAGAATGGTGTCTGTGCTGTACCTTCGCTTACTATTGAGTCTTATTTATCAAAGTTTGGTAGTAGTTGTTTTCTCACCAGTGCACTTTGAGAGGGAGTGGGAAATGAGAAGCTGGGGAAGGGAGGAAGGTCTGCTTGTTGCTTCTACAAAATATAGCCACTCTTAACAGTTTCATTTAAACTCAGTTTCATTACTCTTCACATTTTAATTGCTTAGTTGATAGCCTAACTATTTTCAGAACTCACTCAAAACTTTCTTCCTAGTTGTGGTCTTATTGTTTCATGTTGGCGAAAGATGGGAGAATGTCACAGTGTAGTCTATAGAAATGTCTATATGAAGGCTTTGTTCACAGAGAAAATTTCTTACATTATTTTCAATTTGTAGCTATTTCAGATAGAGAGTCTGGCTCGAGAGGCCACCACTGGTGTGCTGAAGGACCTAATGCATGGTCTTATTACATTAATGCTGGATTCTCGGGTTGAAGACCTTGAGGAGGGTGAGCAAGTCATCCGATCAGTCAACCTCTTGGTAGTGAAAGTTCTGGAAAAGTCTGACCAGACCAACATCTTGAGGTATATAATGAAAAATGTGCAATTACTGATTTTCTTCACCTGTTCTTGTGTGTTCCTTGAATGGCTGAGTTTGGTTCAGATGTCCTGTAAACTAAGAGTGATGTCTGTAGAATCATTCAACTGGCTAGTGAGGAATTACTACTGATCATCAGTGGTGATCTCAGTTTGCCTGCACAGTCTGCAGGGCTGGAGGCAGGCTGAATGAATCAGCTAATTCCATGTGTTTTGGAAGTCAGCAGCCTACCTCTTAAACTCTTGCAACATACTAGAAAGGGAGAAGCATCGGATACACAACACAACAATAAACTCCTGAACTAACCCAGTCTGTGGCATGGTAGTCTGCTGGGATCTGGCTTCTCTTTTGGTGTGTAGCACTTTTCCTCTAAATGTTCTGAATTTATTTCTTCCAGTGCTCTGCTTGTTTTGCTGCAAGACAGTCTGCTAGCAACAGCCAGCCAGTCTCCTAAGTTTTCAGAACTTGTCATGAAGGTGAGCCTGCAGGAGAAATTTTGAATTTACTTGGTTTGTCTGAATCATCTCACTTGAAAAACAACAGATCTATTAAAAAACAAACAAACAACAAACCTAGTGACCACATAACTTGAAATAATTCTTAAAAATTTAATTGTAATCTTCTAATTGGTTGTTACATCTAGTGACTTTATGTATGCCGAGAGAGAGCTTAACACCTGCTAACAGTTCCAAAAGCTTGTGCATGCTACTACAAACTTCACACAGAGGTGTGCAGTCACCTGCTTTAATTGCTTAGGCACAGCACTGTGCTGTTGGTTCAAAAGGTTATAGGCTGAAGCTGGCTTGTGTTTTGTATCTCTAAGGATGGGCAGAGTAAATATGCAAACATCTGTATTAAAGCATGGGTGTGATCTTTTTATATAACACACACACACCTTTTTGTAACTGGAATGATTTAAAGGCAAGTTAGGCATTCTTAATGAGGCTAAACCAGAAGAACTCATGCGGTAGTTTTGTGTACATACCATATATGAAATACCTGCTGAAATTTTTTGACACGGAGCTTTCAGTCTCCTGTTCTCAGTAGAGAAGTCAGTGCTTCATCTGTGCACCAACTCTAAAGAAGGATCTTGATGCAGTCAGTCTAGTTAGAGAGCAAGTACTTGTGCAAATACAGGTGATGCACACAGACTCAATGCCTGTATGTGCTAGCAGAGTCAAGTGACTCAGCGATAGTTTTTCTTGATTTCTCCTCAGATGACTAAACATTGCTTCTTAGAATTGTTTTCCTTTAAGTCAGCCTCTCATTGCAGTGTCTGTGGAGAATGGTGCGTCTTCTTCCGGAAACCATTAATACCATCAATCTGGATCGGATCCTACTGCATATCCACAATTTCATGAAGGTGTTTCCCAAGGAGAAGCTGAAGCAATGTAAGAGTGAGCTTCCTATAAGGACACTGAAGACTATACTTCATACCTTGTGCAAGCTGAAAGGTCCCAAGGTCAGAGTAGTCAGTAGTCAATGGACTTCTAAACTGGATGCTCATGCAGTCTCTAAAAATTTTTTAAAATTTTTTTTTCTTTTCAGATCTTGGATCATTTAACAATGATAGACAACAAAAATGAATCTGAGTTGGAGGCTCACCTGTGTAGAGTAATGAAACACTCCATGGACCAGACTGGTAGCAAAGCTGATAAGGATACAGAAAAAGGGGCTTCTCGCATAGTAAGTTATTCCTTCCCCCACCAACACCACGTTTACAAGCTTCATTTTGACTGTGGAATATGTAGTAGTAATTGCCTTTCCAACATGCAGTTGAAGTTGGAGATACTCTTCTAACTTTGCCTTTATTTATGGCTGTTCTGGGAGTTTGCAGTGTGTTTTCGTTAGTACCTGAATGTCTGTGCATATCCCAGGATGAAATACCCTCCTAGATTTTCAGGCATGCAGCACAGATTTACTTGGTCTACTAAAACCTAAGCAAAACAGAACTTAAACACTGACTTCTCAGATAGAGTCCTAGAGCTTGATGTCCTTACTCCTCATTCCATGCAAACAGTGGCTATGTAAAATCTAAATCGCTCCAAGGTTTTCTTCATCTTTGAAGTTCTGTACCCAGGTGGCAGATCTGATGTCACTGTGGGTTCATCTAACTTCCCTTTGTTTTAAAAGTCTCCTTTCATTTTTTCATTTAGGAGGAAAAGGCTTCGAAGGCTAAAGTTAATGATATTTTGGCAGAAATATTTAAGAAAATTGGCTCCAAGGAGAACACTAAGGAGGTAAGTGTTGCCTTTCTTCAAGGAAGAGGGCAGTGTAGGTTAGCGTGGTGTATGCAGCCGTTCTAGTAATGCACACGAGTTCTTTCCTTCCAGGGTCTGGCAGAGCTGTATGAATACAAGAAGAAGTATTCTGATGCAGACATTGAGCCCTTCCTGAAAAACTCCTCTCAGTTCTTCCAGAGTTATGTGGAGAGAGGCCTCCGGTTGATTGAAACTGAACGGGAGGGGAAGGGACGCATTACTACTACTACAGGTATGTGTTATAGCAGAAGTGCTCCATTTATAAGGTGTGGAAATAAAAGGAGATAGTTACCAGTCCTCTGGTAATAACTAGTATGTGCAGGCATTTAATTCCAAAAGAAGTCAGTATTTTCTTGGTAATTCAGGAGGCACCATTTGCAGGTACTCTGCATTCTTTGTTGTAAAAGAGGTGTTATAACATATTAATAAAAGAAAGATGCTATAGCCATCATCATCACTAGCTGTAGAAACATCTGAAAGGCTTGGTAAACAAGTGGTTCTAATTTGTATCCTGTGTTGTGGGTTGAATATTGGTCAGTGCTTCATGTGGCTGCTCTCAAGAGTTGTTTCTGTAAAGTATACAGCTGGTTTATAACAGCAACTGTCAGGTTGTCTTTTTACCTTTGGTAGCTAAAATGCTACAGGAAGAATTTCAGTGGAGGTTTATTTTAAATAACAAACCGTTTCTACCTCAGTCATTGTGATGACCTCTTTCTGATAAATTGTCTTTTTAATTGGATAAATTATGGTAAAGCATTTTGGGTTATTAGTGAGTCTTTTCATTGTACATAAGCACCAGTGAGTATTTAATGCAATGTTAGGGAGAGAATATGCAAACTTACTAGTGTGTTATAAAAACTGATGCACCGTCTGACAAAAATACCTCCTTTCTTTTTTGTTGTTTGGTTTGGGGTTGGTTTTTTTTTCCTTCACTTTTCAAATTATCCTGCAAGACTTTTTTTCTCCTGTTACTGTTCCTTCTCCTGTCCCTGTATTGTTAGGAAGGTGATATGTTTCTTTGAGAAACTCCTGACTATGTCTGACTAGATAGAACACAAAATTCTACCTTTCATCTTAAAAGTCCATGCATCATGAAATACTTAAGAGTTAAGATATTTCAAAGAAGAATTGACGTCCCTCAGTTCTATCCTGATTTTCCCCTCCCTAACGAAAATAGTTGTATGTAATAGTGGATATTGCTCCATCTCGCAATTGTGCTTGTAGACCAAAGTGTAAATGCTTAACCTTAATTATTATTGACATGTTTTTTGAAAATTATTTTTAAAAAAAACTGGCAAAACCGATTTCTTGTCCACACTAGGTCCTAGAACTTGCCATTCATTTAATACTGTAACATCCTTTCCTAGCCTTTTGTTATGGAAGCTAGAATCTTGCTACATGCCTTCCAGAACTTGCTATTTCAGATTGAATTGTAAGAAGCAGCAGCTTTAAGTTATCTGAACAAGAGGTAGAAGAGGGGTTAGAATTGCAGTGATATTTACCCAGAAGTCCTGAATTTTAAAAAAAAGTCTTTGAATTAGTCTTAGAAAGAAGACTTTGTATTTCCAAACCTGTCTGTTGTCAAGTTCTCTCTGTTTGGGCATCAGAGTTACTGCTTAATCCACCTCAGCATCATTCTCTCCTCTCACTGTCATCTTTGGAAGCTGACAGCTGGAGCTGCCCTGCTGTCATTCCTTAAATGTCTCCGTTTCTGTTCGTGGTTCTTGGTTGTCACTCTTGCAAGGAGATAAGAAGGCTGATATGCTTGTACTAGCAGATGCCAAGATTTTGGTGATTTATAGGCTGACTGATCATTCAGCCATTCCACCTTGGACCTTTTTTCAAGGAACTGACCATGAGGCTTATGCTTTAATTTTAATGCTTTTTTTCCCTTTTATCCCTTCCCCTCATCCTCCAGGAATTTCTCCTCAGATGGAAGGAACATGTGTTCCTGCTTCTACCCACACTGTATCTTCATCCATAGGAAACACAAATGGGGAAGAAGTGGGGCCTTCGGTTTACTTGGAGAGATTAAAAATCCTCAGGCAGCGTTGTGGCCTTGATAATGCAAAGGTATTGCCTTTGACAGCTCTCATAAATCGCGTGGGAGGCACTTCATTGGCACTTTGAGAATTCAAATTACCGTTTCTGAGTTTCTAATCAGAATGAGTGGTCTTTCATTGTAGGTACCATCTTTCATGGTCCTAGCTATCCACAGCGTGTCACCATGCCTAGTATAAATGGCTTGAAACTCATTATCTGACCAAGCAGGCTAATGTTTCAGTCCACTGTTTGCAACCTGTGCATATACAGGCTATTTTCCCTGTATTTTGTTATTCTTTACTATGTAGATGAGTTGTAAAGGTTCAAATAACTACTTTTCTCTAAAGGTTAACAAATACTGACTGTTTGAATTTAAACGTGGAAATTTTAGCTCCTTCTGCTCTGAAACAACTCTAAGAGCTGAATGAAGACTTAGCATCAAGAAAACATTTTGGTTATATGGATACTGGGACACAGAAATGGTGAATTAGTGTTGGAAGCTGGTGAGGCAAAATTTGTAACAATTCAATGGTCAACGCACTAGGAGTCTAGAGCACATTGAGTTTACATTCAGCTGTATGAAAAGTGATGTTCACTCCAGGAATGGTAATCCAGACACATGGATGTTTGAACCTCTAACAGAAACTTGAATATCCGCTCACAGCTCTGAGGAGGGGAAGTATTTCCTAGAGGATAGTGATAGAGTAATTAATACAGATGAAAGTAACAGAAAAAGAACAGAAGTGGACATTTTAGGTCTTTGTCAGGGTTGATCTAGCCAGTCAACCCCAGTTTCCGCTTCTCGTTCTTCCAGAAGACTCATTGGCTGTTCGTGTTGCACACAGGCATAGGCTTCCCTACCTTGTGTTAGAATTCAGGCTGCTCGAGATGGTAGCAGGCCGTCTCAGTCAAACTGTAGTCTCTTGTGAATTTTTGATTTTTGTGTTCCTACTGACATTAAGCTAAGAATTAGCTAGTCACATGGTAGGAATTTAATATTGTAGTTAGCTTTGCATTGTTCTGACTTTGGCAATTGACTTTATTGCTGTGTTGTGTTGTTCCTTCCCTTTCCTCTGTTTTTACTGTTTCCTGTGAAAATGAGAAGCCATTAATCATGGTTTTAACTTCTTGTATGACTTTTGCTGCTATCTGACTTAACGCTTCACTTTCCTGCCCCATAGCAGGAAGACAGACCACCTCTGACGTCTCTGCTCTCTAAACCAGCACTCCCTACAGTTGCATCCTCTACAGATATGCTTCACAGTAAGCTCTCCCAGCTCCGTGAGTCACGGGAGCAGTACCAGCATCTGGACCTGGACTCCAATCAGACTCATCCCTCTGGTATTGGAACTACCCTGGCTTCACGCTCTTCTACAGCAGCTAACATTGATGACTTGAAAAAAAGATTGGAGAGAATAAAAAGCAGTCGCAAATAGAGATGTGAGAGAGACAGCATCACTCTTCTTTGGGCTGTCTTCAGCTTTAGTTTACTAAACTAGAAGTCTTCATAGCTAAATGGCCTCATTTAGGCCTAATGTATACAAACTGGTTTATGTATAATACAGTGGATTTTGGGGGGTTGAGTCATTGTGGCACAAGTACTTGTACATACTCTGCTTCTCAGTGAGCATCTCTTTGACAATAGAAGCCTGTCTGTGTATTAGTTTTAGTGTACAGACCTGTAAACAACCATCTTCTTGCTTTTAAACTAGTTTCTCATAACTTTTTTTTTTTTTAATTTGTAAAACTATCTCTAAAATATTTTCCTAGTTCTGACTCTTCAGTGGTTTCACTTTTAATTTTGTGAATTCTTCTCCATGTAAACCTTGAACTGTTGATTCTGTATGGACACATGGCATGAAGTAACTAATTTAAGTGTCTTTTGTAAATAAAGTTTGCATTAACTATACCAACCTCTGTAGGAACAGCAGTGACTGTTGGTTAGAGAAGTCACTCCCTATTCCTGAATGTTAGTGACTGGGCATCTAGAAACTGAACTGAGCTATCCTTGATATGAACCTTGGGGTTTGGATATTTTATGAGGAAGATGAGTGAATATATGCTATCCATGGATGCAGTCCTGGGACTTTGGACTCTTACTTTGATGAGCAGTAGTGCGTTTTTCCTATAGTTGCTTCTTTTGTTTTGGAATAAGTTTCTGTAACTTGAGAGTAAGTGAGAATATTTAGTTTGCTGAAATGTTCATTTTAAAGTGTCTAGTCATTGTGATGCCTTTACCCAGGTTAAGCATAATTCCCCTCTGTGTGCAAATGCTTTCTTTGAGGAGCCTGCTGCTGTTGATATGGAATAGATTAGCAGTGATGTACAGTCAGTGGACTCATTTATCCTGAACTCGTTTGGCTAAGCAGCTTTCCTCATGAGGGTAGACATCACTGCCACATTATTTTTGCTCTGAAGCATCTGATGTCAGCAAACTCTACAATTTTGTCTAAGTAAGACACCTGGTAGTGCTAGTCTGCAAAAGCTGTAACCACTCCTTTTGTAATAAGAATGTCTTCTGATTAGCCTTTTTCAGAAGCTATGAGTATGAAGATTAAGACATACACTGTGTAGCCTTTCTAGCCCTTTCATCTCTAGGGAGATGTTTTCATCTTTCTACTGCACTTTCATGTGAGGGCTGGTTGTGAAACACAAATTGCACGTATGTTCCATAGGTAGAAGACAGATGTTTAAGAGTTGGACAGACAGGCTTAAAATGGCACACTTCTGCCATAGATTTTAATCTGATCAACTTAACTGCTGCATTTGTTGTTTGCTGTGTGGACCAGCAGTCTCTGCATTAGGGCTGTTACTGAAAATATCTTGCCTGATTACAGTAAAAACATGCTTTAAATTAGTACCTGTACAACAGATCTATACCAGAGCTTCTGCAAATGGCCAAATCTTCCTTTTAGAGGACCCCTTACCTGGGGTTGCAGTTGACATAATACTGCCTGGTGCTTACTGTGAGTTTGTAAACACTGTGATAGCAGGTGACTTGTGAGCATTCTCCATCCTGTGTTAATTGACACTACACCCTTCATTGCTCCACCACCTTGATTTAGTAGTTGCAGTCTCTTCTCTTAAGCTGCAGTGGCCATGCACTTTCTTGAGGAACAGAACTATGAGACAAGTGGAGGTTTGGCCCTTATTGGTAAGTGCTGAGGTTTTGCGCTCTTAAACTGGGGCTGTTTGTGAATAGCTTATGTTAGCTGGCAGTAGAGTTACTGCCACTACCTCTCAATTAATAGCTGCTTTTTGAAACTTTCTGACATTTAAATTAATATATTCCTTTACCATGTCCAGCAGATGTTTTCAATCGCTGTTAATTAGCTCAGGATGTTAAAACAGCAATGCCTGCAAACCTGCATACAAATACTTCAAATTTGAAGCTGAATTGGAAACGAAATACAGGAATAATTGAGTAGCGGAAGATAAAGTTGCTTACTATGAATGAGTTTTTGCCCTGTGTCTCTGTAGTGCTTGGTTGGACTCAATATCCTGGGAGTTCTGAACTAAAACTTGTGCACATAAATGAATAAAGCCTAAACTTTAGCCCAGACAATATTTAAATAACATTAAACTGAATTTAAAAAATTCTTCCTCTGTATTGTTTGTAACAAGTCAGTATGAACAGTGATCTGCTCCAGAAAATGTATGGTTCTGCTTCCTCTCTTAGATGCACAATTTCTCACAAGTTATCAGAGAGTAGAGAAAGGGTGAGGCTAAAAATGTATACATTAAGAAGAGCTGAATGTGTTCAGTGTCTGATGCCTGTGATTTTCAATTACTTTAAGCACTTGTGGAACTCAAGTTCTTGAGGTTTATTTCTTCAGACTTTTTTTGAGATACATTTTTTTATGCTTTCTTCAGGCAATCAAATTGGGCTGCCTTTAAAATTATTTCCAAATGAACTGTCTTCAGAGAGGTGATCAGACAGTAATTGAACAATAACTTAGTTATGTCCAACTAATTTCAGATGGTTAGCTCTGCTGTCACTTTCTCTAGCACACACTGCTCCTGAAATGTGCTCTGTATGAAGTACAATATTGTTTCGCTGTTACTGATAGCACTATGAATGAGGGGGCTAGAAATATGGGGTCATAGGGAGCAGGGACAGCTTGCAAATCTCATGATTACCTCAAGAGAAAACTGGGCTGAACAATTTGGCAAGTCAAAAACGTGTATACTGCAAGTCAAAAACGTGTATACTGCTGGGTTCTCAGTGGCTTGCTGATTGCCACTAAAGAGGAATTAATGAAAGAAGCTGCTTTTGGGAGTGATCTCTAAACATGCTTTGTTAAACAACCAAATAACTACAGTGTAGGATGCTTGCACTTCTGGGCCTTTGACACTGCATGTGAATTGCTTTGTCCTGAATCTCGCTATGCAGGTGGAAAATAGACTTTGAGCACCTAGCACCACCTGCCATGTAGAAAAGCTACTGCTGTACAGTAGTGGAAGTGCCACTTAATTAATGTGTTCAAGCTCGTATTCCTTTGTAGGATGAACTGCATGCAGCTGACATCTGTAGTTCCGTGAGATGCTAACCTTGTCAGCAGTGGTGCTTTATTTGTTGTCTGTTGTTGTAGCCAACACCAATGCCTATCTTCTGAACACAGGTTCTAGTTGCTTTAGTTTTTACGTAAGTATTGTTTTGTGTAACGCCATGGTTACTGCGGGGTGATGATCTCCTGCACATTCCTGGCTCAGTTTCTAGAGCAGAAAATTAGTTGACTGGAAGGGAGGAAGTGGCCAATGTCTGAAGGCAGAGTCTTGATTACAGTGACTGATTCAAGGCCATCATCTGAAGTATAAAATATGTTGATTATAGCTGGTAGAAGAATTTGAAGTACAGCAGGTAAGCAGCACAGCTTGTTGCCATTCTGTTGGTACTCCTGGGTACTGTGATGGCTTAGATTCAAGTGCAGCTAAACTTGGCATGAACATAAAGGAGAAGATGCATTTGAGAACTTTTATTTTCTAGGAAAAACACTTCCCTTTGTTGACTTGCAAGGCCATTAATGTTCTACTGTAGAATCTTCTATGCTTACGTTTTGAAGAAGTGGAGCATTGTAGCAAAATGAGAGCAAGTAAGGTAGACTACTGCCAGTGTTTCTCGATGACTTTGCGTATCCACTTTTTCAGGCGGAATACATGAGTGTAAAACCCGTATTTGCCATCTCGGTCACAGCCTTCTCCCCATGACACTATTCCCACTTGATACCAGCGGCTGTCTTCTGGGTTCTAAAGCAAAGAAAAGTGGGATTGGCATATAAAGAGCAACAGACTTGGTTCTGTGCACCCCAGCCTGTTCAGTTCTTTGGAATTCAGCCTGGCATCTGCTAAGATAACACAGCTTCTTGGAGTAATTTTGTCTCTACTCCTAAACCTCTAAGTGAGAATTGACTTTCATTCGCTCATTCTGCAGCTGGTTTCTTGGTACAGAAGTTGGACTGAGTGACACAGGACTTATCTCAGTCTAGCCTGGTTATGTGTTGAATTTGCTTCAACCACTCAGCCTCCACCTCTGCTGCCAGCGTAGCACAAACCTAGTACCATATATTTTGAGCTTGAACTTGTTGAACGTACCTTCATTACAAAAGGTCCCCCACTGTCCCCTTCACAGGCATCTCCTCTCTTTGAATCTTCAGGACTGTAACCTACAGGCAGGAAGGAATTTGGATATTTGATTGTAAGGGGAGTGGCAATATTGCAGCATAAATTTTCTGAGACCCTTGAGATTGCCTGCTGCTTCTGCCCGCTATTGGACTTCAATCTAGAAAATAGTTTGGTTTTTGTCTGATAGATAAAACAGCTAACTCTGCTTCTGTCTGTGCAACATCCTGGAATTCAACATAATCTCCAGCCCTCTGTGGTCTCATTCCTGTTTTCTTTCATTGGAACTGCTGTTAGTGTCAATTGCCACTGTGTTCAACAGCTGTAGCTTGAAATACTTGAACCTTTTTTGTCTTAAACTTGTGTGTAATATTCCATATATCCCGTTCTTTCATTCTGTTTACCATAGAAACATGTTGTTGTCCTTTCACTTTCCTGTCATTCTGCAGGCTCAGCTTTTTTTCTTTTCTGTCTTCCAACAGTCTTGCTATGAAAAGGGATTTAACTGTAATTCCTGATGAACTAGACAGTATCTTTGCTTTTTTCCCATCATCTGTCCCATTTTCTGCTGCATGTCTGCAACTTAGCTATTTTAGGAAAATGTCTAGAAAAAGAAATGGTAAGAAGACTGTTGTCAGTATGCTCAGGAAACCGATTTCCACCCTAACTCAATCAATCAAGTTTCTTCTCGGATGCAAGCAGTCCAAAGTCATTAGAGTTTTGCTTTTTAGGAACTGGTGAAGTCTGCACGAATGAAGAATGCAGCAGAAAGCATTAAACCGGTACATAAATCTGTAATTTCTTTCCCCTAAATTCTCTGTTCTCTCAAAACAGGTGTAGTGCCAGAAGAGGTACAACAAGGATTACCAGAATTACAAGATGCTTTTTGTATTAGGGAAGATTAAATAAATACTTTTCAGCTTGCAAGAGAAATGACAGAGCCTTAAATGGTCCATAAAATAGCATATGATATGGAGAAGAAGTAGCTGTTTCTTGTTAGGCTAGAAATGTGTGCCTTCTCAAATGTATTAGACAGAAATGTAACAGGATGTGGAATTACATTTTTCAAACATGCCCAACCAATCTGTGGAGCATGCTGTTGTGGGCGTAAAGTAGGCTCCAAAACATTGAGACAAGCTAGTAGAGAAGAAGGGATTGTTTGGCTACTGTATAGCATAACTGGTGTGCAGTCTTTAATTTGGGAAGTCCCTGAACTGTTCCATATACTTGTGAAAAGGTGATTTTGTGTGCTGTGTTTTCACATGGCTGTCGCTGCTATCTAGCAGAGCTGTCCTAACAGTGTAGTTAGTGTAACAAAACCTGGTGTTAGAAACATTGTCCATAGCTTTAAATTCTCCAGTCTTCATGTTTCCTGGGACCTAAACCAGTTACTTTGTATGGAGAGCATTTGCAAATTTATCAGTAACCTTGTTGTGTGAGCCCCACCAGGAGCTCGGAGGCTTTGTTTTCTGTGGCAAGTTGGTCTTGTGTTTCCATTGCTACTTACCTGCACAGAACATGTTGTCGGTGACTTTAACTTTGGTGGATGCCTTGCAGATGTTTTGTTCTACAATGGGCACATTGAGCTGTTGCAGAACTGTGGGGAGGTTGCTTGGACTAGTGCCCCACGTTTCTTTCAAGTTTCCCCAGCCGGTTACACGCCCTTTGTAACCTGCCAGCATCAGCCTGCAGAAGGAAGCAGTCAAATATAGTGTAACATCCTTTTCCTGCCTGGCGCTCTTGCTGTGAATAGCTTAAAAAGGCATATTTCTGTCTCTCTGAGGACCAAAAAAAAGTCTGCCTTTCATAGACTTAGGACTATGGGGAAGTTCCCTCACCTTTGCACAACCTCTTTGGTAGGCAGGCAGACAGGATGGATGTAGTCACTGAAGATGATGGGTCTCCTCAAGTGTATGAGTGCAATGTCTCGGTCCATGTTCTCTTTCCAGTTGTATTTGGGGTGGATGATGATTTTATCTAACAGAGCAATCCTCTCCTGATTCTTTTCATATCTGAAATAGCCATGAAGGGAAGAACTTGCAACTGAGAGTCTTCTGGGGTTAATGATAACCTCAGGTGTTCTGTACCCTCTGAAACAATACTCTTTTTAAACTGGAGCATCCTTTTAGACTTGCCATGCTCTGCTCCCTTCACTTTAACCTTTATGATAAGCAAGACCAGCAAATGACAGCTCCATTACATTCCGCTGTACTGAGAGGCATATGACATTGCCTCTATGATTCCTTGGATACTGAGTGATAACCTAACCTCATTGTATTTCATTAGTCCAAGAGGAGGATTAGTTCCCTCTCACTTCATCCAGATTCTTACTTTGCTCTTATGTGCTTGCCAATCCGCACCAAGATGTCATTTGTAGTTAAATTCTTGTCCCAGGGTGGATAATAAAGGCAATGAGCAGCAGTCAAGATCCAGCTGTCACTGATTAGGCTGGCACCACACAGCAGCTCTTGAGGACTCTTTTTATAGAGCATCACCTGCCTGAGAGCCAAGGAGGAAGACAGACTTAGCAGGACTGAAGGTGTAGCTGGCTGCATGTGTCTTGGTGCCACGCAGAAAGGGACAAATTGACAGGGAGTAGGGAAGGATGTTGCACTGTACTGGCAAAAGCCTAGGTGGCTCTCTAGCAAGTCTTCACTTGCTGCATATATTTTATGTAAAAGTTCATATACCCTATTTCCTTCACCTGGAGAGGCTTCTTATCCTCTCTGCTCCAGCAAAGGTGGGAAGAGGAAGAAACAAAGCTGAAACACAAACACTCTTGTTCCCCAAAGTGTTTGTGTATTTGGCTCAAGAGGAGGGTTTGTTTCCAGCTACTTTAGTACTGTTCTGTTAACCATTTGCAGAAGCTTTGATTAGAAGCCATAGTGCCCACATGCTGCATATGATGGGACACCCCTTGCATTTGCCCCTGCTTGAACTAAAGTGAGACACAATTCCCTAGCAAGGACTGTTGCGAAGATAATACTTACCAGGGAGAACTGCCCATTTCTGCATCATCCCCATGAACAACTCTGCCTCCTATGTAGGACTCTAGCAGCTCCTTCTCAGTTCTGTCTGCTAACTTTTTCTTCTCAAATAAAGGACGAATGCCACAGTCTGAAAAAAATAGGCACCTGGCTTTGTTACTCTGCCTGATTAACAGAGAAATGTTGTTTGCAGTCAGTATGCTGAGCTACAGAGCCTAGGAAGGAAGTGGTTACTAGCTCTATTGTTATAATTAATTATTGACTTTTGGGGCTTTTTTGAGTATCTCCCCGTGGTTTTGACAGCATTTGGCAAGCTGGTGTGTCTGAGGAACAGTAGGTGCCATACTGGAAGAATCTGCAGACTTTCTACCAACTGTGATGCTGTATGTAGAGTTTTTGCTCACCTGCTTCACCTGAACCAAAAGTTTTGGCATCAAAGAAAGTTTTGAACTCTTGTGTCTGGGTAGTACGTCCTGATATTCCCTCCGCCTCTTCATCCTCTAGCAAGCTGTCTGAGAGAGACAAAGACAAACATGGTAAAAGGCCTAGCTGCAGTTTCCCTAATTATCAGCGGTGTAAATGTTCCTTTCCACCCACGGTGGGTCTGGTGTTTTAAACCCACTGTTCTTACCAGTGCTTCTTGTTTTCCCCTGATAGTTTTCAGGGAGAGCATGACATCCGAGAGATGTAACATCTCTATACAGATAAAGCAACTTAACATATGTGATATAGGACAAAGATACTGGACAAAGAGGACTTCTGCATGCATAGTGTACATGCTTCTTTGTCTGTGCCTCCCAGGCCAAACACTTCACCACAGTCACACGCTCTGCTTTTGTTTGCAAGCACCTCATGAGTATGCCTACCCAAACCAATGCAGGCTTCTCACCGCAGTAATGCAGGTCACAGTATTCAAAGTTGGGTGGTTCGTCTGTGACACACCAGACACCTTCATCATCTCCATCTGGATTCCGACAGTAGTTCTCCAGCAGCTTTACTTCTGGGTCAATGTGTTTTCCATGGAGTACCTCTCTGGCTTTCTCAGAGTTCCATGGCAGGCACTTGGCTCCAGACACAGTGACTGAGAGGGTCCCAGTGTAGAAGATGCCTTTCTCTTGCTCACAGGGCTCTGCTGGAGCTGGTGGTGTGGTTCGTGGAGTAAATTCAACTGTTGTCCTTTCTTGACCTGCAAACACAGCTCTGGTTTAAGGCATAGCTTTGCCTTCAGAAGTCTTATTAGCAAATAGCACTACAGTCCCTTTACTAAAGCCCGGTGTTTCATAAGGATGGGAGTTCTCATTGCACTCCTGTGCATGTGATGGTGGTCTTTTCAGTGTCAGAGATGGTACTTTCAAGAGGAAGTGAGGCAAGGCTGTCATTATTCATCACACTTTGCCACTAACACCTGAGGGACAATACTGTGTTCCTTTCTAGAATACCTTTGAGAACCAGCTTGAAATGGGTAGGTGCCTTAAGCATCATGATACTGCTGTGTTACAGCCTGTAATGCCTTTTTCTCAAATGCATAACTAGATCATATTTGATGGAGTCTTTTACTGAGATATGCCTCTGAAATCTCAAGCTTCCCTTTTACCAATGTTTCTAATGATAACAGGAAAAAAAAACAAAACAAAAAACTACCAGACTTCCCCCCCCTTTTTCTTGAAAGTGTCCTAATGGCTGTAAGCTTTAAGCATCTGTTTAGCAATGAGTAAGCACCAGAAGCACCAGCTAATCTGTTCTGTTGTAGTTGTTTGGCCTTGATCTACCTTCTGCTTGTGCACTGGGGGAATCCCCATGTGAAGAAAGATCCTGTTTGATAAGTTACCCTGGTGCACAACAGCTACTGAGAAAATGCCATTTGCTTGAGTAGTGAGGCCACTTCTGCGTGAGATCAACTTATGTGAACATGTTTGCAAAGGAACTGTGTACAAACCAAGGCTTTTCAAATCCCACCACATTCATGTGCATGTAAATGTAATTAAGCTGCTATAGGTCAGAAACTAGCAGAGTGCAGATCCCTGACCACCCTAAAGCAGAGCAATATCTCTTCCTACTTTGCCTTACCACAGACCAAGGCAATGGTAGTGATTTTTGGAGCTTCAAAATGGCTACTGATCTCTCTTGACTGTCACTTAAAAGAATCGTTGCCTCTAGTCTCCTTTGCTTTTGGATAAAAAATTTCTGCTGTGAGAAGATTCTCTGCTTTCTACTGGTTCTTCTGAGACAGAGGCCAAAACTGAAGGGAGACAGCTCTGTGTTGTGGAGAGGTCAATAGATGTAAATGTAGGGAGATAGCTCTCCATCCTGTCAAGTGCAATGATGAGAGAAGGGTCTCGTCTCTTGAGATGGTGGGTTTTAAGTTGCACCTCTCTATTTGACTGAATGTTAAGATAGGCAGTCAAGCACAAGTTGTAGTGGTTCTGTCCTAAAGGTTGGGTTTTCTGGACTGAATTCCAATGTGACTCCTTGCTCTCACAGCTGAGAAAGGATTTTGAGGTGCTCCTGAGTGGCAAAACTGTAGTAGATTCCAAGGTACTGCCGACACTAGATTTAAGTTAGAGCTAGGTTTGTGTAGTCTACAGAAACCAACACGTTAGTGGAATTTAGCTAGTGTAGATGTATGGGCAGCTCAGTCGCTTATCCTCTGCTCCTTCACCCTTTAGGATGTAGCTCCTCTATTCAGCATGATCTCTATTCACAGAAGATCCCTTCCTCCTAACCCTTTCCCCTTCCCTGACATGTTCAGTATCAGTCTCGGAGCAGTTTTCCCTGCCAGCGAAGGACTTGTGGTGCTGAGGCATACCACACACTGGGATGGGACACTCCTCTCGTTCCACTGTGGGGTCTCGAGTGTAGCACCATGGGCCTCTCGTATTGTTGTCGGGGTTTCTGCAGTAGTTCTCGATGAGGCTGGGATAAATGCTGGCGTTAAACCTATCAGAAAAAACTGGTTAGGCTAGGAAGGAAAAACATCTTGGAGAACCCTGTAAGGGTACACAGGTGAACTTACTTAGGTATATGTGGGTATTTGCTTGTCCACACTTGACATTCAATCCCTGATTTGGTGTAGCTAATTGTCCCTTGGTAGTTGTGGCCCAGCCCAAGAGCGCAGTTACCTGTCAGAATCAAAACATGGTGTAAGCCAGGGCTGGTGGAAACGGGTGTTGCATTTTTCAAGGTCAGAGGCACCATCCACGCATTCCTCTAACTTTTGCTGTGTGCATGAGCTTGTGCAAGCCTCATCAGGAGGGAGCTCATCCTGAAGCTCTGTCCCTCACTTTGGCTGTAGGGGAAGGTTAGAGCCCTTCTAGGAGGCTGGGCTTGGGGACATCTACCTGTGTCACGTGGAAATTCGTTTCACTGGAAGAATTGAGCTGTTTGTGAAATGGTTAGTGAGAGACATGAAGAGGAAGGAGGAAATTTCAAACTCCTCTCTTGATGTTTTTCTTCCTGATCAGATGGCTTCACCAACTTCAGATTGTGTTTTTTTTCCCCTTAAAAATTCTGCAGGAAGAAGGTTCCTGGCACTTGTTGTATGTGAGAGACTGAGGTCAATATCTCTTACCTTCTAGGCAAGCATCCAGAGTTGCCCTGGACTTTCTCTGGTCCTGACATACTAGCAAAATAAGAAGAAAGAAGCACATTATGTAGAAGGAATACAAATAAGCATTACAGTTTGGACCAGTTTATTATCTAGGGCCAAAACACCAGTGCTTTGTCCTCAAAAGTGAGCTCTTAGAAGAGAGTATCTCTCCAGGATGAGACAGTGCATCCTAAGGGGTAGTGTAACCCCTGCAGAACTTGAAATAACTTACCTTGGTATTTTGACCAAAATGCCTCCTGTAAAGAAAACAAAATTACATATGTAAGAGTAGAGACACAGAACGTAGGACTTTGCTTAGCTGCTGCAATCCAAACCAGCAGGATGCCCCATTGCAATAAGTGGAGCAGATTAACCTAGCTCTGTTGCTACTGCTTATGACAGATTCCAACAAAGAAAAAAACCCTGATCTATAGCCACATTTGAACTCATCGGACCAGAGAATTGAGTACTGTTGCTTCTGAAAAGATCAAAGATGCTTATGACCTTCATCAACCTGCAAAGGAAACAAAGCCTGGGTTTTAGTGCAGAAGTCCAAGGAGCTAAACCTAGAACTTCCAAGGCCATACATAGACCATGTAGGCATTCTTTAGCATTTTGGATCTACATCTTTGCTGTGCAGTCTGGGGGTGATCACTGTAGAACTCTACAGAGATTGTATCTTGCTGGCTTAGAGTCTTAAATGTTCATCTCTTTATTATTGTATTCTTGGTTGTGCAAGGTGGCCTTGGGGCTAGGAGCAAATCCCGAGAAGGTGCAGAACAACTTTATTAGTGAGTGGATCTGGAACCCAGACAAAGGGATGGACTGTGCAAAAGTATCAGCTCAGAGAAGCTTGAGGCACCTGCACTCAGTGTTTGGCTGCTAAGCCAGCTCTTTTGTGAGTATCTGAAACTGGCTGTTCGAAAGCTGAACTAGTAGAAGATGCAATTCAGGGTTGATGAAAAGACTCTCCTTTTTACTTTATGCTTAAAACAGAGAGGGATGAGAGAAAAACTGAGCTCTGACCTGCATTCCCTGGAGTGGCTCCCAGCAGGAAGCTTCTTAAGAAAAACAGGAGCTCTGCCTGGAGCATGCACACGTCAGCCTCGTCTTTGTTTCACATATTTGAGTCTTATGACCCCAGCCGCTGGCTATGTGTGCGACAAGCTGGTCAATCACAATAAGAGGATGGCTGAGGGCAAGTTTCTGGGCCTGCCCGTACTTACCGTCTGCACAGTGGATTCAAGGGCTTCAAATGCCTCCTCGTAGCTGCAGATCTCCTCCAGGCACTCTCGCTCCAGGTTTCCCTTAAGCATCTCTTCCAGAAATCCCTTGTTGGCACGTCGTGGGCGCTTGAGCAGTGACAATGCCTGCCCCTTTTCCAGGAAAACTACTGGGTCAGAACACTGCCAGTCAAAGGGGAGATCACAGCAGGAGGAGCTCTTTGGTTGTGTGTGGTTTTTGGAAAGTACAAGGGGAGACAATGTGATGACTGCACAGGCCAGCCTCCCCCAGTGCACCATACAGAGAGGAGAAGCCTGCTCAGGTCTGCACATGATCAGCACAGGCTCTCTGTGAATCATTTGCTGGGACTTGCATCACTAGAACAGAAGTGTCAGGAATCTCATGCTATCCTTGCGGTTAGGTAGAAGCTCGTTTGCCTGAAGCCTGCTCCTACTCACTGCCAGTCACCTTATTTCTGTCTTGACAGCCTCAGCCCACTGCAACAGACTTGGCTTTGTCTTCCTGTTCGAAGACCCTGATTCAAAACCTATAGACAGTTCTTCCCCTATGCATCGGTGGGTCAGAGAGTACCTGACCTCACATTAAGAAAGGACAGATGAGTTAGAGGTTCTGATAAGAGAAAAGGAGCAATGAACCTGATGTCAACATACTGCAGATGACAGTTTAGATAAAGGACAGCTGCGGTGCTAGTGGAGAATGGCAACAACTCAGGTCAGTTGAAGAACTCTAGCACAAAAAAAGTCCATATGATCCTGGACTTAGCCTCATTCCCCTTCCTCACTGTCTTCTAGGTGACCCACAAAATCTGTTGAGCTACTGTTAGCAGGTGCCCTTTCAATCCAAACTTCAAGCTTTTAGAAAGTCCTCANATCTACCACCAGCTTTACCCCTAGAAAGAAATAACCTCATCTTTCTTCTTCCTGTCACCCCTTGCTCCTGCCTTTCTCCCTGTGCCACCAAGTCTTACCTCCGTCATGGCTCAGTGCAATGTGCAGAAGGCTGGAAAGGAGCAGGCCCCTCAGCATGCTGGTTCCACTGCGTGCCATGCTGTATGCCCTGGCTGCAGGGGAAAGGCAAAGGGAGCAGAATAAGCAGAGTCACAGCCCCACCGGGTTAATATTGAACCAGAATGAAGAAACAGGATTCCAGAGGTCATCGTGTGTCAGGGACAGTGAGACTCAGACTCCTCTTATCCCTCCTCTCTTGGCATCTCTCCTTCCCTTCAGGGCATCCTCGTTTTCTTTCTTAATTGGTAGAAGCTGAGCATAATGTCTCTGGATCTCCATGGGACTAAAATTAACATCCTATTTCGTAATAGGCTAGAGGGCAAGCTTATCCCAGGGCAAGCGAGAACTTGGGCTGTCACAGAGAGGTCTCTGCCAGCTCACAGCCACCTCAGTCAGAGCAGTTTCTTCAGTATGACTGTGCTGTCATCCATCTCTTGGCACCATCCCTCCTTCCCCAGCGTGCTGGCTCAGGTCCCTGCTACTGGCTTGTCTCAGAGGCTGTATGTTAGTTACCTCAAATGCAGCGAAGTTTTGAGAGCTCCTTAGCCATTCCCAGTCTTTCTCCTCTCTAACTGCAAGCCTCCCTGCTGCATTTTCTGCCTAGAGACCAGTTGTCTGTTCGCCCTGCAGTTATCAGCAAGCTCAGCCTCAGCTACTTTGGCACCAGAACACACAGTTTGTCTCCTCCTTCCTCACCCATGCCAAGGAGCAGAAGGGGTGTCTGGGACAGCTGATGTGGAATTTAAATTTTCCTTCCAATGCCATTGGCAGCGCACACTTCCCACTGCATTACAATTCCCAGTGGAGTGGAGGCAGGCAAAGCAGCATGAACTTTGGGCTCCCTCTTTTATTCCCATCTCAGTGGAACACAAAAAATTAGATCCAAAATAAAACAGAAACTCTGACGAGCAAGGAGTTAGTGTGCTCAAAACCAGCCAGGAAAACAAGGGCTTACAGGAAAACAAGGGCTTACAGGAACAGAGAGACAGGAATAGTCTGGATGTCATGACATCAGCTAATAAGTCAATAACTGGGCTACCAGAGCTGGGAAAGATCTAATGATTCCTACAGAAAGCAGAAAACTGTCAAAATGAAAAGAACAGCAGAAAGGAGGACAAGATGAGGGTAGTCTCAGGAAATGCCACTCAGCATGAAAGTGCTTTCTGTCAGGAGGAAACATGTTTTGGTGCTGTGCCTCTGTGCAGCAGGTATATCTGTAATGTTTGCCTCCATAGAAAGAGTGCAAATATTAGCAATAGGGTGGCTGAGGAATGACTCTGTGGCCACTGGTACAAAGAGCAGTTGCAGAGGCTCCCTCCCTCATCAAAGAGTTTCTCCTGTTCTCTCTCACACCCACCCCTGGATTTTGGAGAGACACTTTTAGGAATGGCTGGGATTGCCCCCAGTGGAGATGACCTGGGTGGAGGGTTGTGTGCATAGAGGATTTGGCACAACCTCAGAAACACCCTGGGTTACTTGGCAGGAGGAAGCAGAGTTTAGGCAGAAGGCACAGGCAAGAGATGAGAAGGAGATATCAGGGCACAAACAGGTTTTAGAACAGTGGTGAAATCGGAGCTGCTGCCATCCCACACAGCAGCCACCACCTCTCCTCTCCTCACTATAGGAATTGGCACAAACAACCCCACATTTGCGTAAGCCCCACTGGCAAGCAGAGCACCTTGCTCAGCTGACAAGGAAGAGAGCAGCCAGGACAGTTTTTTTTACTCCCTATATGATAATTTGGGTTTGGTCTCACGTTTTAGATGGGACAAGTGACCTCGAGGCTGCTTTCACCAGGTATAGCTGAGCAATCCCATGTGGCTGTGGAGGGAAGGAATACCATGCAGGAAGACTGCTGCCCACGCCGCATTTGTATCAATGAGAGATAGATGCTACTGTGAGATGAAATGTGATGTACCTGTGGCAAGTGTTCATTATAGATCCCAATAAGAAAGGCACCTAGACTGTAAAGAAAGGATTGGTTAAAATACTGTTTGTTGGGGATAACATTACAAGGCAAAATGATATAGCGCTTAGATGATCTTATAGCCATTCAGATGCTGGGAGCTCCAAGTAGCATGGCATTAGCCCATGCCACACTAGTTAGTGTCTGTGCTGAAGTTCACCAGTGTCATGGCTGTCAAGGTTTTTATAGGATTTCCTCAGAAGTGAACAACTCTTTTTGTTGTTTCTGCTGTCAGTCAAAAGAATGTTCACGTACGAACATGCTGCTTCCTTCTAAGAGAGAGACTAAGGAGATGGTGGTGACATCATCAAGTGCCAAGCAGAAGCAGCCTGCAGGCTCCCCACTTAGACTCTGCTTGGCCAAGCTTTATCCTGCAGTGAAGCAGTATGTGCAGCACTGCCCTGCATATCCTCATCTTAACTTATGTGGGTCATCAGTGTATTTCCCTTCATGAGAGCTTTCAATATCCTCAGTCACTTTTTATTTTCTGTTGCTGCATCTCTGTCTCTTCTTTACAGTAAGCAGGCAGCCTTTACACTGCACCTTAGATCAGCATTATTATATTACTGCATAGATTTTTTTACCATCTTCTTTGCTTTCCTTTAAATGAAAGACATTGGCACCTTCCATCATACATTATTATACACAGGGTTAACTTTAAAGCAACACTAGAGTACAACAGCTAAGCATGGTTATCAGACAGCAGTGAATATCCTCTAATACTTATCTTTCTTTAAAGTTACCTCTGTTCTGGTTCCTGTATTCATTCTGTTGCTTTAAGCACTTGTTTTTTAAAAAAACTTTTTGAAACCAATCGTTTTGTCACTATGTCTGGCTGCCTCTTTTCCAGTTACCATTCTCCTCTCCTTCTGTGAAACAGGACAAGTCCACCTAACAGGACCATTGAGTTAGCTGCTGAGATGCTTTGTCTCAAGATTACTCGGAGTTGCATCCAACACCTTTCAACAATTTTGTTGAGTTTGCTTGTTAATAGGAGATTTTCACTATATTGTGGGACATTTCCCAACATCTTACAACATCAGTAATTAAAGATACAAGGTCTTCATATCATAGCCTTTTCTTGTTCTGTAACGTACTTCTAAGGCTCCTGTCTGCTTCTCCCATTCCTGTGGTTAGCCTCTGAAGCAGGAGAGCGTGCATCAGCTATCACCTCTCCAGGGGTTTTAACTTCCATCCCTCAAACATTTAACTCTTCCATCTGTTCACTGCTCCTTTAAGAAACATTTTGTCATTTCATTTTCTTCTGCCCTCACCCCTCCATGAATGAGGGATGCTATTTCCTTTCTTAAGTTAGGAGAATTAAGTCATACCTTTACCCTCCCAGTTACGGCTTTCAACACAAATGGGAGTTTTGATGTCTTTCCCTTTACGAATGAAGAAAGTCTTTGGCAATTGTTCATTTCCTATGGAACTATTTTTCCAACTTTGCAGAAGCAAGAGTACGGAAGTTTTAGCCTCGGTCATCCCCTCATACAAGAGTTTCTCTGTCCCTTGGTGGTTCCCCTGTCCCTGAGGATAGAGGAGCTACCAAGAAGAAAGGACTTCAGGACTCAGAAAATTGTTGCCTTTGTTCACAGCTTGCTGCTGCCTTTTCATTCTGGACCTGAGCAAAGCCTTTAACACTGTCTTGGATGATATCCTGGTCTCCAAACTGGTGAAACATGGGTTTGATGGATGGACAGCTAGATGGATAAAGAACTGGCTTGATGACCACACACAAAAAGTGGCTGTCAATGGCTCCATGACCCAGTGGAGGCCAGTGACAGGTGGAGTCCCTTGGGGACCAGTCCTGGGACCAGTCTTGTTTAACATCTTAGTCGGCAACAGGGACAGTGGCACTGAGTGCATCCTCAGCAAGTTTGCTGACAACACCAAGCTGTGTGGTGCAGCAGACACACTGGAGGGAAGGGATCCGTCTGGAGGGACCTTGACAGGCTGGAGAGGTGGGCTCTTGCAGCCCAGAAAGCAAACCAAATACTGGGCTGCATCAAGAGAAGTGTGGCCAGAAGGCTGAGGGAAGTGATCCTCCCCCTCTACACCACACTGGTGAGACCCCACCCAGAGTACCGTGTCCAGTTCTGGAGCTGCTATTACAAGAGGGATATGGATTTGCTGCATGTGTCCAGAGAAGGGCCACAAGTTTGATCATAGGGCTGGAGCACCTCTCTTATAAGGAGAGACTGAGGGAGTTGAGACTGTTCAGTCTGGAGAGGAGAAGGCTCCGAGGTGACCTTATTGTGGCCTTTTAGGATCCAAAGGGGGCCTACAAGAAAGCTGTGAAGGGACTTTTTAGGATGTCAGGTAGTGACAGGACTAGAAGGAATGGAACAAAGCTAGAAATTGATAGATTCAGACTGGATTTTAGGATAAAGTTCTTCACTGTGAGGGTGGTGAGACCCTGGAATGGGTTGCCCAGGGAGATGGTTGAGGCTGTATCCCTGGAGGTGTTTAAGGCCAGGGCGGATGAGGCTCTAGACAGCCTGATCTAGTGTGAGGTGTTCCTGCCCGTGGCAGGGAGGTTGGAACTGGATGATCCTTGTGGTCCCTTCCAACCCTGACTGATTCTGTGATTCTATGATTCATTCATACAGCTTGGTCAGGTTTATGCCAGTTTACAGATTGGCTGAGATTTGAACCCTGGCTGTGGAGTGAGGTTTAAGTGTAACACTTAAGTTCACATGCATGCCTGATGCCTGGTGAGGCTCTGCCAGCATGAAGGACCCCAACCATCTGACAGACCTTTGCACTTGTCTCCCCACAGCACTGCAGCAGCACCCTGAAGCCCAGGTGAAGCCCAGCTAGCATGATGGAGCCTCACCAGTCAGGATACCTTTGTGCTTGCTACGCAAAGTTCTAAGGGTGCAAAAAAGCTCCAGCCAGTCAGGTGACTGACATGACTACTGCATAGTGATTACCAGCAGTACAATGGAGTAGGCCAGCGTGTGGGACCAGGCAAGTGCTCATGCTTTTTCTCACTAACTTTCTTCCAGTAAGGCATTTTTCACCAGGACCCTGCCAGCTACACCAAATGTAGTGCACTGGTGCAAGTTACGGACACCACTAAGAAAGGTACTGAAAGCCCAGCATGTAATAGTTAAAATACTGTTTATTTGGCAAAGCACATGAAAGGGTATTGTCTTAGACAGTCCTATGCCCTTCAGATGCTGCAAACACAAAGTTGTACAGCAGCAGATAGACATCTAGTCAGACCATGGTATGCTGCACTCATCTCATCCATGCTGAGGTTCACCAACATTGTGTTGTTCTCCAGGGCATTTATAGGATTTTCTTTGGAATAAACAACTGTATTCACAATATTGCTATCAAGGTAAAGGTTGTTCACATGAGAACATGCTGCTTCTAAGATAAAGACAAAGACACAGTGGTGGCATCATCATCAAGTGCCATCAGTCAGAATAAGCTGGCTAAGTTTGTTCTTCAGCCAAGTGATATGTGCAGCACAGCACAGTCCTCCCTCTTAGCTACAGAATAGTGTTTCTGTGAAGACCTAATTCATAACTGCTCCTACGTTCTCTTTCCTTTCATCTCAGAACAAAAAAAGGTAGTCACAGGTTGGCAGATGAAGCAACAGTGGCCTGGATTCTGCCCCCTCCCTTCCCTCAGCTGCTCCCCCTTGTCTTCCATTTCTGCTGTGACAGAGGGCACATGCTTCACACACTGTGCAGAAGCCCAGCTCTACTGAGAATTCTTTCCAGCTGTGTCAATATTTGGAAACTGCAAGAGTTAGGACAGGCACCGAAGAGAGAGCAGAAAGATGCACTGCAGCTCCAAATACAAGTTTCCCTCACAAGACTTGTGCTGCCACTTGTGATGGTTTGGGAGTGCCC
>VWZE01008908.1:0-10685 GCA_013396675.1 Eubucco bourcierii | reverse complement strand
TACTAGACTGCCCAAGCTGCTCTCCCAGCAAGAGCATGTAGACAGAGACTCACTTATCTATATTTTGGTTTTCTCTTCCCAAAAGAATTTTCAGCAAGCTTATGAGTGAAGTAGACATCACCATGTTTTCCTTTCACAGCCTATAGTGTAATTTTCTCTATTAAAATATTCTAATTAGCCTCAAACCAGCACACCACTGCTCTGTATCCAAGTGCTCAGGGGAAAGACTGCATTCATCTACCCTGACCTTAAAGAAAAGACCAAAAAAGTGAGGACACCAAGTGGTTGATTAGTTGAATTCATGTTCCATCCTCACTTGACATCGAAGTATTGTGGATCTGACTTAGGCACCGTGTCTGCAAACAAATCAAAAGTTTATGGGAAAAGTCATAGAAGCCACAGAGCAGCTTTTCAGATTGTCACATTACTCCACTCATAGCACAGCAACCCAAAGGAGAACTGTGCTGCTGATGGTTCCGTGGTGACACTGTTCCAAACAAAATGGGTTTTTTTGAAATGCACATGTTAGAGAGGTGCAAGACAGAATCATAGAATCAGTCGGAAAAGACCTTTAAGATCAACAAGTCCAACCATGCTCTAACTCTACCAAGCCCAGTGCTAAACCATGTCCCTCAACACCATGTCTGTTTCTTTTAAACATCTCCAAAGATGGTGTGCTGGTTTGAGGCTAACTGGAAAGTTTTACTGAGAGAAATTAAATCCTTATCTGTGAGAAGAAAGAGAAACATGAGTAACCTATACTACTCATTCTTCTGCTGAGAAGTGCAGCTAGTCAAAATATAGATAAGATACTCACTTCTCACTTCTCAGTTAGTTCTCAGTTGTTCTTTTCACGCTGTGCCTGTTTCCTGCCTTAACTCTAATCCGACCTAACCCTTTATTTCCTCTAACCTTCTTGTCGTCTTTTTGACATGTCACCTCAGATCTCTCCAGATTTATCATGTGAGATATACAGGAATTGATCTGGTTATTTCTGAAGGGAGGGAAAAAGGGGGGAAGGGGGAGAAGGTTTGGGTCAGGATCCTCCTGGCAATCTGATTGTGTTGTAGGGATTTTGTGTCTCTGTATTACCTTTAACTTGTATATTTCTGTAAATATTCCTGTATATTGTGTATATCTCTGCTTGTATATTGTGCTAAGCTGTAAATAGAGCTTCAGTCCTTAAATTCCATCCGGCTGAGTCTAGTCTGGGTGATTTCATGGGCGGGGGCGGGGAACTCCCAAACCATCACAGATGGAGGTTCAACGACTCTCTTGGAAAGCCTGTTCCAATGTTGAAGTTCCTTCTAATATCCAAACTAAACATCCCCTGGTACAGCTTAAGACTGTTTCCTCTCATTCTATCATTTGTTACTAGAGAGAAGAGACCAACACCCACCTTGCTCCAATCACCTTTCAGATAATTGTAGCAAGTAAGAAGGTCTCCCCTCAGCCTCCTTTTCTACAGACTAAACAATGCCAGTTCTCTCAGCCACTTTCCAGAAGACCTGTTCTCCTGACCTTTCACCAGCTTCATTGCCCTTCCAGACCCACTCCAGGACATAGTATCTTTCTTGTAGTGAGGGCCCCAAAATTGAACACAGTTCCTGAGGTGTTGCCTCACTAGCGCCAAGTACAAGGGAACAGTCACTTCCCTAGTCCTGCTTGTCAGAGAACGAGAGTATCTAGAACTGAGGATGCAGCAAATGAAAATCTTTGTGTAACTGTGCTGGTTTGAGGCTAATTGGAATATTTTAATGAGGGAAATTAGATCATTGGCTGTGAAAAGAAAGTAATAGTGATGTCTATATTACCCACTGGTTTTGCTTAGTGATATAAAAAGACAAAACATAAACAAAGATTCTCAGTCTCTGTCTGGTTGCAACTTCCTTTGTTAAATATTTTGTCTGGACCTGTATAGCTCAATCTAGTAGTTCTCCTTCTAACCCCTTATCTGGCATCTCACCCCTGCACATAAGACTTCTGAGATAAGGTTGGGGGCGGGGGGTGGGAAGAAGGAGGGGAGTTAGTTTAGAGCCCTCCTGGGCAGTTCCACTGTTTGGGAGAGGTTTTGAATTTCTGTATTACTTTTAACTTGTATGTAATTGTAAATATCTGTATATATTGTGTATATATGCTTTTAAATTCATGCTACACTATAAGATATAGCTTCACCCTTGACTTCCAGCCGTCTGAGCTAGTCTGGTGAATCTTGGGGGGGAGCAGGAAAACTCCTGAACACTACAGTAACACATGAAAATAGACTCCAGAGCAAGCAGTTCTGAAAGACCTCTGTTAGGCCTGTTATTTGCTGCCAGTTTTTTGCTATAAGGTCAAGTTCGTGTGGCGTTGGGGACTGTGCACTTCCTAACTGAAAGGGGACCCATTTCCTCAGTATGCTTCAGTTGTCAAATGGGCACTGAAGAGGATAGAGCAGTGGGAATAGTGGGTATAACTGTCTTATAGCTTTTTGGTGCAGAAGCAGGCAAGAAGTGGAAGCAAGACTGTCACAAAGAAGAACAAGGGAAACAGATTAACAGACCCAGCCTGAACATGGAGGACAAAGGCAAAAATCTTCTGAGCTTGCTGAGATAACTACCGAGCCCTTAGCTGAAGAGGTGAGGAGCCCATCAACTACGGACAGGGAAAGTTGCTCTGCACAATGCTGTGACACTGGGCGATGCTTTAACATTGTCCCCCATGGCATCCTAGTCTCTAATTTGGAAAAACATGGATTTGGTGAGTGGACCACTTGGTGGGTAAGGAATTGGCTTGACGACTGCACTCAAAGGATGATGATCAATGGCTTGGTGTCTAAGTGGAGACAAGCGATGAGTGGTGCACCTCATGGTTCAATATTGCAACTAGTGCTGTGTAACATTTTTGTTGGCAATGTGAATCCTCAGCGAGTCTGCCAACAACACCAATCTGTGTGGTGTAGCTGACATGCTGGAGGGATCTTGACAGGCTTGAGAGATGGGCCAGTGCTAACCTTATGAAGCTCACCAAAGCCAAGCGCAAGGTCCTGCACCTGAGTCAGAGCAATCGCAAGGACAAATACAGGCTGGATGGGTAACAGACAGAGAGCAGTCCTGAGAAGAATGACTTGGTGGCGCTGGTTGATGAGATGCTCAACATAAGCCAGAAATGTGCACTTGTATGTGTAATGGTTTGGGAGTTACCTGCCCCCCCCACACACAATGAAATCACCCAGACTAGACTCAACTGGCTGGAAGTTAAGAAATAAAGCTATATTTACAGCTTAGTATAATTTACAAGCATATATACACAGAATACCCACAAATATTTACAGTTATATAGAAGTTAAAAGTAATACAGAAACACAAAATCCCTCCCAAAACAATCAGATTGCCAGGAGGATCCCAACCCAAACCTTCTCCCCCTTTCTCCTCTTTCCCTCCCTTCAGAAATAACCAGATCAATCCCTGTATATCTCACATGATAAATCTGCAGAGAATCTGAGGTGAGATGTCAAAAAAACCCCAAGAAGGTTAGAGGAAATAAAGGGTTAGGTAGGATTAGAGTTAAGGAAGATGCAACTACAGACTACCAGAGAGAAAGGAGCAGAACTGAGAAGTGTGTGAGAAGTCTTATCTATATTTTGACTAGTTGCATTTCTCAGCAGAAGAATGAGTGATATAGGTTACTGTTGGGTTTTTTTCTTTCTTCTCACAGCTAAGGATTTCTCTCAGTCAAATATTCCAATTAGCCTCAAAAGAGCAAAGCATCCCAGAAAGCCAACCGTGTCCTGGGCTGCATCAAAAGAAGAACGGCCAGCAGGTTGAGGGAGGTGATTCTCCCCCTCTACTCCACTCTCATGAGACCCTACGTCAAATTCTGTGTCCAGCTTTGGAGTCCCCAACACCAGAACATGGAAATGTTAGAGCACATCCATAGGAGGGCCACAAAAATGATCAGATGGGTGATGCACCTCCCCTGTGAAGACATGCTGAGAGAGTTGGGATTGGTCAACCTGGAGAAAAGAAGGATCTGGGGAGACCTTATAGCAGACTTTAAGAACTTGAAGTGAGGCCTACCAGAGAAGGACTTTTTTACAAAGCAATATAGTGATAGGACAATGGGTTAATGGATTCAACTGGAAAAAGATAGATTTACATTAGACATCAGAAAGAAATTCTTCACTGTGAGGGTGGTGAGGCACTGGAATAGGTTGCCTAGAGAACTTGTGAAGGGTCCAATCCTGGAAGTGTTCAAAGCCAGGTTGGCCAGGGCTTTGAGTACCCTGTTCTTGTGGGAGGTGTCCATGTACCTGATTGTTGGGTTGGAACTAGATGAACTTTAAGGTCCCTTCCAATCCAAACTATTCTATGACTCTGTTTGCGTAGTGAGACAGGAAGGTACCCCTTCTTGTCCTCAAAAAAGACTGTCCAGTCACTGTAAGGGTAAGAAGCCAATAGCAAGCAAAACAGGTGACAGTGGAGAACAAACAACACTCATCCCTAGCTCCAAGGAAAGACTCCCACTAATTGTGAAAAATAGTCTCCAAAAACTTGAAAGGAAGTTGTTCAGAGCTGCTGCTTTGGTAATTTTCCTGCCTTCCTCACAATACACTGCCGCCTACTGACAGTGTAACAGAGGCACAGCAGAAATCCTGCTTGTGGGCATCGTCTTGGGAAGTTATTCCCATCAACAGCCAATGCCTTCCCTGCCCCAGGCTCAGCATATGGCAGGTGCAGGCTCATAGCTCCAAGAAGCAGCTATCGAAAAGATCCAGGCCTACACAGGCAATTACCTCCAAGACTGCTAACTCTGCCTAGGACTAAGCCACAGGGCCTTGGCAGAGAGACAGGAGAGCTATGTTGTTGTCAGTTTTCTTTCTGGTTTTACCACATTTTAATAAGTACAGAAGAAGCCAGAGCAGGCTGGGATAGTCAAGTTATTGTCTCAACCACTCCTTCCTGGATGACAACCATGTCATCTGGTGAGCCCTCATCCTGCATTACAATGCATTTGTCATCATGTTCGGAGATGGAGATTTCAAAGATGTCCTTTGTCAGTGGCACATGTCCAGTGGGCCTCTCATCTGCGGGGGCTGCCTTGTGACTGGTAAATAGCAATGCAGTGGCTGCTAGCTGTGATCAGCAACTCAGCCTTGTTTGCCATGTGTGAGGTAGGCTCTGCTGCAGCCTCCTCCTGGAGGCCACTCCTTTGAGGCTTTTTCCTTGCTACCTGATGTAGTTTCACAGTAAGTGGGGCCACTGCAGTAGCAAGTTCTTCTTTTCCAACTTCTGGGTGAGCAGGTGGTGCACAAGGCTCTGGAGAAGGGTGCAGCCCATGCCACAGAGCTTGCATTTGTAGGGCCTGCCAGCCAGGTGGGATTTCTGATGGCACTGCAGATTCGTGGCCAGGGTGTAGGCCCTGCTGCACTGCTCACAGCAGAAAGGGTGCTTGCCAGTGTGCAAGTGCTCATGGGCATATAGCATGTGGGAGTCCCACAGCGCCTTGCCACACACTGTGCACAGGTGGGCCTCACGTGTGTGGGAGACGCTGCCGCAGCTCTGGCAGCTTGGGGAAGGCATCACTGCAGAAGCAGCACTTGTAGGTCTTCTCACCTGCGTGCAGCCAGAGGCGTTTGCACAGGTTGCTCTGTTGTTGGAAGTCCTTGCTGCAGTAGGGACAGACATAAGGGCATTCCCCCATGTGCAGGCACATGTGGTTGCACACGGAGCCAGGGTTGGCCAGGTGGCGTACACAGATGGCACACTGGCACCTCTTGGTACAGGCCTGCCTACCTGTCCGCCCTCCCTGCCCCCGATACTCGCCTCCTCCTGGGCCCCACCGGCAGGTCCCAGGAGCGCTCCAGCCGGCAGGGCCTGGCCCAAGCACCACACACCCGTGCCCCGAGCTCGCGACAGCGACGGCCCTGGCACCAGCCCAGGTGGCAGAGTCCGCAGCATCGGGCAGGCGGCGTTGGGCAGCAACCCGGGATCTGCGGGGAACAGGTCGGCACCGAGACACTCCATGTCGGCGGAACGCTGCGAAGGGGCGGCAGGCGCACCCGGACGGCGTCCCGCGGAGAGCGGGGCGGTGCTCCCCTGTTGGGGGCGCGCTTCCGGCGTGCGGCGGATGCCGACGGGCGGCTGGCAGGCGGGTGGCCAGGTGGTGGCAGCGACAGAGGCGGCAGGTACTTGTGGCAGACTTGGTGTGGCGGTCGGGGAGCGTAGCCAGGCCCTTAGTGCTCCAGCGGAGTCCGGGGCGGGCCGCGAGGCTCCGGCGGTGCTGGGGCGGGGAAGTGGCCCAGTGGCGGGGCTGGGCCCGGATCTCCGGCCCTCCTGCTTCTGTGCTGTCTCTTGCGGTGAGGCGGCTTTTCTGCGGGAAGCGGGGATCTCTGCCCGGCCTACGGGAGGCTGCGAGGCGAGAGACTATACGGTGAAGCACTACGAGAACAGGGGCTCGGAGGCCGCGGAGTTGTAGTTGCTTCTTGGGTATTGGCGGTATAGCGACTGCTGGAGCTGGGGCGCGGGGCCGGGCCGGATCGGTCTCTAGCCCTTGCTGTTGGCTTGTCCTGTTGCATGTCATTTTGACAGGCAGTTGAGATATGCTGTGGGAGTTCGGGATTCTCTTGTGACAGTGTGAGCAGCAGATGCTTGAGTCTCTTATCTGAATCTCGAGGTTGGCTTTGGATTGTCAGAGGAACGAGAATCAGAGGTAAGGTGGAGAAGAGGAGAAAAAGGAGGGTGAATGCAGCCCTGCAGGGCTGTGAGTGCTCCCGCTTCTCCATGCGTGTGCTGAATGGATCCTGCTCAGCACTGATCGAAGGCTCCGTACTTGGTGCTACAGTTCTGAGAAAGGAAGCAAAGCTCACTCTTTTGCTCTCAGACCTTGCAGAGAACCACCAAAGGGAGATTGAGTGCTGTCTGGAGTGGATCTCCAGTGGACATGGAGATAGCCTTCAGCAAAGTGAGATGACTGGAGAAGGAAGGCTGTTCATTTTAAAAGATGTTAGAATAATGAAGGACCAAAGAGTTTCCCTGAGCAATAGTGTGTCTGCTCTGAGTTAGCTGGTGACTGTGAGCCAATCAAAGACAGTTGGCTCTTGACCCTTTAATTCCTTCAGAGTGATACCGAGGTAGCAATGCTTTTGGTGATATCAGTCTTGATGTGAAGGAAGACTTGAACTAGACTTTCTCAGTGAGTCTCAGTCCTGGAGCTCATTCACATGAATGCTTTGAAGGTCTACTACTAAGTAAGTGCTTTATTTCTTTGTATTTGCTTGATATTAAAACTACAGGAAGGTGCAGGGACTTGATTGATGTGTACTTAAAAAGATAAATTTTTGCAAATGAAATGATGCTGAGAGGAGGTGCAGGTAGCAGCAGAGCCAGAAAAATAATATAGCCACCCTAGAACTGGGATTTCTTTGGGTCTGAGCATTACTCATTAGTTGGGCAGGGAAGAGGAGGCCACTTGGCTTTTGTAATTCTTCGTTGTGTGTAAGTACAGGTCTGGGGCATGGCAATATGTGCACGGACTTATTTGATATGTAGAGTTACTTCTGATTTAATAGTACATCTAGAAGAAAAACAGGAAAAGGAAACTGCCACATGGGTGCAGCTTAGACATAAGTGATGGAGACTGGAACTGCATTTAAAAAAAGCAATCTGTGTGAACAACAACTGTCAAGATTTGGTAGCCATTAAGTGAACTGTCTTCTTTAGTTGATTTCTGGTGGGATCTTCTGTAAGGAGTTTGTGTGGGAATTGTATATGAAAGGGTGAGGTTTCTCCCCTTCAGCAGAATATCCTGTTCTCCAGCACATCTCTCTGCTATCGAAAGAGTCAGTTTTTATATAGATGGCAAGTATTCAGGTCAACCAGTGTAGGTGCAGGAAACATACTTGGAAAGATGTAAACAGTTGGCTTTTTGGAGGGTGGCAGTAAGTAAATGCTTCACATGTCAAGTGTGATTCTTTAGTTTTTAAATCTTTGACTACACTTTAAGTCCAAGTATGTTATTTTTCTTACCTTATGAGTGGCTATGCACAGGGTGCACCACTTGCATCTTGTCATGAATTTGATCTAAACTAAGTGATGTTCTTAAATTGTCTTAAGTCTGGTGAAATGCTGAGTTTTAACAACTATATCACTGTTGTACTGCTACAGATGGACTTTCTGTTCAATTACTGGTCCTGTTCATGGGTAATTTTTGAGTATGCAGGGAAAATCTCATGCAGTCACACTGTTGTGTATAATGTATACACATTACACTGAGATCTCCAGGTGGTTTCTTACATCTTAACTCCAGATCTTTCCTTCCCAATGCCTGCTAGTTTCCTGCTATTTTCTATAGAGAAATAGAGGATTCTATTTCTCTAAACTGTTCTAGAGTTACTTTATATGAGATCCCATGCTTTTGTCTTTTGTGCGGTTGGGAAAGGACTGGGGAAAATTCTAAAAAAAAAATTTTCTAGGGCTCTGGGAGCTGCAGTCTGGCTCACAAGAAGGAGCTGAAATCCGAGGCTTCTGATCCTCCTTCATTAGCGTTTCTGCCATGGAGCCCTAACCTAGAGCCAAGGAATGGAGCTGCCTGCCTGGCTGTGAAAAGCATGTGGAGATATCTGGGGAGTCTGGTCTACCTTGCCACAGGGTGAGAAAGGTTTTGGCAAGAAAACTAAGCCCTTTTTCCGGTGTGGAAGTGAAACAATCCTACTTGCAACTTCCTTCTACATGGTGCTATACTAGGGTTATTCATGCCTAAGGGGAAATGCTTTAGTGCTGTCTAATGAGCAGCTCTTCTGCCTTCCATCTAGTGCTGCATATTGACTGTGAAACCAAGTGGTGAGGACTATTGGTATTAGCTGATCCTATGGCAGTACTGTCGCTGATGTGCAGGGACATTTGGGTTTGGTCCCTAAGCACTTCAGGACCTTGCTTTGGGTACACTGTTGCTACTGGGTGTTCCTGAGAATATCGTTAAAAGGCATCGCCTGGACACAGCTGTCCCCACCAGGGCTGGGAAGGCCCTGGGAGCTGGGAGTGATGAGTGACTGTTGAGTGTGTGTGTGTGCATTCTTCCGCAGCCTGGGGTGCTGGGTTGTGGGGCTGCAGAGCTGCGGTGGGAGATGCTTTAAGCACACTGATTCATAAGACTTGGTGTCTAGAAATGGATCCATAGAAGTTGGGTCAGCTGCTAGATGTGGAGAGTCCTTGCCCCTTGGCTCTGCTGCTGCTTGGTTCCAGCATGAGGTCATGATGCAAGAGAACCTGATTTCTTGCTCCTTGTCCTTTCAAGATCAGAGAAGGTCAGGCAGCTATCAGCCCTTTCTGGAGGGCCAGGAATGATGTTGCTTGGGTCTGTGCTTGGTTGCAGTGGTCAGACTGTGCAATGGTCAGCTTTGTTGTCTTCGTGGTCCACTGCCCATGTATGTCCTGCTTCTTCATATTTCAGAAAACTTAGTTAGCAATAGCTCCCAGGCCCTTTGGGAGCCCAAGGGAGATGAAATCTGATTATAAACTGGCAAGCAGCAGATAAGGGAGAACAGGAAAGAATAAACATGGAGTGATCCGGATGGATGGGAAAATCACTGAATATCCTATTTCCTGTACTCTCAAAATGCAGCCCCAGGCTTGGTCATGGGTGTTGCTCAGAGAACATGACATCTTCTAGCGCCCAGTCTCACAGGTTTTGTTCTGTGTTCAATGTCCAAGCATGTGTTTCATCATCCTGTCTGGATAAATATACATATTCAAGCTCTAGGGATGGAATTTGCAAAACATCATTGCCCTCCTCCATTCTGCTAAAGGGCATAGCTTTACTGCTTTACAGTATTTCCACACAGAGGGCCTGTGCCTCCTCTGATCGTCTTTGAACCGTTTGCTCTCCTCATAATGGAAAACAAGCCTGACAAACAGCATTACAGAGTGCCTTGCTAATGCAAGGTGTGACTTTGGTTTGCTACAGTTCTTGGCATGATGCCTGTTGACCAGTGCATTACTGTCTGTGTGGTGTGTGTGAGCAATCCAGATCTGTGTACTTGTCCTTTCCAGTGCCTTCTGGCCTTCAGGACACCAGAGGAAAACACATTTCCTAGGGGTTGTCCCTAAGAATTAACACCCTTAGGAAGTCCTGTATGCTGTGCTAGCTTAGCCTGCATTTGGCATATCTTCTACTCCAAGTGAGAGTATGAAATATTTGCAAGCAGCAGCAAATACAGCTCTCTGCTTCTCAGACCCTCTGAATTCCTCAGTCTCCTCATTACTGTGGCACACTTGGTGAAAAATGCTTATTCTAGCAATATGACTTTAATTTACAGAGACTGCTGCTTTCAGTCATGTAGGAGAAAGGATTTGATGGGTGATGCTGAAAGGAGATGAGGGGTTTATGCATATTGTTCTCTCTGTCTTAGCTTATAGAATCTTGTTTTAAGAAGCTGTTCACTTCTGTGTTCAAATCCTAGCACAGTGAAGCACCCGCTTCAGTGGTGTTGAAAGCTCTGTCACTCCCTTATGGGGAAGAGTGGGTGTGACTCCTGGGAAAGCTTCCAGCACTGAGCCAACTGTGGAAAGAGCTGGGCTTTGTGCCAGCCCTTCAGAGGGAGGGGGAGCTCAGAGCTGGTACAGCAAGTGCATCAGGCTGGTGTAGGCTGTCCTCTTCCTCGGTGTCTTTGCTGCTACTCCTGTTTTGTGAGAGAAACTACTCTGTAC
>VWZE01008904.1:0-13370 GCA_013396675.1 Eubucco bourcierii | reverse complement strand
AAAAGAAACTCTTAGAATCCTAGGCTTGCTTTAATAATTCTGCTTATTGCTCGCATAGCTTGTAGCTGCATCATGAGAGGGCTAAATCAAGCTACCCGTACCACTGCACTGCTTGCCCAAAACAAAAAGGGGGGAATTGTTGCAGAATGGTTGCAGGAGCCAAGGGCATGGCTCATAATTTAGCCTGATGGTGGGCAAGCAGCAGTGGCAGGATGAGTATGTGGAACTGCAATAATTGACAGGCCGCACCTGTTTGGGCCTGGATGATGGGAAAGTTGGCTGTTCTGATACACACTACTGTTAGTTCTTTGTTCTAAGTCTACCCTGCATCTGTGCAGATGTAACACAAGGCCAGCATATCAGTCTACTGTGTTTGATCTCACTGTTCCAAGGTTATATGTAGGGATGTGCCCAGCTTAATTGGCTTTCTCCTTGGTTACCACTAACTCCACTCTTAGGTTCTCATGAAGAGGGATACATCTGTGAGAGTCTTCCTTAGATAACAGAATGCTCACGTAAATAATATGAACACTGAATCAGTCCATCAGCATAACTAATTATATGTAGCAGTGACCTATACTTGAGAGCTGTAACTGCAAGTAGGCATGCCATGAAGATGTAATCCTTAGAGCTTCAGCTTATCAGAATGCAGCTTGATGAATATATTACCGAGAAATGTATAAAAGAGCACACGCTTCGCAATAAAGTTGTCACCTCCTTATGATCCATATTGGATCTCTGGTGTCCATTATTAGTTCCTTCTCGTCATTAAGGGCCTGCCTACGTCTCTCTCTTAATTACAGATCTTATACATGTTACTTTTATGGTCTCTTTGAAAGAACTCACTTCTGGGGAATTTCTCCCTGAATGTGAATTAAACAATTTAGTGTGAGGTTGTGAGAATCTAAATTGTCTCTCCCTTGTTCGAATCAAGATTGCCTTTGTTACTTTACTAGACTCAGCCCAGGTTACTGGCCAAAAACTCAGGGATGCAAATCAACAGAGACACAGTGTCTTCTTGGAATTCACAGACTCCAGCCTGCCTTGAATGCCCAGGATGTGAACACCTTATACCAACTACCACAAAGAGAAAAAGCTTCTGTGTATTTGGGGTATGGACAGGTAAGTGGTGCAGGGAGGCGGCAGAGGCCCTCCCTGGTGTTGCCACCAGACCCCTGCAAATACATGAGAATACACAGGAAGATGTCCTGGGGAGCTGCACCTGAAGAACGGTCTAAAAAACTGTATGAAGAAACATGAGCAATGCCTGCCAAGATGAACTCCTCCACACGAGCACCTCCATGACCACCTCCACCACCAGGGCACCTCCACCAGAAGAATTCAAGGAATGACTCCTGCAGAACAACACCACAGAAGAACATCCCTGGGCCAGGCACATGTATCTCTCTCTCTCTCTCTCTCTCTCTCTCTCTCCTCCATCTGTGGTTGATGGTAATATAATCCCTGCTCTCTTCCTTCCCTGCTCTTCTCTTTTTCTCCATTGTTCCCTCTCCCTCTCTCCCCTCTTCCCTCTCTCCCTCTGTTTTGCTCAACTTTATCCTTTAATAAATGATTGTGTGCTGCTGTCTGGTCTCGTTTGTACCTTAATTTCACAACACAGATATTTAGAATAAAAAATCTTGCTCCTCTGAACAGAGATTGTTAATCTCTGCTCTCCGGACCCTGACAGAGGTTTACATGGGTTTCCTTTTGAAACGCACTGTAGGGGGTAGCTATCCCGTCCTGTGCACTGGATGGGACTTGAGAGTCAATTTCTGATGTCTGAGTCCTTAAAGCTAGAGCAGACTGTTTAATCTGCATGGCTAGCAGATCCTAAATTTCTGTGCTTCTGCTCTTTCCTTTTTCAGTTCCTTTTCTAAATACTGCTTCTCTTTTTCAAATATCTTAAATTTTTCATGTTGTCTGAATTAAGCAGGCTTCCAGAACAACAGCCAGTCTTTTTGTGGTGAGTTCACAGCAGAGCTCAATGGAACTTGCTTCCAGTTTCTGCAAAAGTGGTTCAAATTTGTTCCAGTTTTCTCTGGACCATTCCATATTAATGGTTTTAATTTCATGACCAATATTGTGAAGATAACCTAATACAGAACATCCTGCTGCTCAGTGCGCCATAAATGAAGCAAATAAACAGGGAACAAGGCAAGAAAATAATAATAATATAGCATTTATGTATTAATTTGGCTCTGCCTCCCACATAATGTGATAGAAAGGTTACAAAGGTCTGGTAGTTCAGTTGAGGGCTATGTTCACAATAGAAATGGTTATAAATAATTTGAGAATAATATTTTGTCCTTGTTTTGAGCTATGAGCTATTCCAGAGTGAAAGGACAGAAAGATATTTTACCCTGATGGAGTATGTCTGTGTAGCCTCTTTGGGTTCCTGTTTATACTGCAGTTCCAGAATGTCTTGTATAGCTGCACTGACGGAAGAGTCACTTTGTTCAGGCCATGACGGTCTACTGTAAGTCTACATTCTCCACTTGGCTTTCTCACTGGCCATATCAGTCTGTTGAAGGGTGAATGAGACTTGGAGATTCCAACAGTCAAATCAGCTTATGTATGGGTACCAAAGCGTCACAATGAGTTTTATATGCTCTTGATGTACATTATGAGAAACAATTGACAGTTTCACATCCTGTATCTCACACTGTCCCACAACAGCAGGATCATTTGAAAGACTGGACCTAACAGATTTTCTTTGTCTTTCAGAAGCCCATTTGTAATTACTCAGGTCTTTGAAACACCCTTCTCACAGAAAGCAATTTCCCAGACTTCAAGGAGCAGCAGGGCCAATTACAACATTGTGTTTCTCCCCAACATAATCAACTCTTAGCACCCACCAGTAACTCCCAATATCGTTATGGATTCTATCCCTACATAGTTTGAGGGAATCAAGGTACACTGGGCACCAGTAATCACAAGGACACTTCCACTGTACCAGACCATCTTACAAATACATCCCACTAGACTCTGTTACCTCCACAGTCCCTCTTCTCCTCCTGGCTAGAGGCAGGGTTCCTGTAATTCTGAGCGCGCAGACTTGTATTATTGTCAGTGCCATCTGTTGGGTGAGTGGAGTTGCCCTGGGAAACTGGTAGATGTCCCCTTGTTAGCATTACCTAGCAGTTGCCACCTAGCAGTTCCCTTATCTTTGCTACAAGAGCAGAGGTGGGTTGACCATACCGCCTGTCCATGTTCTTGTCATAGTCATGCAGAATTTTCCACAGTGACCCATTTGACTGTTTTGGTCCAGCTTGAGCTGACCTTTTAGAATGATGTTTATTCTCTGATAGCCGAGACATGGATCCATTCAGAAAGGGAAGTATCATGCCCTTTCTCCAAGTTGGATGTAGATGTCTCAAACTTCTCCATCCTCCTATCCAGTTTTCTCCATTGTCCCATCCAACCTCTTTACAACTGCAACCACAGTTTTCTTTATGTCCTTGGCCACAACTTCTATGGCTGTGATCCTCGCATCCTGAAACTGTCTGCAAATTCATAGAATCATAGAATGGTCTGGGTTCAAAGGGGCTGCCAAAGGCCATCCAGTCCAACAACCTTCCCCCTCCACTCTGCAGAGACACCCTCAACTAGACCAGGTTGCCCAGAGCCCCAGGCCTCATTTGGCTGGCAAAATTGCTGACAGTAGGAGGGTTCCTTCTATCTCCTACTGCCATGAGCCTACCTGCCAGGGTAGGAGTATAACACAGACAAGTTTTTTTAAAAGGGACCTCTCCACAGGTATCTCACCAGGGATACTCAAGAGATCTCTGTAAAGTATTTCTGTCACAACCATCTTGTGCAGGCTTTTAATACCCTGCTCTATGGACAACCATTTTGAAGGCCACTCATATGAGGTCATCCCTAGAAGAATACTGTGGGACCATGGCATTTAAAAGCCATTGCCAGAAGGAAGAGACTCCACACATTTTCCTACAGCCTTATCAACAACCTCATCTTCAGAAACGTGTCCTAACTGCTGTGCCTCATCATCTAAAGGGAAGAGATTACTTATATACAGGCACTTCTTGCTCCCTTCCCAGTTTCAGGGTTTCTTACAGACTTGTGGCACGGTTTTATTCATTAATTTATTTTACAGATTTTTAATTTCTTTCCTCTATTTTTCAGAAGTGATAGCTGTGCAATGAGGTCTGAGCAGAGCAAGCACTTATGAGCCTGAAGTAAAATACTCATTACTGCTTATTGAGGTGTGAGATGGATGTACCTGTTGAGACATAATGGCCAGGCACAGTTTTTCTTTATAATACCTTTTAATATATCACTGAATCATCAGTCTAGATACAGTAGAGTATCTAGAGCCTTAAAATGAGTCCTACTCTTTTCATTGCTCAACAATTCAGTATGATATCAGTTAGAAACACTCATCTAGCTGTCACCAGACACATCCAGGGTAAATATATAATGTTTTCTTCTCACATAAAGCATAGAATCATAGAATGGTAGGGTTGGAAGTGACCTCAAAAATCATCCAGTTTCAACCCCTTGCCATACGCAGGGACACCTCCCACTAGTACAGGTCACTCAAGGCCTCCTCCAACCTGGTCTTGAACACCTCCAGGGAGGGAGCAGTCACAACCTCCCTGGGCAACCTGTACCAGTGTCTCACCACACTCACTCCAAAGAACTCCCTAACATCCAGTTTAAATCTCCTCTCTGCCGGTTCAAACCCATTGCCTCTTTTCCTGTCATTGCAAGACCTTGTCAATAGTCCCTCCCCAGCCTTCCTGTAGCCCCCTTCAGATTCTGGAAGGCTACTACAAGGTCTCCTCAAAGCCTTCTCTTCTCCAGGCTACAGAGTCCCAACTCTCTCAGCCTGTCCTCATAGCAGAGCTGCTGCAGCCCTCTGAGCATCTTCGTGGCCCTCCTCTGGACCTGATCCAACAGTTCAACTTCCTTCCTGACACTCATGAACACAGACCTACACTCAGGAATCCTTTTCGTTGTCCCTAGTGTTGTTCAATTAATTTAAATTAATTTATCGTTTATAACTAAATGCAATATGTCAACTTTAATTTTGAAAACAGTTGTTCTTGTGTAGACTTGTGAAGCGAGCTTGTGTTCTTGCAGTTACAGTAAATCTTAATTTATCTTTTCCCACTTGAATAAATACTCCTTCTAGGTAGGTGAGTAGAATTGCGAGATTCTGTGAAACTGAGGGGTGCAGTTGTTCTGCTATAAGGACAGGCTAAGAGAGTTGGGGGTCTTCAGCCTGGGGAAGCGAGGTTTCCAGAAGACTTCCAGTAGCCTTCCAGTATGTGAAGGGGGCTATTTTTACCCTACTTTTCTTCATCTTTAATATATTAATTCTTTGTTCAGTCATTTCCTCTGTTGCTTTATAAGACCTTTCCATATCCAACTATTCCTTTAGTGTTCTGTTTCACAAATGGAGGATTTCTTGCTTGGGGTACCCATTTCAGGTAGTACTGCACCTTTTACTCTTAACAAAATTCAGTTTCCTCTGTGCTCAGAACTTCTTAGTCCACTCAGTACATTTTCTGCAAGGTTGCCCGTTTGAAACAGTGATTCTTTATGCAACCTGTTTTTCTCCTTCTGTTGAAGTTGATTGAATTGAATAATAATCATCCTAGATACAAATTCTCTGTACAATGTGTGATCAAAGTGCACGCAATGTGACTTTCATGTACCTTGTTTTGGTGTTTCTAATTCCTGACCTTCCTGCTTATCTAACTTTTATGTAAGGAAAAATACAATAACAGAATGTTGTGTAGTATGTGAGGAGAGTGAGAGACAAGATTGCCTTCCATGTGTTAAGGAGTTAAAAAATCCTGAAATACCTGAACAGTAGCAGCAGAGAATTTCCCTGGTGAATTCATGGTTCATGCTTTTTAATGGCAAAACAAACAAGTCTACCAAAAGTGAAATTTTGTCATTTGTGGTTTAAGTACTGATATCTGCATAACTGCAATAAACTTTGTAAGAATGGTTTGCAGCTCTGGTCTCTCCTTGACAAGTCTTTGCCTTGTCAACAATGATAAATAACAGTTTCTCTTGATACTTCTGTGCTTACTTCTGTGAATTAAGTGTTGCTAAGTCATATTGTGCATTCAAATTACGCCCACTTTTCAATGATGATAAGTAATAGCCTTTTTACTTTCACAGGGTCATGGAATTATTTAGGTTGGAAAAGGCCTTTGAGTTTATCAAGTCAAACCATTAACCTTGTGCTGTCAAATCCACCTCCAGCACCACATATACATGTCTTGAATGTTGCATCCTACTAACGAGGGAGAGCTACCAGTGCAACTGTTCCTCCTGCTGTGAGTCATTCAAGATAATAGAGTAGCTATGTAGAATAAGGAGGTAGTTATGTTAAACAAGGATGTAGCATAGCAAAACAGAATGCCTGATCGGTAACTGTGGTCTTTATCAGTGCATATGAACAGCTCATGAAGAGCTGCCCGTAACCAATCAGAAAATGCATAACGTGTGACCAGGCAGTCTATCCTGTTTAAGTCCATGCTGACTTGCTGCAATAAAGGGACGATCTTGGATGCACCACATTGGTGTCTGGTTGTCCCTCCTTGTGCCATTCACCCCCCAACACCTAGCAATGCCCGACATCACCTGATTCTGCGACATCTGGTGATCCCCAACATCTGGGTGACCTTCAGATGTGCTATTTCAGTAAGAGATCACGCTTGAATATCTCTATGAAAGGCAACTGCACCGCTTCCCTGGGCAGTCTCTTCCAATGCTTGTCAACCCTTTCAGTGAAGGATGTATTCCTAATGTCCAGTCTAAATTCCTCCTGGCACAATTTGACATCATTGCTTCTTGTTCTATCACTTGTAACATGGCGGGAGAGACCAACAGCCACCTGAATACACGTAGTTATAGAGAATGATAAGGTCTCCCCTGAGCCTCCTCTTTTCCAGGCTAAAGAACTCCAGTTCCTTCATCCACCTCCCATAATTCTTGTGCTTCACCATCTTTGCTCTTCTTTGGACACACTCCAGAACCTCAGTGTTTCCCTATTCTTGTGAGGTTTTTTTCCATTCCATCTTTCTTATTTGTGAGATATTCTTAACTTTTCAGGCCAATGTAACAAAAATATAGTTGTCACTGCAGGTTGTGGCGGAGGGTTAGTTATTATATTATTAGTTAGATATGAGACCATCTTACCCTTTCTGATGCCCTCTATATCTACAAAGCTTACTTTTCACATGGATTTTTCATTGAGTATCCCTGCCTAGGGATGCTGGCATCCATGGATGCACCATCCATCCATGATTTGGAAGACTCATGGAACACCATCTGTCTTACACTGATGAGACTTGATGTTCACTGAGGTACCCCTTCACTCACAACTGGAATGAGAACATTTTTTTTTTCCTGTGAAATGTACTGATACATAAAGAATGAGTCATGTGCAGGGTATGAGGAAAAATCAGGTATGGATTGGAATTACATGATCTTTGAGGTCCCTTCCAACCTTACCATCCTATGATTCTGTCATTGGACAGGGTTTTTTTGTTCATAATCTTCTGGTTTCTTTGGTATAATATTAGGATATTATTTAGTGAATCGTTATGATGGGAAAAATACTGATAGCAGTCTTACTAAAGTCACTATCAGTTCACCATTCACGACTTAAGGGCAGTAATGTGAATTGTGGGTTACATATAATTTGCTTTTCTGATGCTTTGTGTGTAATGGACAGAGTTGTAAAAGAGGAGGTAGTTCACCAGTAGAAAGAATGCACAGAATGTTGATGTACAGACAATGTAAGAGTTATTAAAGATGCTGAATTTGCTAAATAAGAGCTGGCATTTATTTAATAATATTTTATTTTTTGGACAAACAAAGGTTGTTTTTTTTGGTGGGGGAGTTCAACACTGGAGCTGGCCCACTTGTCTGCTTGCCTATCCCAGTAACCATTTACACTTCATACTGTGGAAATCTAACAAAACCTTACTGTGAGTTTCTGGGCTGTGCACAGCTGGTGTAACAGAAGATTATGTTGCCTACACACTAAACCAAATGATTGATAGCCAAGATTTTCACCTAGCGAAGTGCAGTTGCAGTTACATAATTGCAAGAATTACGTTCAGCACTAAATCTGTTCTCAGACTATGATCTGGAGGGTTGTTCTGACTGAGCTATGAAAGAAATTATGAAGTAGTTTGTGGAAATAACATCTGTTGTACGCAGGTTAAAAAAACTCTTAGATGAGATAGAGAGAATTTATTTCCCTGTTTGCAGTGATTCATAAAACAAAAGGAGAAACTCCAGAATATTACAGTCAGTAGTTCTTGTACAACATGTGCTTTATGTACATCAACTCATTTGCTGAAAAACAAGGGTGTTTGTTTTTAAATACACCCAGGGCAATCAAGCACAGGAAAAATGCTTTGAGTAAGCCACAAAGAGTGGGCATCTGTTTCTGTATCTGTTCTACATACGGTCTGTTAAACTTATGAGACCTTTGTCATTAAAGTCACATGTTTGAGATGAGATGGCTCAGTAGAGCATCAAAAAAATGCTGAATGAAGGAGCATAGATGGAATAAGGGCAAGTAGGATAAGAAATCATGATGTGGTTGTGACTCAGAAGCGCTAATTTGGTACAAATATTTGTATGTATTTAGAGTCATCTTTCCTGATTATTGCGTTATAGCCTGTCATCCAGTCCATTCATTTGGAAATTATTCTGCTTGTGCAAATGCTTGCACCTACTGTTCTGTGGCCACCTGCGGGAGCTCCTGGACAAATCTGTAGGCAGACCAATATGATAAGCAGATAAGCAATGTCCATCTATTGTATATGGTCATACACTAACTTTCTAACAGACTCTGCAGGTTAGTTCACTGTTCAGCAATTGGTCCAAATCATTAAGGCACAAGCTCTGTGGCATTAAGCAATTGGTTCATCATTATCTCAAACGCTTTGCATGAGTCTTCGTTTATACTTTGATCTTCCTGTTGTTGTCCATTTCCCCGGCAGCAGCTCACAGCTGGTGTCCTTGCCCTCCAGATGAACCTTCATGCAGACTGCGAAACTTTTCAGTTCACAATTAGCAGTTAGCACAGGTTGGATTGCTCACATGTCCATTTAATGCAAGGTATTCCTCTACAGCCACCATTAGTTGTAGGAATAAACATCATCATTTTCCTGTAAGGTTCATGACTCTGATCAGTTATTGATATTACCAGGGGTAAATGAACTAAACTACAGTTTCAAAAATGCAGGTTCTTCAGAAAGCAGGTCAACAACCCTTAAATGTACTATTATCCCTGGAAATATCAGCCTAGTACAGATACCAGTATTAGAAATTAAGAACTAAGCCAAGGGAAAGTGAGGAACTGTTTATATTCTGTAATATCTTCTTTCATCTGCTAGCAGACTAGTTTTGTCTGCAAAATATAAAGAAAACTTCTCTAGGTGTTACTAAGTAATAGTACTTTTTAAAAGGACAAAACATTACCATGCATTTCTTATTTCCTTTCCCACTGTTCAACAGATGCCTTTAGGAATTTTACCATTAGAATTTTATCAGATGCAATTCTTCTCAAGGATACTCCTTCCTCCCATCTTCTGAATTCTGTGAAGAAAATGTAGGCAAGTACCATCAACTTGAAAGAGCTCTGCACATTCACAAGAATTATTTACAGAAAAATATACTTTGGCAGCAAGTAAAATTGCCATTTACCTGCAGTAGGAATGTCTCAAGCTTATAGTTCAGGGGTACTGTAAATACCCCTTAATAGTCTAATATATCTGACATTATTTCTTCCCCCTCAGTCTCTGAAATAAGAGCTGGGGTGGACAGTCTACAGAATCTTTCTCTCTCCTTGTTTCTTCCAGTTTTGCTGTGTGCATGTTGTGTTGGGACAGAAGTTGAAAGTGCCATCATAAGGCTGAAAGTCTTCTTTTCATAGAAAAGAACAAATCCAACAAGTTTTCTCTGCCAGCTCTCTGCCAGCTGCAATTGCAATCAGATTGGTAGGGCATTAGCCAGCCTTAATATCAGCTATGAGCTGTGCAGATATTGCAGTTTTCTAGCACTGGACACCACCACTTACCCAAACTGTGAATCTGTAGGACTGTAAGAAAAAAACCTCAATGCCACTCACCACAACAGTGACGCTTTTTCTACTTTTTTCTATCAAGCTGGAGAAGGCATTACTGAGCAATGGGGCTAGATACTGAAGTAAGAATACTCCAACAAGATTTTGCATAATACTAATATTTTGTCATTTAATCACGTTAAAAGAACACCCCAAAACAAAAACAAAAAACAAACAAAAATAACTCAAAAACAACCCAACCAACCGCCACCACTAAGCCAGAAAAGGGGGGAAAAATCAATCAAAGCAAAAACCATCAAAAAACACTTACCGAAGTGAAGGGAAAGCCGAAGTCTTTTCACCATGTTTGTTGTTATGTGCAGGGCACAGCAACCACAGTCTCAGCACAGCTGTGTGTGCCTACCATTGGTTGCATCTGAGTTCAAGGGCAGCTGGGTACCATGTGTGTGTGTAAGGCCATACTAGGTACCCTAATTGTGACTTTTTAGCTTGTGTTAAATGCTGAGAATAGGGCTTTTTTGTCATCTGGTGCTCTAAAGCACGAGCATATCACTGTTCTAGTAATAGTAAGACAAAGTTTTGCTTTGTTCCTCAAACAATTTAAGCAGGTCTGTGGGCAGTAAAGCCTGTTGTGATGGTTTGGGAGTTACCCACCCCCCACACACTATGAAAGTCACCCAGACTAGACTCAGCCAGCTGCAAGTTAGGGACTGAAGCTCTATTTACAGCTTAGCACAATGTACATGCAGACATATACATAGTATACAGTTATATACAAGTTAAAAGTAATATAGAAACACAAAATCCCTCCCTGCCAGGAGGATCCCAAACCTCCTTCTCCCTTGCCCCCTTTTTTCCCTCCCTTCAGCAATACCAGATCAAATCCATACATCTCACATGATAAATCTGGAGAGATCTGTGAGACGTCAAAAAAAGATGACAAAGCGGTTAGAGGAAATAAAGAGTTAGGTCAGATTAGAGCTAAGGTAGAAGCAGCCACAGACTGTCAGAGTGAAGGTGTAGCTGAACAACAGCTACTGAGAACTGACTGAGCAGTGCGTAAGCAGTGAGTGTGTGAGCTATATTGTGACTGGCCGTGCCTCTCAGCAGAAGAGTGAGTGATAGAGGTTACTGTTGGTGTTTGTCTTCTCACAGCTAAAGATTTGCTTTCTCTCAGTAAAAAATATTCCAATTAGCATCAAACCAGCACACCAGTGAGGCTTGATTTGCTGTGGGTTGATCCCATTACAGCAGGTCAGGTGATCAGAGACAGATGATACCTGTCAAAACAAACAAACAAAAACCTTCTTGAAATGTCGAAGAAGCTATTTGCTTGCGCTGTCATCAATAACATCATGAAGACAGATTTCCATTTTACTAAGCCAGACTCTACTTGTTGTTTGGTATGTTTGTTGATGTATTAACAAAATGCAAACCCTAGCAGAAGCCCCATTTTTGAGTGAAGCAAATATGATATTGTCCTTGGTTAACACAGTCCCACAAACCCACCCTTTCACACATGGATGGGAGGGGAAGCAATATACAGGAAAGAAAAATACCCTCTGGGTTGAGATAAGGAGGCTAATGAGATGATGTAATGTACAATTACCTTAGTAAAAGCAGAAGCACCAGCAGAAGCCAGCACTAGAACAGTTCCCTCTCACCCACCCAAGAAGGCAGCAGCCAGCACAGTGGAAAGGACTAACACCCCAAACCAGGTAACTGGGAGCAGCAATCTGAAGAGGAAGCCTCTCATGTTGCAATCTGAACTTCAAGCCTTCCTACCAGCACTTTCATTTCAAAGTTGGCATGATGTCAGCATGGTATTTAATACATATCGACAAATGCAGCTGAACACATGACAAATATTTACTTTGCTTTAAAATAATATGTAACTATATAATGTAACATATATAAAAGATAATATTTATATAAATATATATAAAGTATAAGCATTTTAAATTTCTCCACCATTCTGGGTTGTTGGGGTTTTTTTTGTTGTTGTTGTTGTTCATTGTCCAGGTGGACAGCTTTAGATGTTATTTACTGTTCTGTTAAAATACTTAACTTCCATTGGAATATTGGAAAATACAGAAATCTTCTGAGATTAACTCACCATTTTCTTGTAACTGCCATCCATGTTTCTTTTCTAGGTGCTCATGTAGCTGCAAAAGAAATATAATTGCACTATCTTAAGCTAAGGAACTGGAGTAATAAGAAAATAAGGAACTAAAAAAGTAAGAAAATAAGGAACTAAAATAATAAGAAAGATATTTTTAATGTATGTGAATTTACAGCTCAAGTGAAGAATACAATATGAGATATCTAATCCACAGTGAGTTGTGCATTAGTCCTGTGGCATTGCTAAGAAAACTGTGGGCATCCAGACTGATGCCTCACACAAAGAGGTAGGTATTCAGACATCAAGCTGCAGAGAATGCCTCAGCCTAGCATTTGAAATGGAGGGTAGTGGGTATGAAACATGTGTGAGGTGTGAGCAGGTGAGTGATTTGCTCAGTATGGTGGCTGGGCTGAAGGAGGAGGTTGAAAGACTAAGGTCAAAATGGGAATGTGAAAAGGAAAATAACTGCAGAAACCAGGCTATACCAACCCTGGGGGAGGGGCAGCAGGTCAGGGAATTAAGGGATTCTGTTTCCCCTTCCTTCACAGATAAAACAGGTAAAGGAGGAGACCCAGGAGATAAGGGGGAGTGGAGGCAGGTCCCCCCCAACAAAGGCAGGAGAGTCCCTTCCCAGTTGTCTCAGCCTTATCAGCTGCCGTTGCACAACAGATATGGGGTGCTAGAAAATAAGGATGGGGCAGAGGCAGATGGAGGAGAAAGCCCATCTGCTCAGTTGCCCAGGGCACATCAGTCAGGGCCAAGAATTAAGACTAGACCAACAGAGAAGAAAAGGAGAATGATAGTTGTAGGGGATACACTTCTACAAGGAACAGAGGGGCCAATATGTCGGGCAGACCCCTCTCACAGGGAGCTGTGCTGCCTACCAAGAGCACAGGTTAGGGACATTGCTAGCAAAATTCCTAACCTAGTACGCTCTACGGACTACTACCCATTATTAATCTTCCACACAGTGGGAGAAGAAATAATGACTGGTAGTCCTGGGGCAATCAAAAAAGACTTCAGGACCTTGGGTGGAATGATTTGAGAGTCAGGGACACAAATCATGTTTTCTTCTATTATCCCAACCGATGGCAGAACAAACTCTTTTAATACATGGCTTTGTAGATGGTGTTGCCACCACAAATTTGGGTTCTTCGACAA
>VWZE01008900.1:20777-41292 GCA_013396675.1 Eubucco bourcierii | reverse complement strand
CCAACCCAGCAACATCAGCCCCCAGCTTGGTGTCATCTGCAAACTTGCTGGTGACTGACTCAATGCCCTCGTCCAGATCATCAATGAAGATGTTAAAGTGGATGGGGCCCAGCACTGATCTCTGGGGCACACCACTAGTGCCTGGCCTCCAGCTGGATGTGGCACCATTCACCACCACTCTCTGGGCTCGGCCCTCCAGCCAGTTCTTAACCCAGCACAGAGTGTTGGCGTCCAAGCCACGAGCTGACAGCTTAGTCAGCAGTTTGCTGTGGGGGACAGTGTCAAAGGCCTGCTGAAGTCCAGTAAGTCCAGTTAGTCCTTGGCACTAACTCTCCACATCAGATTCTTACTGCTGTCAGTAGCCCCTGTCTGTGCAAACCTGCCCTGAGCTGCAGAAATGCTGACCCTGAGCAGAGACTGAAGTGGAAAGGGAAAACAATGAGTAGAATCAGTGCTGATCTAGCTCAAACGAGGACACTAATTTAGATGCTAATTCTTATTCTGAGCTTAAATGTTCTATCACTCTTAAAAATAATTTTATTGTATCAGAGTTAAGGATAAAAATATCTCTATTTCTGAATAATTAAAAATAGGATCTACAGTTCTTGTAACTGAAGGAGGAACTGTAGCTGTGTCTGTCAAACTCAATTAGCACAGCGCTAAAGAATATTATTCTCTTCAGCAATCAAGGAAGTTTTTGGAATAGAACAAATGGGTCTTCAAAAGCTGACCACAGCACTGCATAATTTAGAAAAAAGAAAAAAAAAAAAAAAGAAAAGGAATAAAAGAAATTACTCAGGAAAAGTGAACAAAGTCATCAGCTGTCTTTCAGGCAACCAAGCAGGATTAGAATGTTTCCATCTGTTATATCTGGAGGGCGAATCAGTTAATCATTTTGTAACTTGGACTTTTAGATGACTTCAATAAATACAGACAACATTTGGCACAATGTTCCCCCTCTTTTCCCTTGGGAATTTGCACTCTAATAGTTTAATTGTACAATGTCTTTTATTGTGATGTACTGTTATTCTTACAGGATAGTATGGACATTTTATTCTGTGACCAAACTAGTGAAGGTTTAAAACTTCTTCCTGATTTGTACCTTGAAAATGGAGAATAGAAATCCAAACACTAAAATAAACATTTTATTTGTTTGTTTTGCTTCTGGTCTCTTTGATTATAATCCTTGTAACATAGACTCAAAGAACCAGTAACCTAGGAAACACCTTGAGATATCACCTCCCTGATCTCCTTACCTCCATTTCTTTTAACTGACACTCATCTTGTTTTGTTTTTCTTTTTTCTTTTTATTGATCTGAAATGTTGCATCTGTCTTGATCTTGGTATAAAGCCTCTATTGATGTCTTTACCAGTGATGAATAGAACACAGATCTTTTTTCTTGTTGTTAGGCCATGTAGAAACAAACAGCAGCCTTTTGTTGGCTCATATCCAACAGATCTTTAGCAATGGTGTCATGTTAAACATAAGAGAGAAATTTGATTGTTAGCGGTGATGGGGTTGAGAGCTTCCAGGGGAGGATTAAGGGCATGGAAAATAAAGGAGATGTTATAGTAGGTGTTCATTACCTACCACCCAGCCAAGATGTAAGGACTGATACTTTGGCCCCCACATGTGAGGGAGGATGTTAAGGTCCTTGAATGTACCCAGAGGAAGGCAATAAAGCTGGTGAAATGGCTGCAAGGAATGTCCTACAGGGAGTGGATAAGAACTGGTCCCAGAAATCCAGTGGAAGGATCTGTGGGAATGGTTCAAAGATAGAGTCATAGAATAGAATGGTAGAACCATCACTGAGTTGGAAAGGGCCCTCAAAAGTCATCTTTTCCACTCCCTTTACAGTGAGCAGAGACATCTATAACTAGATGAGATGCACCAGGTAAGGTGCAGATTGGACATTAGAAAGCTTTACCAAAAGAGTGCTCAAGCACTGGAACAAGCTTCTTAGAGATGTGGTCAATGTCTCAAGTCTGTCAGTGTTGAGGAGCCATACCCTTAATATTTTTTATCCTAGTCAACCCTGAACTGGTCAGGCAGTTGGACCAGATGATTATTTTATGTTCCTTCCAACTAAAATAGAGTCTTCTAAAATAGCATATTCAATATTTAGGTTCTTAAATAGTTATTTAATCTTCATTAGATTAGATTTGGTTATTCTAACTTAGAATCACAAAATCATGGAATGGTTTGGGTGGGAAGGAATCCTAATGATCATCTGCTTCCAACTCTCCTGCCCTGAACAGGAATACCTTCCACAAGATCAGGATACTCAAAACCTCATCCATCTTGGCAACAGAAATATGTCATGTTCAATTCATTGATTCTGATTAGTAAAGTGTAACAGTTTTAAGAAAATATGGTCCACTTATGAAGATAATTTCAGATTCTAGTCCTTTCCTTTAGTGTATTTGTTTTTCCTCCCTCACTATTATCACCCTCAAACATAATAATCTTACTCTGTGTTTCATCATTTAAGTACTGAATAAAACTGTGCCGCCCTTACCCACTTGCTCTTCCAGTACAGACCATTGCATAACCCCAGCTAATTAATTCTTTGATTAAGAACTCTTTAAAAGCACTCTCCAAACATGCCTTTTTATATAGTTTTGTACATATTTTATGATAATTTAATTTAGATTATGGAAAATGTCTCTGTTGAAATTTGCAGTCTGAAGGTTTAACCTTTCAAAACTCAACTGGGCCAGAGTTCAGTGCATTGTTTAATCAACATTTCCAGTATAAGACATTAAGGTTCTTGAGTCTCTCCATGAGATATGTAAAGATTCTAGACATTAATGCCTACTTTGTAGACTCTGAATTTCTCTGTAGGAATGAATAAGCAGAAGGTTAGATTTGCCGAAGTACAACATGAGGAAGCTACACAAACTTTATATGCAAATCCTTTTTCTGTAGACATAAATAAAAAAAAAAACTAACATAAAGAAAACTTGTTATTCCATTTCCATGCACAAAATCATTGGTTATTCCATGGTAAGGTCCTTTATAAGTCTTGTTTTCACTACTGCATTGCTGGTGGTCTTCAGAAATTCATAGTTTTTAGTGAATTTTCATTTTTAGAAATGTAGGGCCCCTTCAGATACTGGAAGGCTACTATCAGGTCTCCTCAAGCCCTTCTCTTCTCCGGGCCACAGAGCCCCAACTCTCTCAGCCTGTCCTCATAGGAGAGCTTCTCCAGCCCTCTAATCATCTTCATGGCCCTCCTCTGGACCTGCTCCAACAGTTCAATGTCCTTCCTGTGCTGGGGGCTCCAGAACTTTACATAGTACTCCAGATTTTACACAGTACTCCAGATGTTACTGCTTCAGATAGCCTATGAGGATCTATTCTGTTTCTTCCTGTGGAGATTTGGAGTTCAAATAAAGATCTCTAATTTTCTGACAACTGGGAAAACAAACTCAAGGAACTCAGTGATCTCAGTGAACTTACAAGCTATTAGCAAGGAGAAGTCCTATTTTCTATCTCATCAGATTTCTCTCTCTTCTTCAGAAGTAGATCCTGGCCGTCCTTTGCTGAGATGCTAAAAGCTTCGTCCATGAATCTCTTCAGGCTTTTAGTCCTCTGTCTACTTTAAGGGGACACATGGGCAAGTAGTATTTCCATCAGAAGATTGGCAAGAATTTCCTTATTCTTGAATAAGGAAATTTCAGCAGAATTACCTCAGGAAGCTTAGAACTAGATAAATATTATGAAGTGCTCACACATAAGAAAGAAAATGCAATGCAGAGAATATATCCCTTGTAACTGAATGTTTTTTCTGCGTGTTGTTATGGTCAGAACATTGTCAATAATATGTTTATTGTGAATCTCCAGCTGCCTTCTTCCTTTCTTTTTAGACTCAAAGAATCATAGAATTGCTGGTGTTGCAAGAGACCTTTGCCATCATTAAGTCCAACTGCCTGCCTAGAGCTCACAATCCTGCCACTACTGCTAAGCCATGACTGCTAAACCATGTCCTTCAACACCAGATCCACACATCTTTTAAACCCATTCAGGAACAAAACAGTGACTTCGCCACCTTCCTGGGTAACCCACAAACATAATTTGTGTTGAGATAATCCAGTGCACAATACATAGGGAAAATTACAGTTTTTAATGGACCTGGATTTTTGTGGACATCATTTTGATTTGCTTATGATTATAAAATTTGAAGTCTCTTTTACTAGTTTCAGTTTTCAAGCTTACCTACATCTATATGAAACCCTTTTTTTTTTTTTTTCCCTCATCCTAAAATACACATCCTTAATTATCTTGGGGGGGAAATAAAGCCTTTCTTCTGAAGTTTTACTTTACTACATACCCCTTAAGAAATAATCAGGGAGAGAAGCCTTTTTCCCCCTATTTGCCAAGAACTAAACCTCAAAGGAATGTATCTTTCAACTCCATTTAATTTCCTAATTACTATTTAGATAATTAAATCACCCTTACTGTTCAGGAGTGGCTCTGAGCAGGAATTACACAGCATTTTAGAAATGCAATCTGTGCTTTTTTTTTTTTAGTGTCCTGTGCTTGGTGAACTGTTAAACTTACATAAAGTGTATTTGAGGGGGGAGCTGCTATCATAACTTCTACCAACCATGGGACAGAGTTTAGCACCAGACTTGGTAGAGCTAGATAACAGTTGGATTCAATGTTCTTAAAGGTCTTTGCTAACAAAAAGGATTGTATGATTCTATGTAATTAACATCTGGTTTTGTTAACTTTTCTCACTGCTTAAATCCCCCATTTGTTCAGATCAATTTACTGAATTATATTTAAATCATCTCTTGGGAATTTTCCATTGTTAACATCATGAATTAGAATCAGGCCTGTCTGTAGATATCTTATTACTTTCTAATTGTGTTACATTTTAATTATTTTCCATTTTGAGCAACCAGAAAGTGCTACATACCTTAATAATAATGATAATAGTAATAACAACGATAAGGATAATAATGATAACAACAAACATCAACAACAGCAGCAGCAGCAACAGCAACAACCGCAACCACAACAACAACCACAACCACAATAACCACAACTACAACCACAACAACAACATCAACCACAACCACCACAACCACCACCACCACCACAACAACAACAATAATAATAATAATTTCAGTCACATTAAAACCTGCTCCAGGTAGAAGGAGAACAATAACTTTGTGGTAGAGAAATGAAGGTTAGATGTTAGGAAAAACTTCTATACTGAAAGGCTTCTCGAAGACTAGAACAGGGTGCCCAGGGAATATGGCTGAATCTTTGTCATCCCTGGATGTACTTAAAAACCATCTAGATATGGTGCTCACCAAGGTTGTGTAGTAGTGGCCCTGGTAGTTAGAAAATGATTGGACTTGATGATCTTCGATGTCTCTTTCAACCATAGTGATTTTGTGAAGAACACAAAGAAAAGATGGAGGGAAGTCATTGAAGAAGATATTCCTACTCTCAGAACTCTTAACAGACATGAAATTTCAGATAAAAATTAATCAGCAGCATCTCCTACCACCCCCACTTATCTTTCCCATTCCACTGGTGAACATAGTTGGCTTCCAGGTAGACACATCTACTCAAGTTGCAAATCATCTCCTGAATTACCTCAGTTTTCATTCAGTCATGCAGAAGTTAAAACTAGAGGCAGTTTAGTAAAAGAGGATGAAGGTTGGAATGTAGTATGCAGAAGAGAAGACTGTGGAGAACTTATTGGTCACTACAACTACCTGAAAGGCAGTTGTAGTGAGGGGGAGGTTCGTCTCTTCTCCCAAGTAACTAAAGGACAAGAAGAAATGGTTTCAAGTTGCACCAGGCAAGGATTAGGTTGGAGATTAGGAAGAACCTCTTTCTTGCAAGAGCGGTCACTCGTTGGAACAGGCTGTCCAGGAAAGTGGTGGAGACACCATACCTGGAGGTGTTCAGAAAATGTGTAGATGTGACATTTGGCAGCATGGTTTAGTGGTCATGGTATGTTTGGTTTATGGCTGGATGATCTTAGAGGACTTTCCCAACATTAATGATTCTCTGATTCTATAAGGTTGTGGTGGTTCTACTTGTTCACTTCTTTTCTATGATCTTCAAGTTTGGCCATAAACAGAACCATGACCATTAAACCACACCCCAAAGTTCATAGAATTGTAGAGTCCCATAATCAACCAGGTTGGAAGAGACCTCCAAGATCATCCAGTCCAACCTATCACCCAGCCCCAACCAATCAACTAGACCATGGCACTAAGTGCCTCATCCAGTCTTTTCTTGAACACCTCCAGGGATGATGACTTCACCACCTCCCTGGGCAACCTATTCCAATGACTGACCACTCTTGTAGGAAAGAAATTGCTCCTAATATCCAATCTAAACCTCCCTTGGTGCAATTTGAGGCCTGTTTATCTCATTCTATCCAATGTTACTAGGCAGAAAACACCAACCGCTACCTCACTCTAACCTCCTTTCAGGTAGTTCTAGAGAGAGGATCAGAAGATGAAAATTGATGTGAACTCAACCCAGTAAACAGATTTTTCTTAAGAATCACAGAATCATAAAGATTGGGAAAGACCTCTAAGATCATCAAGTCCAAACCCCTAAAGAAGTTGAGTTAATTGTATTTTCAAAGAATCAGTTGTCCAGCATACAATAAAACCCCAGCTTGTATTCTTCTTTCCCTGTCTTCTCAAAGGAGTTATGTGATTAGATTGCACCAAGCTATCAAGCAGCCACTAAAAATAGGTCTGGATTTGGCAGAGTGAGATAATGGTTGGTCTTGATGATCTTGCAGGTCTTTTCCAACACAAATGATTCAATACATACAGGACAACTCTCATAAGAGGAGGTGAAATAAAAAGTAAATTTAATACCGTATCAAAAAATTTAGGTAAACTAGATTGAGATAAATTGGGTAAATTGAGGCAATTTAAGTAAACTAAATTTGTAGATTATCTTAAAACTCCCTCAAAAAACAGGAAAGGAAATAAAGGATTCTAGCTATCATTCTGAGTTGGTAATTCACAAGAAACAAGAACATCAGAAGAAGATATTGCTGTGAAATACAATATGCTGTGCTTTCTGGCCTAAAGCAAAATTTAGTAGCATTTTTACCACAAAGCACAAACTGCAGGAAATATAAAAGTCTGATTTAAGGAAGAAAAATGCTACTACTCCACCAAAATAATCTTTAAGATAATCGTAATCTCTACAGTCTGAATAGAAAGCTTCCCATTTTTTGACAAATAATTTTAGAAAATGTGACCACAAGGTCATGATTTTGCATGATGCCATAAAATATTTAAAATTAATTTCATTTGCCTGCTTCAATTTCTTTAATAATTAACTAGGAATCATTTTCTTGACTTTGGTGTGTCCCTTGTGTTAGTAAATCTTCTCTATAATGATGCTTCATAAAGATGAGATGAAGAACAAGTATATGTCGTGCTGAGTATGCTTACTATTTGGGTCCAGATGTTGTGTAATTGCTTTTAAAAAGCCATTTTACCAAACTGATAAGGATTTCTTCTAATTAGGATTTCTTTACTTAGATGTAGTGTTGCAATCCAAGCTCAGAAATACCAACTTAGTTTTCCTATCTGAATTCTGTGCATGTAAGTCCAGTGTTTAAGCAGACTCACACAGGACCATAAACTGAAAGAGATATAAATAATCTAAGATGAACTATGGTTATCAAATATAGCATCAGAGCACTTTTGTTTTTGTTGGGAAAGACTCTAAGATCATTGAGTCCAACTGTTATGGCCATTAGAACATGTTCCAAAGTGTCATGTCCACACATTTCAGGGATGGCACCTCCACCACATCCCTGGACAACCTATTCCAATACCTGACCACTCTTTCAATTAAAGAAAAAAAAAAAATAAAATTCCTAATATCCAGTCTAAACCTTTGCTCATGAGTTACAATCGGAACAAATGACAAAACCTAAACTTGGCAAGAAAGATGTCCCATGAAGACTGGAACCTTATCAACACAGGTGTTGATAAGATGCAGAAATATAGTGCCAAGGGACGTGGTTTAGCACCAAACTTGGTAGAGTTAGATAATCATTGAATGGCTCAGGTTGGAAGGGATCTTACAGATCATCTACTCCAATCTTTCTACAATGGCCACAGGCAGGGACACCTCTCAACTACACTTGGTTGTTCAAGACCTCACCCAACCTGGCCTTGAACACCCACAGGGAGGGGACATCCACAACCGTTCTGGGCAACCTCTTCCAGAGTCTCACCACCCTTATACTGAAGAACTTCCTAAAATCCAGTCTAAAGCTACTCTCCCTCATCTTAAAACCATTCCCCCTAATCCTATTGCTAGACACCCTTATGAAAAGTACATTTCCAACATTTGCATGTTCCCTTCAGATACTGGAAAGCAGCTATAAGGTTTCCCAGCTCCCTCAGCTTATCCTCATAACAGAGGAGTTCCAACCCTTGAATCATCCTTATGGCCCTCCTCCAGACTAATTAAACAGTTCTATGGCCTTCTTATGATGGAAACCTGAATATAGTATTCAAGATGGGATCTCACAAGAGAGAGTCTTTCCCACCCAAAACTATTATCAATTTATTTTCCAATATTACTCATTTTCATAGAATCAAGGAATGCACTGGGTTGAAATGGACCTCTAGAGGTCATTTAGCCCAACCCTCCTGCAGTAAGCTTCATCTTTGGACATAAAATTGAAAACATAACCAGGTGCAGGAGGTTGTCTCGCTGACTTCTGAATATTCACTTAAATTCACTACTTCTACTGAAAGCTTTCCTAAGCATCTGCAGCAAGGACATTTTGTTGGTGCGAAAATGAAATGGTAAGCATGACAGAGCACTGGACCAGGCTACCCAGAGAGGTTGTAGAGTCTCCTTCTCTGGATACTTTCAAGACCTCTCTGGATGCATTTCTGTGTGACCTTCCCTAAGATGATCCTGCTTTGACAGGAGGGATAGGGATAACCTCAATGATCTTCAGAGGTCCCTTCCAACCCCTACCATTAAATGATTCTATGATTCAATGAGTCTATGATTCTACAATTCTTGCTTCATCTCCCTGACTGCTTTGATTTGGTTTTTTTTAAATAACATCTCTTCCTGAGCTTTCACCCAAGGAATTAATTCTGAAGTTTTTGTATAACTTGAATTTGTAATTATAAATAATGGCAAGCTAATTTGCAAAGTTAAATTCAGGTCACTAGAAATCAAGGCTATTAGTAAATTTCACTATGAAATTTACAGAATAATGCATTTCTTTCCGTTAATAAATATAAATCTGCTGGAAACTGAAATTCAAATGAGGGTAAATTTATACCTATCTAGCCCAATTTTTTCCTCTTTGACAAACAAGAGCTATTTTGAATAATTTCAAACCTCGAAACTAACCCTCAAGTGTTAGGCTAAAAATAAAGTCTCTGGAATTTTTTATGTTTTCTTTTTCTCCCAGCTAAAAACTCATGCACGCACACACACACACACACACATACACAGAGAGAGAGACTGGATGAGCATCCGTCATATCTTTTGCCTAGAGCAGTGGTTTCCAACCTTCAGGCTATGCTGAACCAAATCAGCTCTTCCTTGGGTTTTGGAAAAGCCTGGCAGCAATTATGGGTCTCTCCTGTGAATACTTATACACAGGAATGAGATTTTGTTCTAATTTATATACAATCCAATCTGAAATCTATTCTCCCCTTTCTAAGCAGATGCTAACTTTTTCTTTTAGATGTGCAGCAGTTGAGTTTTAGTGTAAACTTTTAAAAGGAATACTGTTAGCATTAACAAATGATTGGTATCATTATATTCACACTTATAAGCCTGAGATGGGATAAAAAAGAATGACACTCTGTAACCTGGGTTGAGTTGTTATTGTGGTTTTAAATATGTCCTCATTTATTCTTTCTCAAATGGGTTTTTTGTTTGTTTGTTTATTTCTGAGACATTTTCCTTCCTGTTGCTGGGGACACTTTCAGTTTTCATTAAAGCAAAAGCAGATAGATGTGCTTATTACCTCAGACCATGGCATTTGTCATTCCTGCTTAAAAGAAGTCAGCAACATTAGGGAAAGTCAGGCAATATACCTCAATTTTTAAAAGTTGACTGAGTTTTGAGTTTCACTTTCTTTTCCTGGATTGCCTTTATGTGTGCTCATTGTTTGATTTATTACAAGGAGGAAGAAGAAATTAAATGTTCCCCTTTGACTGCATCTGTTCTTTCTTGGATGTAATTATTTAACACCTTGCTAATCCTCAGGAGTGGTCCAAGGTCAGTTGGAAAAAAGCATACTCAGGTAAGGACTCCTGAAGAAGTTCAAGTTCTTTGTGAAGGAGAAATGTGAGGCAGGGGATCTACACTTAGTTTTTTGAGTGATTCTGTACCTTGTATGTGTAGAAATGAGTTCGTGGGTGGGATGGGGAAGGAGATTTATCATTCATTTAGAAGTTTTGCCTTACCAGCAAATCTTCACAAGTTCTTGACTCCAGTTCATTTTTATTATTAAATAAAGCTGTTGCTGTTCACAGATAACCTTTACACCCCAGCTGGCTAGCAACCCCTTATTTATGCTGTTGATGACCACAGCACGTTTCTCTGGCTTTAAAATGAAAAAACATTACAACCCTCGTTAAAATATAGAGACAAATTGCAGATTTAAAAATTAATCTGCAGTGTAATGCTTTGTTTTCTCATGAATTGGCCACAAGCAAAGTATAATTTATATTGATTTGTACTTTATTTGAAATTGTTTGCACATGCTGTTTTATGGGTAAGATCTCAAAACCTGATTGTCACAATCAAATTGTTTTATTTATTAAAGCAACATATAAGACAGATCTGACAAGGAATGGATCTGGAGGTAATAAATCTTGGATAATATCCAGAACAGTTGGAGATGCAAATCTTTGCAATTACTCTAATATGAAACACAAATGCAGCAAAAATTCAGCTGTAAATAGAAGATGCAATTCTTAACAAGAGTATCTTGGGTAAAGGAAAAAAAGCAGAGCCCATCTACCACTCCTAACTGCTGCTGCTGCACCTCTTGCTGCTGCTCCTTCTATACCCATGGTGCTGGTGGTGGAGGCAGTGTCCCTCCACAGCAAAAGAAGGATTGTCTATGTTCAATTCATGACTGCACCAGTCTTAAACTAATGTTAATTTAAGAAATAGCAGTCTCCATACCTTAATTTCCCATATTGTGGTGCTTAAAGATAGAATGGTAAAATGGCTTGAGCTGGAAGAGACCTTAAAGATCATAGAATCATAGAATGGTAAGGTTGGAAGGGACCTCAAGGATCATCTAGTTCCAACCCCCTGACATAGGCAGGGACACCTCCCACTAGCACAGCTCACTCAAGGCCTCATCCAATCTGGCCTTGAACACATCCAGGGAGGGAGCATCCACAACCTCCCTGGGCAACCTGTTCCAGTGCCTCACCACCCTCACTGTAAAGAACTCCCTCCTAACATCAAGTCTAAATCTCCCCTCTGACAGTTTAAACCCATTGCCCCTTGTCCTGTCATTGCAGGACCTTGTAAATAATCCTTCCCCAGCCTTCCTGTAGGCCCCCTTCAGATACTGGAAGGCTACTATCAGGTCCCCTCGAAGCCTTCTCTTCTCCAGGCTGAAGAGCCCCAACTCTCTCAGCCTGTCCTCATAGGAGAGCTGCTCCAGCCCTCTGATCATCTTTGTGGCCCTCCTCTGGACCCGCTCCAACACTTCCATGTCCTTCCTGTGCTGAGGGTTCCAGAACTGCACACAGTACTCCAGGTGGGGTCTGACGAGAGCAGAGTAAAGGGGCAGAATCACCTCCCTTGCCCTGCTGGCCACGCTTCTCTTGATGCAGCCTAGGACTCGGTTGGCTGTCTGGGCTGCATGTGCACACTGCAGGCTCATGTTGAGCTTTTCATCAACCCAGACTCCAAGGTCCTTTTCCTCAGGGCTGCTCTCCAGCCATTCACCACCCAGCCTGTATTTGTGCTTGGGATTGTGCCTACCCAGGTGCAGGACCTTACACTTGGCCTTATTGAATTTCATCAGGTTGGCCTGGGCCCACCTCTCCAGCCTGTCCAGGTCCCTCTGGATGGCATCCCTGCCCTCTAGCAAGTCGACTGTGCCACACAGCTTGGTGTCATCTGCAAACTTGCTGAGGGTGCACTCCATTCCTCTGTCCATGTCACTGACAAAGATGTTAAACAGCACTGGTCCCAGCACAGACCCCTGAGGGACACCACTTGTCACTGGTCTCCAGATCATCTAGTTCAAATACCCTCGCCATAGGCAAGGGCATCTTCTGCTAGGCAGGGTTGCTCAAAACCTCATCCACCCTGCTCTTAAACACTTCCAGGGATGAGGAGACCACTACTTCTCTGGGGAAACCATTCCAATGTCTCACCACCCTCACAGTAAAGAACTTCTTCCTAACGTCCAATCTAAATCTGCACTGCTCTAGTTTAAAACCACTGCCCTTCTTCCTATCTTCACAGACCTTACAAACAATCCATCTCCACCTCTCCTGTAGCCCCCTTCAGGTACTGGAAGGCTGCTAGAAGGTCTCCTTGAAACCTTATTTTCTCCAAACTGAACAACCCCAACTCTCACAGCCTGTTTCCGTAAAAGAGGTGCTCTAGTCCTCTGATCATCTTTGAAGCATTCTTCTGGATCCTCTGCCACAGCTCCATGTCCATACTTTAATTTCGTGATACTTACTGATGGTGGTTTTTTATTTCCATGAAAGTTCAGGGTGGGATTTCCAGGTTCACAGGGCTGAGGAGACCTCAGAACTGATAGTAGCCACTTAGATAAGGTTTAGTTCCATTCTCCAGTGGAACTTCATTTTCTGTTTATTAACGACTTGTGTATTTGTCCAGCAGAATCTTCTCAGTGCATTTCAGCACATTAATATAAAAAATGGGATTTTTTTTTTTCCCAGACAGGAAGGCTACAGTTTTATGTTGGGCAGAAAAACTGCACTTTTTAAACCTTTTCTTTTAGTTGTGCAATTGGATATTTGTTCACTTGCTCTCCAGGCAAAAACATTTTTCTGCCTTTAGGGCTACCCAGAATCACACCAAACTTCAGAGTTGTTCAGATGTTCAAAGAAATAGCTGCAATGATCCAGCTTCAAGATTAAGTCTATATTTACAAAATTTACCCAGATCCATACATCACCTTATATTTCTGTCTAAATAAAAATAATGTATTTTTCTCTTTCATTTGATTTTCTCTCTTTCAGTCTTCAAGAGAAATTTTTTCCCTCTTTTNTCAGTTTTCAAGAGAATTTTTTTTCCTCTTTTTTAATTTTTTTTTTATTTACCCCCCCCCCCCCCCCCTCCCCCCCCCAACATCTGTAGACCTTTAATATATTTTTTTTTTTTTTCATTTGTCCATTCTCAGTTTCACTCTGGTCCCTCAGGGTTTTCTTTTTCTTTACAATGTTGTCTTTTATTTTTTACACACCCTTGACGAGCACAATATTAGAAGTTTCTTTTCAGGGAGTCTTCCACTCTAGCAACCAATCGAGACCAAGTCTATGTTTTTTTCAGACCATTTACTCTGCCTGCACTGTCTGCACACAGAACAAATCTAAAATTGAAAATATTGCTACTGAGAAAATGGTGAACAGCATAACACGATGAATCTTACCAAGTACTGATATTTACTAATGTAGTAAGCTTCCTACTATATAGAATCATAGAACCATGTAATTGTTTTATTTGCATATCTCTTAGATCATCAAATCTAATTGTCAACCTAAGATTACCACAGCCATTAAACCACGTCCCCAGCTGCCATGTCCACACATTTCTTGGACACCTCTGGGGATGGTGACTCCACCACTTCCCTAAGCTGCCTGTTCCAACACCTGACCACTCTTGAAGGAAAGAAAATTTTCCTAATATCCAACTAATTATCCCCTGGAAAAAATTCAGACCATTTCCTCTCATTTTGTCCCCTGGTACTAGGGAGAAAAGACCAAATCCTACAACACACTTTGTTTAATAAGAATGTATGGAGACCTGAAAACCCAAATTAAGAATAACAGGTATTTAGGAACATGAAACACTAAAATAAAAATGCTAAATTTCACGATGACTTTCTAAATTTGAAACCCTATTGTTGCAACTACATTTGACAATCATAAAAATGTAGAGTGCTTCCTGGAAGAATCTTCATTTGGAATCTGTTGCACAGAGAAATTCAGTAAGCAAGAAATGAGTGTCAGGTATAAATGGTAGCTTCAGCAGACCAGAAAGCCTTTCTACAAAACTAACAAACAAAACTGATTAGCCTTTTAACAACTAAAATGAAGAAAGAAAATTGCACAAATGAAAAAAAAAAAAAAAAAGAGAGAAGAAGAGAGAAGGGTAAATAATGTCTTTTCCTTAAAAGATAATTGCTTTAAAACAACAGAGTGAATCCAAGAGCAATTATATTTCTGACAAGTGTGTTCCATTTTGTTTGCCTTACAAGGAAATAGTTAATGTATACATTCTTTCAAAGCACTTAGTTTATTATATTAGTTTAATAAAAGATTTCTCTTTTCTATTTTTGTTTCTTCAATCTTGTTTCTGTGTGTTTTCTGATATGTTTCCTTTAATAATCATCCCTTGAAGGGTGACCAACAAGAAGTCAGGCGTGTTTACCATTTCATAGAATCACAGAATGGTTTGGGTTGGAAGGGACTTTCTAGATCATCAAGTTCCAACCAGTCTGCCATGTTCTGAGACACCTTCTACTAGACTAGCTTGATCAAAACCCTCTTCAAACTGACTTTCAGTACTCCCAGGCTTGGACACTCCACAGCTTCTCTAGGTAACCTGTTGCAACACTTCACCACTCTCACGGGGAAGAATTTCTTTCGTAGCTCTAATCCAAATCAAGCTTCTTCCGGTTAGAAGCCATCACCCCTTGTCTTGTCATTACATGCCTTTATGTGACTTCATTTACACCATAGAATCATAGAATTATACAATTGTTTTGGTTGGAAAAGACCTCTGCGTTTATCAACTCAACACCACCAAGGCCATTAAACCATGTCCCAGAGAGTCACACCCACGTGTTTTTTGAACACCTTCAGGAATGGTGACTCCACTACCTCCCTGGGCAGCCTGTTTCAATGCCTGTCCACTCTTGCAGGAAAGAAATTTCTCCTAATACCCAGCTTAAACCACACCTGGTACAACTTCATGCCACTTCATAGAATCATAGAATCATAGAATCATAGAATGGTAAGGTTGGAAGGGACCTCAAGGATCATCTAGTTCCAACCCCCTGACATAGGCAGGGACACCTCCCACTAGTACAGGTTACTCAAGGCCTCATCCAATCTGGCCTTGAACACATCCAGGGAGGGAGCATCCACAACCTCCCTGGGCAACCTGTTCCAGTGCCTCATCACCCTTACTGTAAAGAACTTCCTCCTAACATCCAGTCTAAATCTCCCCTCTACCAGTTTAAACCCATTGCCCCTTGTCCTGTCATTGCAGGACCTTGTAAATAATCCTTCCCCAGCCTTCCTGTAGGCCCCCTTCAGATACTGGAAGGTTACTATCAGGTCCCCTCGAAGCCTTCTCTTCTCCAGGCTGAAGAGCCCCAACTCTCTCAGCCTGTCCTCATAGGAGAGCTGCTCCAGCCCTCTGATCATCTTTGTGGCCCTCCTCTGGACCCGCTCCAACACTTCCATGTCCTTCCTGTGCTGAGGGTTCCAGAACTGCGCTCTCATTCTATCACCTGGTACTAGAGAGAAGAGACCAGCTTCCACACTGAACCACCCTCCTTTCATGTAGTTGTAGAGAGTAATGAGGTTTGCAATTTGCAATCTATGGACATTTAATGTCCTATCATTTAGTAATTAGCATGTCTTCCTAGGGGAGCTTGTTTGAAACTACAAACTTCCTGAACTCTTCTATTTCTGGGAGTTCTTCTGAAAACAGCTGGCTTAAGAATCCCACAGCAGAAGTGCCAAGCAATCATGCTAAGGGGCAAGTCGTTCTGCATAATTGCAGAGTCTTTTGGACTCACCCATGAGCTCCAGAAGGAATTTCTTGTTCCTTTGCTTGTCCTGAGGGACTGCAGCTGTGATAAGCTAAGTTCAGGGAAAGAGTGTTCCTGAAGGTTTGAAAGGAACAAGGATGATCTCTGCAGTCAGGTGTCCTGAGGGACTGTGGAAGGGACAGAAACAGAGATATAGATTTAAAATTAATTTCTAATCTATTTTATTTTCTTTTTCAAGGACAAAACAAATTAGCTTAATTTTCTGCCTTTCTTATACTTTTGAGCTCTTCATTTTTCTCTTGGAGAAAAAGCACACCCATTTGGAACACAATTCTCTTTCTCATTCATTTGGCTGCCAGAAGAAGGAAAACTTGATTCACCCAGAGCCTCTTGGAATGCAGCCCAAAGAAAAGAATCAAGGTCAAATTTGGGGAGGTAAGTAAACAGACAACAAAAAAGGCAGATATATGTAGCAAGCCTGTGATCTTAATAGTATATTTTAGAGAGCTCTTGTTCTGTAAAGTTCAAAGTGTTCCCTTAAAAATCACAGTGCCTAAATAAGCTCTTATTGCTGTTAAATTACTTATCCAGTGCTCTTGTAACACCCTTTATTATGGTTAAGTTTGTCTGTTTGCTTCAGTGTGCTGAATATTAAAAATACACATGTATTGTGAGAAACATTCTCAACCAGGCTACCAAGAAAGACAGCAGCCCTGAAGAAAAGGGCTTTGGCTACTAATGGCTGAGCTGGGCATATGCCAACAATCATAAAAGACTGTGAGTTAGAAGGGACTCTAAAAATCATCAAGTTCTAACCTCCTGTCAACAAAGTCTATGAAGACAGGTTGGGAAAGTTGGCCTTGTTCAGCCTGGGGAACAGAAGGCTTCTGGGAGACCTTATAGCTGCATTTCAGTATCTGGATGGAACCTACAGGAAGGTCAGGGCAGGACTGTTTAGAAGGGCTTCTAGTGATAGTACCAGGGGCAATGGTTTGAAACTGGAGTAGGGTAGATTTGGGTTGGACACCAGGAGGAAGCTCTTCATGATGAGAGGAGTGAAATACTGGAGGAGTATGCCCAGAGGTGTAGTTGAGACCTTGTTCCCTGAGAAATTTGAGGTCTGGCTACATGTGGCCCTGAGCAACCTGGTCTAGTTGGAGGTGTCCCTGCTCACTGCAGGGGCATTGAACAAATCTTTGAGAGTCCCATTCAACCTCATGCATTCTGTGATTCTGTGAAAGAAGGTAAAAGCACATTGATGCTCAGAGATATAATCTTCTCCTTTCTTCAAGCAAGACTGACCTACTGTCTTGTCAAAAAGAAATAACAACGCAATCTGAATGCTGGAGAGCTGTTATAATGAAACTGACTGCAAAAACACTCCACAAATGCATGAGAGGGAGTGAGAAGAACCATGAAGGACACAATACAATACAGACTTTTTGGCATTAGTTTTTTTATTAATATAGAATAGATTTTTTAAATTAATATAGAATCATAGAACCATAGAATTGTAATGCTGGAAGGGACCTCAAGGGCCATCCAGTTCCAACCCCCTGCCATAGGCAGGGACACCTCCCACTAGTACAGCTCACTCAAGACCTCATCCAATCTGGCCTTGAACACCTCCAGGGAGGGAGCAGCCACAACCTCCCTGGGCAACCTGTGCCAGTGTCTCACCACCCTCACTGTGAAGAACTTCCTCCTAACATCCAGTTTGAATCTCTCTTCTGTCAGTTTAAACCCATTGTCCCTTGTCCTGTCATTGCAAGATCTTGTCAATAATCCCTCCCCAGCCTTCCTGTAGGCTCCCTTCACATACTGGAAGGCTACTATAAGATCTTCTCGAAGCCTTCTCTTCTCCAGGCTGAAGAACCCGAACACTCTCAGTCTGTCCTCATAGGAAAGCTGCTCCAGCCCTCCGGTCATCTTTGTGGCCCTCCTCTGGACCCTCCAACACTGGACCCGCTCCAATACTGGACCCGCTCCAACACTTCCATGCCCTTCCTATGCAATTCCTTCCTATCTATATAATGAAATGAAGTATTACCCATTTTACAAATAAAATAATTTTTTAAAGGCACAAAACTCACAAATATTTGAGACCAAAATTAATTTCAGATTTAAATTTTCAAATTGTGTTTTAAAGACTAAAATGGCCATCTGGTCCCTTAAAGATAAATACATTAACTGCATGAATTTACATCAAACTAGTGTATAATTTAATTCCTAGAAGAAGGTGCCATGCAAATGTGGCACAAGGAAGACTTGTTTAAGCTTCTTTATGTTTAAGTGTGAAGAATACCAGAATAAAGAGTCTGGAAAATTTTCTTTTTTGCTAGCATGTTAAACATACCTAATGGTCTGTTTGAGAAGGTCAGTCATGAAACTTAGGAAATTTATTCTTTTTTATAACACTGGATTTTTTTTTTTCTGAGTTACATCCTCTTTATCTGTAATTTTTCTCTGTTTCACTGAATATTTCAACAGTATACTGTTGGTACTATTATGTTTAGGTGTAACCTTCCTTTCTGTATTTTTCTATGGTGGAACAGTTCTTTTTAATTCATCTAACACCTAAAAATAGCTTAATCAGAGGAATATCACAGAATCACAGAGTGTTAGGGGTTGGAAGAGACTTTCAGAGATCATTGAGTCCAACTCCACTGCTAAAGCAGGATCATCTAAGGCAGGCTGCACAGAAATGCATCCAGGTGGGTTTTGAGAGTCTCCAGAGGAGACTCCACAACCTCTCTGGGCAGCCTCTTGCAGTGCTCTGTCACCCTCACCATAAATGAGTGTCTTCTGACGTTGAGGTGAAACCTCCTGTTTTCTAGATTGTATTCATTGTTCTTTGTCCTTTTGTTTTGGGCACCACCAACAAGAGACCGTCACTTTCATCTTGACACCCGCTCCTCAGCTATTTATAGACATTGATCTCTTCTCCAGATTAAACAGTTCCAGTTCTCTCAGTCTTTCTTCTTAGGAGAGATGTTCAAGTCCTTCAATCAACCTCTTAGCTTTCCATTGGAGAGATCCCTGTCCCTCTTAAATTGGGGAGCCCAAAACTGTATGTAGTACTATAAGTGTGGTCTCAGCAGGGCAAACTAGAAGAGGTGGAGAACCTCCCTAGATCTACTAGACATACTTACCCTGATGGATCACGAGATGCAGTGATCAATGTTGAGTACCAGGTTCAGTTTTGGAGTGCTCACTACAAGATATTGAGGTGCTGGTGCAGGTCCAGAGAAGGACAATGAAGCTGATAAAGGGTCTAGAGAACAGATCTGGTGAGGAGCAGCTGAAGAAACTGAGGTTGTTTAGTTTGTGGGAAAAGAGGCTGAGAGGAAACCTTCATGCTCTCTACAACCCAGGTGAGCTGAGGTTTTTGAAAATGCCCTTATCTTTTCTGTTCTCCTCACAGATCAAATTATAGGTGTGAATCTGCAGGCCTTTTCTACAAGCCTTATGTTTTCCATAGAAGTGCAGAGAAATATTGAATTTGTGTTGTCAAATAGAAAATACTCACTTCTAAACCATTCTAAAACAACTATTTCCTGCACTCTCCTGCATGATGGTCCAAAACCAGATGAAAATAAACCCAGTGTTACCCAACTGGTTTGTTCTTGTTCAATATTTGTTGATTTCTAAAAGCTTCCATCTGCTTTATGTGTAATGTATCACTAGATCTGTATCTAAACTATAAAAATATAAGAGCAACAACATGGTAAATTCTACTGTAGGCCTAGTTGCTACATTTTTATTTATGGTGTTATTGATTATCAGTCTGCTGCGATGCAGTTTTGTACTGTCTTTCATTTTTTATTTTATCTCACATCACAGTGTTATCAATAAAGTCCTATCTCTGCAGAAACCACACACTTGGGTAAATTTTTGTTCATTGGTTATTTGGTTTTGTTTTTCATTATTTTGTTGGGGTTTGTTTGTTTGTCTGGGGTTTTTTGGGGGTGTTATTTTTTGTTTTGGGTTTTGCTTGTGGAATTTTTTGCTGTTGTTTTGGGTTCTTCTTTCATGTTTGCCTTCAATGTTTCATAGAATCATGTAGTTTGGAAAATACCTGTAAGATCATAGAATCATAGAATGGTAAGGTTGGAAGGGACCTCAAGGACCATCTAGTTCCAACCCCCTGACATAGGCAGGGACACCTCCCACTAGTACAGCTCACTCAAGGCCTCATCCAATCTGGCCTTGAACACATCCAGGGAGGGAGCATCTACAACCTCCCTGGGCAACCTGTTCCAGTGTCTCACCACCCTCACTGGAAAGAACTTCCTCCTAACATCCAGTCTAAATCTCCCCTCTGCCAGTTTAAACCCATTGCCCCTTGTCCTGTCGTTGCAGGACCTTGTAAATAATCCTTCCCCAGCCTTCCTGTAGGCCCCCTTCAGATACTGGAAGGCTACTATCAGGTCTCCTCAAAACCTCCTCTCCTCCAGGCTGCAGAGCCCCAGCTCTCTCAGCCTGTCCTCATAGCAGAGCTGCTCCAGCCCTCT
>VWZE01008900.1:0-20730 GCA_013396675.1 Eubucco bourcierii | reverse complement strand
TCCCCTCCCAGAAATCAGAGACCCCAGGAGGGGCTCCCAACCACCCTTCCACCTTCTCCCCACCCCTGTACATTACCCCAAGGTTTGCCTTATGCGCAAGGTAAATCAGGAGGATCAGCCAGGTGGGTTAGAAGAAAAGTGGTTAGTGAGGATTAATCAGCAGAGGAACCAGAGCCCAGAAGCTGCTAGATCGCCCCAGCAGCTCCTGTTCCAGCAAGCGACAGAGAGAGACTGACTTATCAATTGTTTAGGTTAGTGTTCCCAAACAATTCTCCAGCAAGCGTATGAGTGAAGTAGACATCATGATGTTTTCCTTTCACAGCCTATAGGGTAAGTTTCTCTATTAAAATGTTCTAATTAGCCTCAAACCATCACAAGTACTCCAGGTGGGGTCTGACAAGAGCAGAGTAAAGTGGCAGAATCATTTCCCTTGCCCTACTGGCCACGCTTCTCTTGATGCAGCCTAGGACTCAGTTGGCTGTCTGGGTTGCATGTGCACACCAAGATCATTGACCTAACACCACAATGGCCATTAAACTAAGTCAAATAGTGCCACATCAAAAGCATGTCCGTATTTTCTCCATTTTGGGGCTTCAATTTCCACCAGGAGATGTTTAGATTGGATATTAGGAGAAGTATCTTGACTGAAAGAATGGTAATGCATTGGAACAGGCTTCCCAGGAGATGGTAGAGTCACTATTCCAGGAGATGGTAGAGTCACTATTCCTGGAGATGTTAAAAAAATGTGTAGAGATGGTATTTTGGGATGTGATTTAGTGGGCATGGTGGTGTTGGGTTGATGGTTGGACTTGATCATAGAGGTCTTTTCCAACCATAAAGATTCAATGATTTTATAATAAAATGTAGGTTCAAATTACCATTTCTTAAGTTCCTTCCTCTCCTACTGACTAAATAGCAAGATGACATTTTGTACAATAAAGAACATTCACAGGTAATTATAATTAAATCATGATAGTTAATAGTAATTGGTTATGCTGTGCCTATTTGTATTTGTCCTACTCATGGAATACTGTCAAGAAAACCTTTATTTAGTGAAATGCTTTTCTGATTTTATATGAAGGAGAAACCTATACACCCAAAGCAGACACTCTGGGCTGCCTAGGAAGGTGGTGTACTATTTGTTCCAATATCAGGAAGAGCTCAACCATCACCTCTTTACCTGGATATTAGGAAAAAATTCTTTACTGAAAGAGAGGTCAATCATTGGAACAGGCTGCCAGAGGAGCTGATGGAGTCATCATTCCCAGAGATGTTAAAAAATCATGTAGACATGGCATTTTGGGGCATGATTTAGTGGGCATGGTGGTGTTGGGTTGATGGTTGAACTTGATGATCTTAAAGATCTTTGCCAACCTTGATGACTCTGCTTCTGTTTTTCCTTTGATCATGCTGGTTGCAGAAGGCAGCAATTCATTGTTTTGCTTTGCTGAGTGCAGTCAGTTCCTTGCTTTTGACGCCAGAGTAATAGAACAAGGACAAACAGACATCACTTGCTTCAGGGAGCATGTTCCTATCAGAACTGCTGCTCACCAGAGAGCATAACACATGCAGCCAAGGTGGCAAAAAGGCATCCTTATGCAGGAAGGAGAGGGTATATAGAACCATAGGATCATAAAATATGCTTTATGTACAGATAATGTAAAGTATAGATAATGGGAAAAAATTAGTATGTGAGAATTGGACACAGCTTCACAGGGTTTTAAAAAAATGATGATTTTTGGGGGGGGCAGATAAAATAGCTAATATTCCTTTTACAAGAGAAAACAGAAATTAAAAACAAACAAACTGTGGTTTAGAGATGATTCTCTGCACTATGTGGAGCTTTTCATGCACACCAGAGAGCTTTGAGAGCTCACTAGAAATTCCTTTTGTCCTTCATTCAGGCTCAGAGGACCACTATATGACCTTTAGAGGTCCCTCCCAACCCAGAGCATTTTATCTGATTCTATGATTCTTTTCCAAAGCATTTTCCATGATGTATGTCCACATTATATATCTTAGATGTATTTTTAATTGTCTAGGAATTTCTTTGATACATTGGTGCAACTCTTGAGGAGGGCAGATTTAGACTAGATATTAGGAAGAAATTCTTTAGAGTGAGGGTGGTGAGACACTTCAACGGGTTGCCCAGGAAGGATCCAGACGTCCCCTCCCTGGAGGTGTTCAAGGCTAGGCTGGATGAAGCCTTTTATCAACTGTGGTTAATTTCACTCCTTCATTCTCACCTCCTCTCCTATCACCTCAAACAACATAGTGGGAAGGGGAATGAGGTTCATACAAAGTCCACAATTGCCTGCCTGCTGCTGCTTCTTTCCCACACTTTCCCTCTGATCCAACATGTGTCTCAACACAGCTGCAATCCCTTCAGGAATCATTCACCTGTTGTGAAGTCATCCAGGGTGTGTAGTATGGGTATCCTGCTATGGCATGTTCTCTCCATGGACTGCAGGGGAATACCTGCTTCTTTTCCTTATTCTCTGACCTTTGTGGTTGACATGGTTCTTTCTTACTTTTCTTAGTGTTCTCTGGTGTTTCAAACATCTCTTCCCAGAGACACCACTAGCTCTGCTGGGAGTCCCAGATGCGCCCTGTGGTGGGCCTTTTGGAGCCACCTGGTACCAATTGTGTCTGGCATGGGGCAGCCCCAGCCTCTCCTCATAGAAGGCACTACTGCAACCTCCTGCTGCCAGCATCTCATCACCTGCACACAGTAGAGTTCAGCAAATCCAGCAATCCACACTCCAACAAGATCTGATTTTTTCCCCCTGAAATTTGAGCACTTTTATTCCTCTTCAGGAAATTATGCTGATACCGCTTTTCTTTCAAAAAGGAATAGAAATCGAACTTGGAGGATTTTTTGCAACAGCCAAGTTTCAATATTCAATTGGAAATAAAAAGGATGACTAGGCAAGTAAAAATTCCAAGTGTTTTCCAAGTTCTTGACTATGAGGGTGGTGAGACACTGTAACAGGTTGCCCAGGGGGTTGGTGGAGGCCACATTTCTGGATGCATTCAAGATCAGGCTTGATGGGTCTTTGAGAAATTTGATCTAGTTGAGTATGCCCCTGCTTATTGCAGAGGGGGTGGACTAGATGATCTCTAGTGGTCCCTAGAAGTCCTTTCCAAATCAATACATTCTATAATTCCATGAGTCTATTCTATATCCTTACTTTATATAGAATCATAGAATCAGAATGGCTTGAGACAGAAGGGATCTTAAAGAACATCTAGTTCAAATACCCTGCCATGGGTAGGGACATCTCCCACTAGACCAGTTTGCTCAAGACCCCATCCACCCTGATCTTCCATAGATGGGGTCTCCACCAAGCCCCTGGGCAACCTGCCTCAGTGTTCCACCACCATCATAGTAAAGAACTTCCTAATTTCTGATCAAAATCTGCCCTGCTCTAGTCTCAAACTGTTACCTCTTGCCCTATCAATTCATGCCTTTATCAAAAGTCCCTCCACATCTTTCCTTTACACTCTCTTCGTGGAAGGCCACTGTAAGATTTCCCTAGAGTTTTCCCTTCTCCAGGTCGAATAGCCCCAAATCTCCCTGCTTGCCCAGCTTGCTCCAGATCTCTATCATCTTTATGACACTCCTGTGGACCTGCTCCAACAAATATATGCCCTTCTTGTCTTGGGGGTCCAGAATTGGATGCAGCATTGCAAGTGAGGTCTCATCAGAGAAGAGTAGAGATTCAGAATTACCTCCCTTGATCTGCTGGCCACACATCCTTCTATGCCACTCAGGTCTGGGTTGATGAAAATCTCAACATGAGCCTGCAGTGTGCACATGCAGCCCAGACAGCAACTGGGTCCTGGGATCCATCCAGAGCAGTGTGGCCAGCAGGGCAAGGGAGAGGATTCTACCTCTTTACTCTGCTCTCATCAGACCCCATCTGAAGTCCTGTGTGCAGTCCTGGAGCCCCCATCACAGGAATGACATGGGAGTGTTGGAATGGGTCCAGAAGAGGGCCACAAAGATGATCAGAGAGCTGCAGTAGCTCTGCTATGAGGACAGACTGAGAGAGTTGGGGCTCTGCAAGCCTGGAGAAGAGAAAGCTTCGAGGACACCTTATAGTAGCCTTCCAGTATCTGAAGGGGACCTACAGGAAGACTGGGGAGGGACTATTGACAAGGTCCTGCAATGACAGGACAAGGGGCAATGGGTTTAAAGTGGTAGAGGGGAGATTTAGACTGGATGTTAAGAGGAAGTTCTTTCCAGTGAGGGTGGTGAGGCACTGGCACAGGTTGCGCAGGGAGGTTGTGGTTGCTCCCTCCCTGGAGGTGTTCAAGGCCAGGTTGGTTGAGGCCTTGAATGACCTGTACTAGTGGGAGGTGTCCCTGCCTGTGGCAGGGGGTTGGAACTAGATGATCCTTGTGGTCACTTACAACCTTACCATTCTATGATTCTAGGACATTTGGCTTTTTGGCCAGCTAGCCCACAGGGCTCTCTCATGTCAAGTATCTCATCAACAAGCACCACTGTGTTTTCTCTATAGTAGGTCCTAATTAAAAAACTGGTATAGATATACACAGATAAGCAGATAGACACTAAAAATTATCATAGAGTCATAATATGGATTTGGTTGGAGGAGACTTCAAGATCATCTAGCTCCAACCCTTCTGCCATTGGCACATATGTTTGACATTTGCATTATAAAGCTCCTGTAGATGGGACAAAGCACATACCACACATTCACCAATAGCTCAAAATTCATTTTATTGACAGCCCTTGAATTTGCAAAAAAGAAACAAACAAATGTGCATTTGCACAGCCTGGAGTCTGACAATATCACTCTGCAATATTTTATACAGATAAACAGCTGCTCTTCTGAAGTGTGTGGTGAACCTACATCAAAATTAGGTAAACAAACAAAAACCTGAAAATTAAATATAGGAGGGTATATATATCCTGTAGTATCAGGTAAGTTATTTCATATTATTTTATGGCACAAATAATGCACAATGTAAGAAACAATTAAGCAGAAAAAAAAAAATGGCTGTAAACTTCCAATTGTACCATGATGTTTCCTAACATAAACTACTGATTCCTCAACTTTCACACTGACATTAATAACTTTATTTTTACAGAATGATTATGATTATGTGATAGGATATAAGTGTATAGTGTAACATATTGTACAAAACACAATGGCATATGTGGTCCTGCAGTACTGTGAGAAAAGCTGATAACAGCATCATGAAAGCTTCTTTTCTTCCAGTTTTGGCAATTACACATATGATGGTGTCCCAGAGAGAGAAAGATCCAGAGCTTTCAGTGAGCTAGGATACAAGGTGCATATCTCTAGCTTGACATGTGGCTTGTGATTTGAGTAATCTGCTCTTAAGTTACAATTATAATTATACTGGATGAGCACAATGTCAATCCAAAGATGGACAGATGGGTTTTAGCTGGCCTGCTTCTAGGGAATAAAGCAGGATAATTACTGGTGTTATCAAATATTGACCTGATTAAGAGATGCTTTGTTGGCCTGTTTTGTGGGTTTGTGTTTTGTTTTTATTTTAATCTGAGAACAGAAAACTACAGAATCTAATAAAATAAGTTATCTCCACTTGTTAGCTTCGCATATAAAGAACTATGTATTATATATCCACAGTGTTAAAGAATAGCTAAAACACATACTCTAGGATTTCTCTAGATACAGTAATTTATCAAGTGGTGGACTCGGTATACATTTGATATCTTTGTGTCATCTCACTGCATCCCTGTGGGGTTGTTTAGTTTGGAGAAGAGGAGGTTGAGAGGAGACTTCATTGCTCTTTACCATTCCCTGAAAGAAGACTGAAGTGAGGTGGGAGGTGGTCTCTTCTCCCTTTTATTAGAACAAGAAGAAATGGCATCATTTCAGGGAAAGTTTAGGTTGGAGGTTAGGAAGAATTTTGTTCCTGAAAAAGTGGTCAGACATTGGAACAGGCTACCCAGGGAGGTGGTGGAGTCACCATCCCTGCAGATGTTCAAGAAATGTGTGGACATGGCATTTGGGCAACTGGTTTAATAACCAGAGTGGTGTTGGGTTGATGTTTGGAATCAATGATCTTAGAGGGCTTTTCCAACAAAAATGACTCTATGATTCTATGATTGTTAGCTCCAAACATGGCTTTAAACTCGTTGAGATGATCTTTACTACATATATAATGACAATATACCTTTGCTTGCTTGTTTCTGGAAGGAGTATAAACAGAACTTTTTTTTTTCCTTTTTTTTTTTTTTTCTTTTTGTTTTGTTTTGGTTTGGATGTTTGGTTTGGGTTTTTCTTTTAAAGTGTGTGAAAGGAAATTGCATTTCTTTCAGCTGAGAATAATCAGGAAGATTTATTCAAAGAACTTTCACTGAGCTTTAACACATAATCCTAAGTAAAGCCTCTCTAAAATGTATGAATCAGAGATATCAGATCCTTATAACCTTTTGCTCTACAGAGCATCACCTATTTTTATGGTGCTGCTTGTTAAAGCGGGCACAGCCACAGCTAGAAGATCTACTTGGATTGTGTATCCTACAGCAAAGAGTTTTAATTTTGATCATCAAATATAATGGCCAAATAGAAATGCTGCTTTGTGTTGAAAACACATTTATAAACCCACTTACCCAGATAGGGGGGCACTGGTTTAGATATGGAAAGACAAAAGGAACTCCAGTGTCCACAGCTGTAAAGCAACACAGCAGATAAAGGTTTGAGTGTCTCCATTATACCAGGTTACATTTGAGGATTTATAGCTCTGAGCAGATAATTCTCCTTGGATTCCTGTGTGGCTGGCTGCACATATCTTTGTGTGAGTAAGCTAAACCTCAGAGACTTTCCCTGTCCATATGAACTAGATTAAGAAACAACACTGACAATCTGAGAACGGGCTGGGAAAAGAAAATGAATCAATGAATCTCTCAAGAGGCCAAGCAGGTTATAATACCAACCACCATGAGCAGTACAAGTTCACTCTGACAGAATGCCAGTGGAGAGTCATGATGTGATAGTTTCTCAGACCAAATGAATAGCTTAAAGAGACACAATGCCATGAGCTGGGAAGAAACATTTACAGCTTTTAAGAACACTTAGAATTCAAACACTCCAACACATTAAAATAGATGCAAAGGAATATTTTGTGGATGACAAGAATATTCTTCATCTGTGTGTTTTGTTTTGTGGGATGGATGGAGATTGAGATAAGACGAATAAGAAACGGAATCATTTAAACTGAATCTAGTCATTAATCATAGAATCAAGGAACCATAGAATAAATGAATCATAGAATCACAGAACCATAGAATGATCATAGAATGCAACGAGTTGGAAGAAACCTCTAGAGGTCATCTGGTTAAATCTCCCTGTAGGCAAGAGGGGTATCCTCAACTAGATCATAATACTCAGAGCCTTATCAAGCCTGATTATGAATATCTCCCAAAATGGGGCTTCTACCACCTCCCTAGGCAATCTGTTCAGTATCTCACCACCCTCACAGTAGAGAACTTTTATACTTGGAGGGACTGATAACAGGGAAAAGAGACCAATATCCACATTGCTCCAACCTCTCAGTAAGCAGGGGCAACTTCAGCTAATCTAACCTAAGGAACTATTAAAGTGTATGAGACAAAAATAAAACAATCATGAATCAGTTCAGTACCCATGTTACAGTGAGTGGTACCTGAAGAATTTGCAGAAAGCTGAAACAAAAGGTGTTACTTACCTAAAAATAATACATTAATAATTCTCTAAGTAACATCAAATTTGGCCACCAAAATAAAGCAATATTAATAGTCACAGAAACACAGAAACTGCAAACTCAAAAGATTCCTCCCACTCAACTAAACTGTTTAAAATTAAAGCTGTAACCAGGACTTGATAAGTTAAGCCATGACTTTTACTAGCTGATTGTTTAAAAATCACCAAAAAATCAAACTACACCATCACCATCATCACAGATGGCTTTCAGATTGTCAGATGTGCTGGGCTATTTTTACATCTGTATTGCCCATACTGAGGTGGCAGAAGGTGACCAGAGGCGGTCAACAAAGCTGATGAAAGGTCTGGAGAACAGAGATCTTGTGAGGAGCAGCTGAAGGAACTGGGGTCATTTAATGAGCTCTACAGCTCTACAGCTCCCTGAAAGGAGGTTGGAGACATGGTGGGTTAGTTTCTTCTCCCTAGTAACAAGTAATAGGACAGAAAATGGCTTCAAGTTGCAACAGAGGAAGTTTAGATTGGATTAGAAGAAACTTTTGACTGAAAGGGTTCTCAAAGGCTCTAACAGGTTCCCCAGGAAGGTAGTTGAATCCCATCCCTGAAGGTGTTTAAAAACACGGACATGATGCTGAGGGACATGGTTTAGCTCCAGACTTAGTGGAATTAAATAATAGGTGGGCTTCATGATCTTCTAGGTATTTCCAACCAAAATAATTCTGTTTTGATTCTATGATTTTATAAGATCTTGCTCATAGACTGCCACACACTTTACCAAGAGATGAGAAATAAAACATCATATTTAATTAGTTTCTTATTTAGTATTTAACTGGTAAACAAGCACAGTAATGTAGTGCTATGCTGACTTACCCAAACTAGATCTAACTTACCAAACCGACTAGATCTGAATAACCTCTGTTAGCTGCAGGTAGAACTAGATCTGAGGCACAGTTCTCAGTGCAGGCTCTTTTATTCTTGATGACATCTAATGCCAGTATTAGTTAGGTACCCATGCCCAAGAGAACCTTTTTTATTTCTTCAGTGCCATGCAGTACTATGGTGATATCTACATCCTTTCTAAAGTGGCACATACCCAGATTAGCACTAGCAAGACAACCAAGGCACTTCTGGGATTTAGCCAGTGCTACGTATTCATTAAAACCTGGTAGAACTTATAATAACATGATGATTGTACCTTGTAAAGCACAGTCACTCCTGAAAGAGCTGTTTGTAACTCTTGAACTGTTAAAACCCAGTGACTTGTAGAACAACTATCAGTTTGCTCATAGTCTAGGTGCTTTTTTCCTCTCTTCATCCCTAAAAAACCATTATACTTCATATAACTTTCGAATAATTGAGAATAATACATTGCTGGGTTTGTGGGTTTAGTTTTTTTAATTCGTGTTGGGGGATTTATTTGGTTTGGTTTGGGTTTGGATGTTGGGTTTTTGTTTGTTGTTTTGTTGTTGTTGTTTTGTTTGTTGTTTGCTGTTTGTTGTTTGTTTGCTGTTGATTGTTTTTTTTCCCAAACTCCATCTGCAAGCTATAAGAAAATAAAATTATGACTGCACTCTAGATGGAAATGAAATGCAACTAAAATACTTACAGAATGTCTACATTTCCCTTTCCTATCCTTCCAATCTCCTGCTGAATTCTGCACTAATGAAGTAGTGCTGAGCTGGTATTTTAACTGTGATCCAACACAATTGCTAAAGAAATGTCTTGTGCATTGTTTCAAGCTCTGACAATGAAGGAAATAATTGTTACAAGGTCACACTTTCTTTCTTACTGGAGCAAAAAATGCTGTCAGTGTTCCAAAATAGTGCAAATGTTGAAATCTTTTACCCTATAATATGAAAATGAATTTGTTCTGCTGTCTCTTTACTACTCTTAATATGATTAGCTTGGCTACCTGGAGCAAGGAGTTACTACTAGTGACAGGAAAAAATATGATATGACCTTTTCATTTTGTTAGACAGTAGTGGGGTTTTTTTCCTCTTTCTGCTGCTTTCCAAGAAAAGAACTCACATTTCTTTCAAAAATAAAGCTTGGTGCTGTAAATTTTTATTTTCATCTTGTTTCTCTTGCCTATGCAGAAGCAATCCTCACTATGCCTTGATGTTTCATACTATTCATCCTCAAAACACTCCTGTAGAACAATATTATCTGCTATAGAGAGATAGTAGAGAAAGATAGCAACTTGCATGGGAGACATAAAAATCACAGATTTCCAACCCCACTAGCAAGAACAGGGACATCTTTCAGCAGATCAGGTTGCACAGAGCCCCATCCAGCCTGATCTTGAACACTTCTAGTGAGGATGCATCCACAACTTCGCTGGTCAACCTGTTTCAGTGTCTCACCATCCTCTTTCATAGCAAAAGATTTCTTCCTAGTATCTCATCTAAATTTACCCTCTTTCAGTTTAAAATTGTTACCCTTCTTCCTATCACCACACTTCATGATAAAAGAATCCTTCCCTATCAACCACAGTTCTCATCTTGGTCTCATCGTCAGACTTGCTGAAGGTGCACTTGAACCATGTTCCTGACAAAGATATTTAATAATACTGTTTCCACATAGACATAGAATCATAGGATATAATGGCATGAGTTGGAAAGGACCTTAAAGATCATCAAGTTCCAACCTCCCTGCCATGGACAGGGATGCCTCTCACTAGGCCAAGTAGTTCAAAGCCTACATTCACTTTTGTTGATGAAGTACTTTAAAATACTTGGGGAAAATTAATTTGCTTATTCCAGATAATATGAAAATGTATAACTATGGTGTATGTAATACTTTGATATTTCAACATTGGAACTGCAGAAAAGTTTCAGGGAAAAAAAAATTATAAAAATTATCTGCACAACCTTCACCTTTAGATGGGAAAGAGAAATAACTGCTGTCTACCTGTGGTGGTTTGGGATAGCTGCCCTTTAAAAAGACCACAGAGACAAAGTCTTCCAAAAAGAGACAGAGTCCCAAGGGATGGACCTGGTCATCCCAGGATGTTGTAACATTGTTATTCTATTCTGCTTTCCAGTATCAGTATTTATAAAGCAGAACCACTGAGGTTGAAGGGATGGAGGGTCCTAGAAGATTTATATCTGGTATGCTTGGCCTTGTTTTTGAATGTATTCATTCTATCTGAATGCCTTTTCTACATATGTACTTATAAATAGAATCTCCCTTTCCAATCAGTGTGCAGTGGGTTTTTTTTTTTCGTTTTATTTTGTTTTGTTTATTTCTACTCCCCAAAAGGAGTCAATATCACTTCTGCCCTCTGGTATTGGGTAGCTTGTGGCCCTAAACCAGCACACTGCTGAAAAGCTGCTATACAATAGTTAATGCCTCACACAACCTGATGACATGGTGAAGGGGTCCCACCCAGAGGAACCTAGACAGGCTGGAGAGGTGGGCACAAGCCAACCTCATGAGGTTCAACAAGACCAAGTGCAAGGGTTGAGGCAAACCCAAGCACCAATACAGGCTGGGCAGTGACTGGCTAGAGAGCAGCCCGGAGGAGAGGGACTTGAGGGTGCTGGTGGACAAGAAGCTTGACATGAGCCAGCAGTGTGCACTTGCAGCCCAGAAAGCCAACCAGATCCTGGGTTCTATCAGAAGTGTGGAAAAATTTCTTTACAGAAAGGATTATCAATCATTGGAATAGGCTGTTCAGTGAGGTGGTACATCCCACCCTTGGAGGCTTTTGAAAGAAGAATGAAGGATATGATGCTGAAGGATGTGGTTTAGTCAGAGTTGCCTAACAGTAGTGGCAGGGTTGTAAACACTAGGTAAACCTTTGATAATCTCAAGGTCTGTACCAACCTCAACAGTTCTATGACCTATGACTCTATGAAATCTCTCTGCTTCAATGAAAAATAAGCCAGATTTCTCTGCAGAGCCTTCCTACTTTCCAACAGATCAACACTCCCTCCCAACTTAGTGTCATCTGCAAGCTTACTGAGTAAGCACTCAGACCTTTCATCCCCCTTTGCTGTCACAGAACCACAGAATAGGTTTGGATGGAAAAGACCTCTAAGATCCAACCATCAATCCAACACCGCTGTGGCCATTAAACCATGTCCTCAAGTGCCATGTCCTCATGTTTCTTTAACACCTCCAGGAACAGAGACTTCTACAGACTTCTTTCAGCCACAGATGCTGTAATGTAGTAGTCCTCACTGCAAAGAGCCAGCGTGAGGCCAGAGCAGAAGCAATAACAGTGACAGACTCAAATATATTTGCAATTATTTGAATCATCTAACAAGATTCCCCTCTCATTACATCCATCACAGCTCTCTCAGTTCTGCTCTGCCATTCCTAAATTTTGTCTCAGTCAGTGTGAACACATGTACCAAGCTTTAAGATATCTGCACTGCATGAAAAGCAGTGACTTGCTTTGAATATTAATATATAGAGGAAGAAAAGTGAAAAGCAATAATATAATACTCTAGCTGGCATCTTTTAAACCTCCATGGTTAAATTTTCACTAAGTGGGAGAGAATTATGTTCCACAAAGAAAAGGCTTTGAGAAGGATTGGACAATATATGAATTCTGCAGTTTTCAATCTAAAAAGCAGGATACAACCCTTGATCTTCTGACTGGTATTTTGAGCTCCCTGCTGGGACTGCACCAACTAATTCCAGTTTGTGTAGCGGTTCTGCTAGCTGAACGTTATGAGCATACTACTGATGTGACAAAAGATATGAAATTCAATTTAGAATTTATAAATGGAATATAATTTATCAATTGGATATAATTTATACATTGAAAATAATTTCCCAGTTGCTATGAAGTAACTCTGGAAGCAGATGGTTTTAAAAGGAGTGTAAACTTCTTGTGAACAAGATATGGGTGTTGTCAATTAATAATACCATTTTTATATATAAAACATTTCTATGGCTGTAAGACAGCCAGTTTTACTGGGTTTGTATTCACACATGATTTATTATTGGGCCTGTACCATTGTTTTTGAGTTTTCCTCACTGATCTGTAATTTTATGTTTCTCAGTTTGAATATATTTATTTAATGTACTCAGGTTACTTGTAGTTGTGCAGCTCTCCAAAGCTGGCTACACAACCACAACTAGCCACTAGAGAATCCACACTAGGAAAACTTGGCTCTTTTCCTTAGATAATGTCCAGTAAAAGGGCCAGAGAAACAGTCATGCTTTTGCAGATGGTTTGAAAACCATAAACTCAACAATTATGAAGAAAAAAAGAAATTCTAAGATGAGAGAATTCACAAGACATAGGAAAATCATGGAAATAAATAAAATAATCCCTTTATTTCAAAAACATCTACAACTGAAGAGCTGGGAGGAAACAGAGAAGGACACTTCAGGTCAGATACTAGGAAACATTTCTTCACTGTAAAAGTTATCAATGATTGGAACAGCCTGCCCAGGGATGTGGTGAAATCATTCTCAGAGATATTTAAAAGCTCTATGGATGTGGTGCTGAGGAAAGTGGTTTAGTGGCAATGGCTTAGCAACAGTGCTGGAGTTGTGAGCTCTTGTTATATGGTTGGACTTAATGATCTCATAGGTCTCTTCCACCTTCAATAGTTCTATGATTTAATTTTGGTTCTGTACTTAGAGGTCTGTAACATTGTGTTTGGATTCTTTGTACTGGCCCGTGTAGATCTAAGTTTACATTAATCGACTTACAATTTGATTGTATGAAATGTAACATTTTAAAATGAAAAAAAAAAGAAAGAAGGAAAGAAAGAGAAAAGAAAGAAGAGAGAGAGAGAGAAAGAAAGAGAGAAAGAAAAGAAATTTCAAATTAAACCTAAATTCTTTACTATGAGAATGGTGAGATGCTGTAAGAGGTTGTCCAGGGAATTTGCAAACACCGCATCCCTGGAGGTGTTTAAAACCAGACTGGATGAGGCTTTGAGCAACCTGGCCTAGTGGAAGGTATCCCTGCCCATGGAAGAGTGATTGGAAATAGATGATCTTTAAGGGTCCCTTCCAACTCAAGGCATTCTATGACTATGATTCTCTGAAATGTGAGACTAAAATAGACTGCTTTGTTCCAAAAGGGCTATACATTTGTAACATCAACGCAAAATACCAACCGAAAGCAGAATCAGTGCTGGAATCATTCTGTAATATACACAATGATGCTTTATTGTGAATCATATAAAATAGTGCAGAGGATGTAACCTCTTCTCGCCCTCTTTCTGTCCTCTGCAAGGCCAGAACAACTGGGAATTCAACCACAGAACAAATGGAACTTTGAAAAATTCTGTTCTTAACAAGAACTGAAGCTTGACCTCTGAGTTCCTGTAAATTCACCTTTTGAACTGTATCAGAAAATGGAATATTCCACACCATATTCCAAACTTGCTCATTGATCAAGAAGTATTAACCAAAACGGTGTGAGAGATGGTGATATACTGTTGAAGTCAAAGGTCTTACTTGGAGAATATTAACATTCTAACCTAGACTTTCACAGGACTTAATCCTGTTGTAGTTTTCTCTTCCTATGGATTTAAAATGGAAGATGACCAGAGAGCTGGAGCACTTCCCCTACAAGGACAGGCTGATAGAGTTGGGACTGTTCAACCTGGAGAAGAGAAGGCTAAACAGAGACCTTGGAGCAGCTTTCCAGCACCTGAAGGGGGCCTACAATAAAGCTGTGAAGGGACATTTCACAAGACTTTTTATTGGCAGGATGAGAGAAAGCATTAAAGCTTGAGGAAGGCAGATTTAGATTGAATAATAGGAAGAAATTGTTTACATTGAGAGTGGAACAAATTGCCCTGGAGGTCAAGTATTTAAAATGCAGGTTCACCTAAATTAGAATGACTGGATTCTAGACATGCATATATCTTTAAACTCCCAGCATAGTTTATAAGAATAATAATTAAAGATATTTTTGATCTTCAGTTGTTTATAGAAACCTTGAAGTATTTTGTATTAAAGTGTCTAAGTGACAATTAACTGTGACTGCTCCTAAAATTAAACTAGAAAACATGCTGTATTTGTTAAATTTAGTAAAAGTTGTTATTTTTCAGCATGTCTGTATCAGCACTGAAAAGATGTGATTTTATCACATCTGTAAGAGGAACTCATGGCTGTGCAATTGTCACCGCTGCATTTTCTAATGTCTCTCAACAGTGTCCTTCCTATTTGCAATTTTAATGATGTCTTATTTAAATAATTCTGTGCTAATCCTGTAACTTTTTGCAAAGCAAAAACAACAGGAAGGAAGACAAATGTGTAAGTCTTCTGGGGTTTATGTCTGATATATTCTGTTTGCTGTTCATGAAACATAAACTGCAGTAAAGTGAAGGTGATACAGGTACATAATAAATTGCTACTTCTGGCCCTATACTACTAGACGAAATCCAGTATCAGACTTAGACTGTGCAGATTTATTTTCTTTATTAAAATTAAACTCCGATGTTTAAGTCAGTTTACAAAAATGCTTGCATTGCAGTATATGAAAAAGCAAATTCATAATTTTGTTGCATGTATTTGTGAACATTAAGGAAGGTGATCTGAAATACATTTCAAGTCTCATAACAGTCTGTAGATTTCTTTATTCTGAAATACTAATTAATTTCTAAATTAAAAATAATAATTTCTAAATTCTAAATTCTGAAATTCTATCTGTCACAGTGTTGAACCACTGAAGGGATGGCAACAACAACTAGTTAAATCCATGCAGCAAAAATCCAATCAGAGAATGCCAGAAATACTGGCCTACCTGCCTAGTGGTGGAGAATATTGTTAATTGTTCTTACTGAAACAAAGAGCAACATTCTTCTCTCACCTCTTGATTTCAAAGTATGTCCTTTCAAACACATTCATCTTGTTTCATCTGTTCTCTTTAGAGCAAAGTAAAGAAGAAAAGAACAAAGAATTCTCTACAGTGCTCTCAAAAGTAACAACCCTTTTGTACAGAATTGCTTCTGTAGACTCAAATCGTCATCAAATCATGGTGACAGGACATTTACCAAAGATTATTGCTTTGTAAGAATTCTATATTTCCATTGTTCCCATTCCTCAATTATTTGAAATGGAAATATTGTTGTGCTTTAAAGCAAAGGAAGGTTTTGTGTCACACAGAGGAAAAGTGCTCAGGAAAATAATAAATTAAACATAAAGATCTAGAGAGGTCTTTAAAAATATGACATTAATATATAAATACAGATTAAATTCTCCTTTTTTAATACAACTCTTTAAAATCTATTTTCTTTGTTTTATAGGTCTCAGTTAAAATTTCTCATATTGTCTACTTACAAGCCCTTTAATTCCTTCTGAATTAATAATAAGATAGTGAATTACTGAATTACTACTTTTTTTTTTTCTTCATTTACAATTTACTTGATTCTAAATTATAGATGAAAAGATGAGCCATTTAAAATTTTCAGCCTGGTCTTGACTTCTCTAGAAGAAGCTCACATAAAAGGTGTTTTATAATCAGTGGTCTTTTATAAGCTGAGATCTGAGAAAAGATTTCATCAAAACCACACAGAAACAACCTTCATACCTGATTTTTTTGAGTTACGTTGTTTTTGTTGTTTGGGGTTTTTTTCCATAGATCACAACTGTATTTGTTTTACTTGTCTTGATTATTTAACTTGTAATTATATCTCCTCAGGGATTATGAAAGCCTCTGGGTGATTAACTTGGTAGGTCTCATAGCTAAAACTCAATACAATTCCGATTTGGGCTCTCGGTTACCTGAAATAGGATCTAGATTTTTTTTAGGGAGTATTTATTTGTTCTTACCAGTGTCTACTTTCCATCATCAATAGAACATTTATAAAATATAGAATATTTTATGAAGGGTAGATACTGATTGATTAACCTGATCTTTTATCACAGTATCACAGTATCACCAAGGTTGGAAGAGACCTCAAAGATCATCAAGTCCAACCCATTACCACAGCCCTCAAGACTAGACCATGGCACCAAGTACCACATCCAAACCCGCCTTGAACACCTCCAGGGACGGTGACTCCACCACCTCCCTGGGCAGCCCATTCCAGCAGCCAATGACTCTCAGTGNTGTAGACAGCAATAAGGTCTCCCCTGAGCCTCCTCTTCTCCAGGCTAAACAATCCCAGCTCCCTCAACCTCTCTTCATAGGGCTTGTGCTCGAGGCCTCTCCCCAGCCTCGTTGCCCTTCTCTGGACATGCTCAAGCACCTCAATGTCCTTCTTAAATTGAGGGGCCCAGAACTGGACACTGGACTCAAGGTGTGGCCTAAGCAGTGCAGAGTACAGGGGGTGAATGACCTCCCTGCTCCTGCTGGCCACACTATTCCTGATGCAGACCAGGATGCCATTGACCTTGGCCACCTGGGCACACTGCTGGCTCATGTTTATGAGAGGCTGATCTGCTTATTTCAGCAAGGAAGGGCTGTGGATGTTGTCTATATGTCTCTCATTTAAGATAAGAGAAAATGGCCTCAAGGGAGGATTAGATTAGATACCAGGAAAAATTTCTTTATTGAAAGAGTTGTCAGGCATTGGAACAGGCTGCCCAGGGAGGTGGTGGAGTCACCATAGCTGGAGGTGTTAAAAAAACATGCAGACATGACACTGCAGAACATGATTTAATGGGCATAGTGGCATTGGTTTGATCGTTGAATTTGATAATCTTAAAGGTGGTTCCCAACCTTAAAGATTCTCTGGTGCTACCCGGACTTCAGTAAAGCTTTTGACAGTGTTTCCTACATTATTCTTCTGGAGAACCTGGCTGCTCATGGCTTGGAGGAGTGTACTATTTGCAGGATAAAAAATTGCTTGGATGAACGAGTCCAAAGAGTGGACACAACTTTACTGGAGCTCTTGAACAGATAAAGCCTATTTCTGAAACTTAAATTGTGCAATGAATATTCAAAGGGTAAATGACAGCTTAGTTTTAAGGGGTTTTTTATGGTGCTGTCCTTGGTCTTCCTGGTGAGTCACTGGTCCGTGGATCTATGCCGTAGGTAGGACAAACTCTAAATCTAGTCTTGCTCTTTTTGTCTGATTTAATAGTGCTGCTAAATATTTAAATACTTGTCTTCAAATATATTCTAATTATCTTATACTTTACAAGAGGAAATTAAACCATTTACAAAGGACAAACTATAAATTTCCATACTTTATTGTTAAAGGGAACATTTACCTCTCCTTATAATATCTTTGTTATTTTCACTCTTTACATCCAGGTACTCCTATTGCTTTGTCTTATTTCTCGCCTCTTCTTCTTCTCCTTAGGTCCCCTTTAGCCCTACTCCTTCAGAAGGACAAAGACAACTTCTTAAAATTCTGCTTATGTTCTTGGGAAATGTCACTTGTTTGGCAGGGATCCTAAAACAGTAGCACAGCTTGATCCCTCTGCATAGCCCTACACACAGCCAGACCTGACATCAGGAAGATTTTTCCATGACAGGCATAAATTAAGCTGAAACTGAGTTGCAGAATAATAGATAATTTCTCATAGAATGGACTATCTGGAAAGTAGGACTATCTGGAATGTCTCTTTAGAGGGTTGGTTTCCTCTTATAAACTCTCTGAAAAAAGAGATTTGGGGGGGAAAAAAAAAGGCTTTTAAAAGGCTTTTAAAGAACATTTTTGAGGAGGGTGTTATATTTTACTTTGATTTACAATGAATGTTGGATTTTATTTCTTTCCAGGGGGTAGGTGCTGTTTCTCGCTTCCTCTTGAGGGTTGACTATGCAATTATTTATTCAAAGCTGTGAATTGTCTTGTTGCAAATGACCACACTAATCTTGGCATTACCATGTGCAAAGGAACCTTTAGAAACTTTCAAAGCCCATGATACAAAAGGTGAAGATCTCCTTTGCTCAGGAATAACTGAGAAAGGTTATCTTAAAATGAGACTTTTTCACCTTTTTCCCCTTTGGTGTTGATACCAAACCTATTAATTAACCTGTTAATTAAACAAAAAGGAGGCTGAAGGGAGATCTCATTGCTCTCTGCAACTTCCTGAAAGGAGGTTCCAGTGAGGTGGGTGCTGGTTTCTTTTCCTTAGTAGTAAGCAATAGGACAAGAGGAAATCTCCTGACATTGAACTGGGGGGGGGTGTTAAATTGGAAACTAGAAAAAACCTTCTTATCTGAAAGAGTTCTCAAAGACTGGAACAGGCTGCTGTGTGAGGTGGTCCAATCCCCATCCCTGAAGGTGTTTAAAAGTCAGAGTTGTTGTGCTGTGGGACATGGTTTAGCACCAAATTTGGCTGGACTTGACGATCTTGAAGGTCTTTTCCAACCAAAACAATTCTATGATTTTTGGCCTAGTCTTGTAATCCCTGTCCCTCTCCTTACATATGTAAGACCACATGTTAATGTTTTTGAGTTGCCAGTCCTTTAATTTAACAAATTAGTGATTCTGTAGCTATGTCTTTTCTTTTTTTCCATGCTGTCTGATCACGAAGATGAATAAAAAGCATACATTTTACCTTTTTTTACTTATTTTTAAATTTATTATTATTATGCAGATATTTTATCATGAATGTGAAAAAATTAATTAGGAGTGGGGTAAAAAGCCTTAGGGTTATTGTTTTTTTCTTCCTCTGATACCTTTTGAAAAGGAATCAACAAATGTTGGCAAATGTGAGTTTACATTGCATCTTATTGCTACTTTGCTTGCCAGCCTAGGGCATGCTTGGAAGTAAAAAGCCCTTGACTTTTGTTTCTTTAAAATAAAAACAACTCAAAACCCCACAACCCACAATCTCAAGTGTTTTGAACATAGAACAGTGCTGTTATTTCTAGAACACTGATCCCTCTACTTTTACAAACTAATGGAGATTCAAGTGTATTAGGAACCGAGATGCTCAGTTCACGCTAATGGATAAAGCAGGTCTTGCTGAAGGATGGTATTAACAGAGTGCATGCTATTATACCTTTTTCTGCTTGCTGTTTCATCAGTAAATTAATTCAAACTGATGACCCTGTAAATTTCTTGATGAGAGGGACATTGCACAGATAAATATGATGTAGGATACAAATCCAAGGGAAATTTGTAGATTTGCTACATATAGATAGCCAATAAGTGTTTATGAGATGGAGTTGATGGAAGAAGTGATTTAGGAACTCCACACTGCATGTCTTTTGCTCCTGAATAAACAACATTACAAAGTTAGGATGAGTAATTCTGGTAATTAGATAATTTTCTGTTTTGTTTAATTAACATATTTATAGTATCAACCTCTTTGCAACTTTGGTATGCGTTTAGGTTTTCAACAAATTAGCAACCTGTTTTAAACTTCTTTTTTAAGTTATCATTTTAACTGGGGATTTGAGTGGCTAGTTTTTAATGTTTGATGATAAGTATGTCATTCCACAGCAGCTAATTAAGTGTTTGAAAGACTTCTTTAAACCAAATTAATCATTTAAAAAAAAAAAAAAAAAAAAAAAAAAAAAAAAAAAAAAAAAAAAAAAAAAAAAAAAAAAAAGAAGAAGAAGGAAGACAAAGACGTGAAGAGAAAAGATGGAGAACTTTGGACTGGCAGCTTCATTGTTAATTTTTATGCCTGAAAGACTGAGGTTTCTCTCATGATCAAATGCCTTATTATTGCACTTTCAAATAAGGCCATTGGAAGTTAAATCCTGCATTCATATCTACAGCTTAGTGTTCAGTGATATTAAACAGGCTCATGTTTAAGTAAATGTATTCTTTTTGAAACCAAGCCCCTAGAGGTCAGAGTTTACTGTAAGGAACATATGCAGAAGAAATACAGATTTAAACTTGATCTGCTAGTGTGCCTGGAGGAATTTGAGTAAGAGAGAGAAAATTAAGGAAGAGAAAACTAAAACAGTTTTAAAGAAAATAATAATAGTAAAATGAAATAGATAAAAATAGACACAAATCAATATGGAACCCAACTCTTGATGGCAATTAGTAACCGTCACCACTAACGCTGTGGCAGAAGTCCCACAACAGACTCAGTGGCATCTAGGTAGTGGACTCAGGAGCTGAGCTAAGGAACTGGATTCAGGAACTCATAGAATCATAGAATGGTAAGGTTGGAA
>VWZE01008898.1:0-20251 GCA_013396675.1 Eubucco bourcierii | reverse complement strand
ATAGATAAGGCATTCTTGGTCTGCCTCTCTCTGGGAGAACAGTGGGTCTGGGGAGGGTCTAGCATCTTCTGGCTCTGACTTCTCTTTTCTGATTAATCTTCACTAACCACTTTTCTAACCCCCCTGGCCAATCCTCCTAATTCACCTTGCGCGTAAGGCAAACCTTGGGGTAAGGTATAGGGGTGGGGAGAAGGTGGAAGGGTGGTTGGGAGCCCCTCCTGGGCTCTCTGATTTCTGGGAGGGGAGTTGTGTTTCTGTATTACCTTTAACTTGTATATTTCTGTAACTATTCCTGTCTATTGTGTATATCTCTGTTTGTACATTGTGCTGAGCTGTAAATAGAGCTACATCTCTTAACTTCCAGCTGGCTGAGTTCTAGTCTGGGTCATTTTACAAAGTGTGGGGGGCTGGGAACTCCCAAACCATCATCACTACCAGTGAACTCTCACTTTCCTACACCTTAGAATAAAAACTGAGTTAACCAGGAATTCTCCAAGGAATTTGGATGCTGAAGGCTACTGACAGAGTAGAATCTCCTTCAGTGAGAATTAGGCAAGCGATACGCCTCCTTGTCAAATCACCCTAGTTCTAACTTGCCTAATCTTCCTCCTCATACCACCTTCTAGCTCTCAGCATCACTGACTATCCATAACAAATATTTGTGAACAATTTGTATGGTGGATAAACAGCTACATGTGCCTGCTTGATGGAAAAAAACCCCAAAAAACCTGCTTATTTAAACTTGTGCCATGCAAAGTTTTGACTGTATTTTTTATTTTCCTGTGATAAAGCTTTAAAACATTACCCTTTCACTACCTGCCCGAAATGAAACCCTGAACATGCCATATTCCTTACATGAGCAAGACTGTTTGAGTTTCTTTTCTAGTGCCAAGTACCACTGCATAAATGCTTTGGAGTAAATTAACATAATGAACACTATATTCTATTGCCCGAATTATTGTTTTCTTCCCCTCCCCATATCATTGTTATTATTAGAATTGTTATCTAACTGTGAGACAATCTCTTGAGGGACAAGCTTGTTTTACTTAACAACTGCCTCTCCAAGTCCATCAGGCTGGCAATGGCAAGCCCATGATTAGCTTAATAAAAGTTAAGGGAAAATGATAGAGTGAATGGAAAAATATTAAAGGTGCTGAGAAATAAAAATATAATTGGCCAGATCTACGCCAGTGCTGACAGCTAGAAAGCATCTGCTCCCTGCAGCATCCTAAAGTGTTTGCAAAGTCTGCAGATTTCCACAGAAAAATCCACAGCCATGTAGTCTCCATGCCTACAGGGATTTGCAACACCCTGGAGAGATTTTAAGGGATTTTTAAAGTGACTTAACTTTTATTTTTATTGCTTTTTTTTTTTTTTCTTTTTCCTCTAGCAGTCTGTCTTGTTCTCAAATCTGGGTGGTATGTTCAGCATATTGCTGGTTTTTATTGCTTTCTGCACACCTGTTTTCTGCAGCATAGAACACAGAGGCTTCACAAACCTTAAAGAGAACAAGATTTCTCTTCCAAAGAACTTGCCCACAAAGGGCTGGACTCCCAGGCTGTCTAACACCTTGGAAATATTCATTCATATCTATGCAGGCAGTGGGAAGGTCTTGATAGTTCTTAGGCTATCTCCTAGGCACCAAGGACAGTGAATTATTTATCTTGCAGATGTAATTGAAAGATAAAAATGTCCATGCACTCCTTTTGACCACGTATGGTTGCTTGGTTTATATCCGCTTCTGCAGCACTTGTGCTGTCAAGATCTTCTCTAGACAAGTTTTAGAAAATTTAGCTTCCAAGCCAAACATGGTGGCAATCTCCATTTTGCCATGGATTAGTAAGGAAGAGTAGACAACTTCATATTTTCTCTGTAAACATGAAAAATAAATATCCTGCGTTGGGTGCAGTTTGATGGCAAGGGCTGAAGATTCACTGTCTGATGTCCTTTTCTTCTCCAGCCCTGAGCTGCTAGCAGAAGTTCTTTCAAGGCAGAAGAACATGAGATCCATCACAAATACAGGAAACCACCATCTTGGAGGGCTCTAAATGCAGCTCAGAACCCATCACTTAATAGTCTGAGAAAGGAATTCCACTGATTTGTCAGGGTTAGATAGTTTGGTGTTCTTGATTGTAGGTCCTCAGGAAGCAGTGGGACTGGGTCAGGTTACAATGGCTGAGCTGTATGTGAAGTATTAACTCTCCCTAAAGCTTCACCTACCAGAAATTATTGCAGTCCTAAGTCTACTTTAATTCATTCACTGAGAAGAGAATCACTGGATGAATCTTGCACAATGTTATGGTGGGTTGACCTTAACTGGATGCCAGCTGTCCACCAAAAGCACAAAGCACTCCCTTCCTCAGAAGGACAGGGAAGAGAAAATATAAGAAGGGCTCATGGGTCAAGATAGACAGAGGGATCACTCAGCAATTACCATCATGGGTAAAACAGACTCAAATTGAGGAAATCAGTTGAATTTATTACCAATTAGATCAGAGTAAGATAATGGGTAATTAAACCAACTCTTCAGAGCTCAACTTGATTGCCAATTTCTCTACCTCTTCCTTGACAAGTGGCATAGAGTGACAGGAAATGAGGCGTGTGGTTAGTTCATCACACATTGTCTCTGCTGTTCCTTCCTCTCCGTACATTTCCCTTGCTCTAGAGTGGGGTCCCTTCCACAGGGTATAGTTTTCCATAAACTACTTTAATATGGTTCCTTCCTACAAGCTACAGTTCTTCACTAACAGTTTTACCATGGATCTCTTCCACAGGATGCAGCCCTTCAGGAACAGGTAGTTCCAGACTGGGTTGCCCATGAAGACGCAGCTCCTGCCAGGAGACTTCTCCAGAACAAGACCTCCATGGGGTCACAGTTTCTTTGGATGCACCCACCCAAAAATGCGTGCTCTGATGTGGGAGTCCTCCCTGGACTACAGGATATTTGCTCCACCAGTAGCCTCCACGGGCTTCATGGGGAGAGCCTGCCTCACCATGCCTTCATAACATGCTTCAGAGCAATCCCTGATTCATCACCTGGACCACCTCTTCCCTATCTTTCTTCACTGACATTGGTGTCTACAAATTTCTCTCACAATTTCCCCTGATAATTCAGTCATGTCATATTTCAATAGCAACAAGTGGATGGAATAGGGTTTATGTAAGAACATGGGAAGGGTTTACAGTGGCAACTGTTGAAAAGAAAGAAAGAAAGAAAGAAAAGAAAGAAAGAAAAGAAAGAAAGAAAAGAAAGAAAAGAAAAAGAAAGAAAGAAAAGAAAAGAAAGAAAGAAAGAAAGAAAGAAAGAAAGTGTGAAAGAGTGAAAGAATGAGAGAAAGAAATAATGAAAGAAAAGAGAGAAAAAGAAATAATGAAAGAAAAGAAAGAAAGAAAGAAAAAGAAACAAAGAAAGAAAGAAAAAGAAAGAAAAAGAAAGAAAGAAAGAAAGAAAGAAAGAAAGAAAGAAAGAAAGAAAGAAAGAAAGAAAGAAAGAAAGAAAGAAAGAAAGAAAGAAAGAAAGAAAGAAAGAGAAAATAAAAAGAAAGAAGGAAAGAAAGAAAGAAAACATTTAAAAATAAGAAGATGGAAGAGTAATGTGATATACATAGTGGCAATTGTCCATGATAGCAAATTTTGGCTTCCTGCTGTTAAATACTTGGCTGGATCTCTATCACTTCTCACACAGAAGAGGTTGTTATCTACTGGCACTAATTACAATAATTTTCCTTCTGGCTCCTGTTTGAATAGTAATCCCAAATATACACATTTTTATTGTCTGACAGGTGACTTCCACAATGAATTTACATTTCGTTCTCTTCTCCTCAGCTATAGTTCAGTCTTGTTTGATATTTTCAGTGTCATTTAATATATCTTGCTGTAAATTCCAAGAAACTACAGAAAGGCCTCTGGTCTTGGTCTTTAAATATTTCCTTCCTATAAAGAATGTCAGACACAAGGCTCAGGGTGAAAAGGAGCAAGTAAGGTAGAAGCAGTTTTTCCAGAGCAAATTTTTAGAATCATAGAACAGTCTGGGTTTGAAGGGACCTTTAAAGGTTATCTAGTCTAACCTCTCACAGTTAGCAGGGACATCTTTAACTAGATGGTTTCTCAGAGCCCTGGGAACTTCGAATGTTTCCAGGGATGAGACCTCTACCACCTACCTGGGTAATCTCTGGCTGTGTTTCACGAGTTGCCTTGTGGAAAATATCTTACTTAAATCTAACCTAAAGCTGCTATGTTTTAATTTTAAACCACTACCTTTCATCTGTCTCTATCTTTCTTACAGCCCCCTTTAAGTACTGAAAGGCTGCAACAAACTGTCTGAAGAGCTCTACTCTCTTAGCCTTTCCCAATAGAAGAGATGTTCCAGCTCTGATCACTTTTGTGACCCACCTCTGAATTTGCTTGAACAGGTCCACACTGAGGACTCCAGAGCTGGACACAGTATTTCAGGTGGAGTCTCACCAGTATGGAGTAAACAATAGAAAAGCTTGGTTCACAACGAGATAGTTTAAAAGCTGGTAACATAAAGAAACATTAGATATTAATAAGGAAATAGTCACTCAAGACAGTGGAGATGGACCATGAGAACAGAAATGTTTAGTAATAATTTCATGTTAGAGCATTTAGCCAGGCTTTTAAAGCCAAAGTCAAATGAAATGCACTAAAGTCGGCATATATAGGAGAGCAACAGGAACACTGAGCATACAAAAGACACTGCTGAGCATACAAAAGACACTGAGATACAAAAGATAATCCTAAAATGTTAAGATGCTCCACCATGTGAGGACACTACTAGGAGAAAGATGTAAAAAAGCTGGTTAGTCCTTTTGGAGCTCTATAGTATTCCTTCATTTTATTTCCAGGTTTTGGAATACTTCCAAGTGATCCATCTAAGGAAATCAATGGTTATTGACAAACTCTGTAATTACATTTACAAGACAAGATTCCTAGCCCTCTGCCACTTTTTAAAAATGATTACATGCCTTTTAACCTCTTTTGCTAATGATCATCAATGTATGAATCAGAGCCCAAAATCATAGAATCATAGAATCATAGAATGATAAGGTTGGAAGGGACCTCAAAGATCATCTAGCTCCAACACCCTGCCACAGGCAGGGACACCTCCCACTAGTACAGGTTACTCAAGGCCTCATCCATCCTCGCCTTGAACACCTCCAGGGAGGGGTCAGCCACAACCTCCCTGGGCAACCTGTTCCAGTGTCTCACCACCCTCACTGTAAACAACTTCCTTTTAACATCCAGTCTAAATCTCCCCTCTGCCAGTTTAAACCCATTGCCCCTTGTCCTGGCATTGCAAGACCTTGTCAATAGTCCCTCCCCAGCCTTCCTGTAGGCCCCCTTCAGATACTGGAAGGCTACTATCAGGTCTCCTGGAAGCCTTCTCTTCTCCAAGCTGAAGAGCCCCAACTCTTGTAGCCTGTCCTCATAGCAGAGCTGCTCCAGCCCTCTGATCATCCTCATGGCCTCCTCTGGACCCGCTCCAACACTTCCATGTCCTTCCTGTGCTGAGGGCTCAAAATCACAACACTCAGTCCCATTTTTGCATAAAAAGAGAAGACAGAGCATTAGGATCCTTGCAGCACTATCTTGAAGAAAGAGTGGGTGAACATCACTGAGTGAAAAATGCAGCTGGTTGTCACAAACCTTTCTTCCAAATTCATGCAGAAATTGCCATGTGGGTTTGGCTGGGTTGTAGGAGTTTGAACTGGGTTCAGAAATCAGTGCTAGGAAAAGGTGATCTTTTTGTCTAATAAATCTGTCTGTGTTTGGAATAAACACCCAATAGGAGTGAAAACAATATTCAGAATAAAAATTTTCACACATTTTCAGCCACCCAGAATATTGCTTTAGGCACCCGATCTGTATTTCTTTGACATGTTATCTCAGCTGTCCTCATTAGAGTAATTTTGCGTTGCATGAAACACTTTAAATAGTTCCCTAAATAACAAAAAATAAGATATTACTTTGATGATTAGGGCACTAAGCCAAAAGCTGGGACAAGTTTTCCAGTTTCTATTCCATTAAATATTTAAATTTCATAGACAAAATGGTACAGCTTCAGCAGACACATACCCAGTACATCAGAGTTAATGGCAAGGTTAAAATCTGCTGTAGATATGGTGTGAAACCCTTTAAGAAGTGGGAGTTGATACCTCCGACAGCTTCTGAAAGTTTTGGCCACTCTTCATTTGTCAAACTTGATGGTAAAATTTACTGGGAAGAAAAAGTCTGACAAAAAAAATGGAGTCTTCATCAACTTTTAAAATCTCAGGTTGTGTTTTAAGTAGCGAGAATTAAAACCTCTGGTTTACTCGAAAATAGCATACGCTCACATATTGGGGGCTGATGTTGCTGGGTTGGAGGGCAGAAGGGCTCTGCAGCAGGACCTCGACCACCTGCACAGATGGGCAGAGTCCAAGGGGATGGCATTCAACAAACCCAAGTGCCAAGTGATGCACTTTGGCCACAACAACCCCATGCAGAGCTACAGGCTGGGCTCAGAGTGGTTGGAGAGCAACCAAACAGAAAGGGATCTGGGGGTGCTGATTGACACCCGCCTGAACATGAGCCAGCAGTGTGCCCAGGTGGCCAAGAAGGCCAATGGCATCCTGGCCTGCATCAGGAATAGTGTGGCCAGCAGGAGCAGGGAGGTCATTCTCCCCCTGGGCTCTGCACTGGTTAGGCCACACCTTGAGTACTGTGTCCAGTTCTGGGTCCCTCAATTTANAATTCTTGACTGATAGAGTCATTGACTGCTGGAATGGGCTGCCCAGGGAGGTGGTGGAGTCAGCATCCCTGGAGGTGTTCACGGTGGGTTTGGATGTGTCACTTTGTGCCATGGTCTGGTCTTGAGGTCTGTGGTGATGGGTTGGACTTGATGATCTTTGAGGTCTCTTCCAACCCTGGTGATACTGTGTGTGATACTGTGTGTGATATTTATGCATGCTTTGTTGTAGCACTAGGACAAGGGGTAATGGCTTGGAACTAGACGATAGATTTAGATTGGACATTAGGAAGAAGTTCTTTACTATAAAGGAGGTGGAACACTGGAACAGGATGCTCAGGGAGGTGGTGGAGGCCCTATTCCTGGAGACATTCAAGGTCAATCTTGAGTGGCTCTGAGCAACCTGATCTAATTGGAGATATCCCTGATTATAGCAAGGGGGTTGGATGAGATGACCTGTAAAGGTCCTTCCATTCCAGTGGATTTTATGATTCTGAGAGTCTATAAAAATGCATGCATGAGAACTTGCATTGTTCTCAAATAAGGTGGTTTTCTACTGATCATTGCCCTTCTGAAACCTATTAATTTCACTTAAACTAACAAATACATTGAGCACCAAGTGCTTCAGGTCAGAGTCAGTGGAAAGAGTGAAGCCCATGCAAGAGATGATCAGAGATGCACAAATATCCTGAACACCTGGTAGCATCTGCTACAAGAAAAACTTCCTGCACTACCTAGTAGCTGTTACTAAAGATCTTTCTGCTTTGTAACTGTGTTTTAGGTTAGAGAGTAGTTTCAAAACCATAGAGAGGAAAACTCCTCCAAGGGGATAGAGTGTACCAGGGGGAAGGTACAAGGGTATTGTAATTCGTTATCCCTTTCTTTATGCTGTATTTTCCTTATATAAAAAGTTGACCTTCCAGGCATCCTTCTCTTTCTCTTCTCTCTCACTTCTTGCTCTGTGCTCTTAACTTTCTTTGAGTGTGCTGAGTGGGAGGTAGAGCTAGCTGGTGGGAGTGAGAATTTTCTCACAGTTGTTTTGGGTCTGGCCCAGCAGGGACTGGGCCTTTCCTGAGTTATGTATATCCTTTTTCTTTTACTACATTTTGTATTTTTTATCTGCTTTTGTAAACATTATTTCCGTTTAGCTTCCAACTCTGTGTGAGTGTTGTTATTTTATTCCTTTGGGATAAATTCCACATTCTTTCTGGGAGCAGACCAGATCAAAACCACTACACTACCCAAGAGCATGTTGCTCACTTTGCAAACTACTGATACCTCTTGCCACAAGTGAAGCTATTGTAAAGTAAGAGAAATAAAGGATTACATAATTTTGTTTTTCATTAGGTTTTCCTTAGGCTTATCCAGAACCAAATTCTAGATAAAGATTGGTTCTGTTTTGTTTTTCTAAAGGAAGTATTGTTACTATTTTAATACAGAATAGCTTCAAATAAATAGTAAATGTCTGAGAAAGAATCCAAAATGGTTTGCTGAGGCCAGAGGAATATAAAGCTGATTTCTGTATCTGAAACTTTCCCCGTCACAACCAGTATGTGCTGCCAATAAGTCACAGGTGTCCATAGCCCATAAGCAGGTGTAAGAAATAAAATGTGACATGCTTGCTAGCTTTGAGATGTGCAGGCCTAAGTGTGTGTGCCTATACATTTGGCAGGTCTACTTGTCTTTTCAGAGATCTGGAAGACTGAAAAGAAATCCACCTCTACATAATCCCGAAAAGAAATATGCTGTCATAAGGTGTGCTCTGTGAACTCTGCAACTAAGCTCTCAGTCTTTCACAAGTAAGTATTTTTTGCTCTTTCCCCCCTTTTTTTTGGTGAGTGTGACAAGGGAAATATGATAGAGAGATAAGTGGGGGTTAGAAGCATGCTCTAATACTTGAACACATAGTAAGCGGAGGCAGATGCAAAAAGCGATAGTAAGAAGGAGCCACTGAAAAAGAAAATTATAGGAGACCAATGGTGCAGCCTAACCCCTTTCGAAATCAGTGGACATCTTACTCCTCACTGTGGTAAGTGTAAAATGTAACCCCAAATTTGCTGGTGGCATAAATCCCTCCTTTAACATCATTAAAGCTGCTATGGCAAGCTTTGTTTTTAAACTATGTTCTTTTTTCTAGGCTTGTTGCCTCCTTCATGTGTGGTAAGTGCAAAACGTAACCCCAAATTTGCTGGTGGAATAAATCCCTCCTTTAACACCATTAAAGCTGCTATGGCAAGCTTTGTTTTTAAACTATGTTCTTTTTTCTAGGCTCGTTGCCTCCTTCATGTCTTTATTTTACTCCCCCCACCAGCATTACCAACCTGGTTCATATGAAAATATCACAAAGACTATGAAAACTTCACAAGGACCAATATACTTGGGTTACTTTCAACACGGAAAAGTTTGTAAAGACTTCTTAATGCATCTTGCTTGAGATGGGATACTTCCCTTAAGTGCAGGCATGTGCTCTGCATGCTTACACCACTACCTCTTTAACATTTACAATACATTCTTCATTAAATATTTTTTTGTGACTGATGGGATCTTGTTCGTTGTGGAAGGCAGCCTTTTGCTGTACCTGTAGCAAGATTTGCATATGTAGCTTCTATATGGAGACTAAAGATGACCATCAATATTGCCTTGGATGCTATGTATTTTGTAGAAAATGGTGCATTTAGCTGAATTTACCTACTGGATGGGTATGTGCAAGCTGCCTATTGAAAATTATTCCTGCCTAATATAAGACTTGAACCAAGATTAGCTTTTGACTCATAAAATGTGATGTGGACCTTCCATTAAGTTCTCAGCGCAGTCTCTGGCATGATTTTGACAAGGTCCGTTTCACATTTTCTGAGTCAAAATTATACCAGAGAGTGTGCTGAGAACTTAATGGAAGGGTGGCATTTGGGCTGTACTTAATGGAAGGGTGGCATTTGAGCTGTGAATGCTTGTGTCTTGCACACTGCCCTGTTCACTTTCTTGCTACACATATCACAGTATCACAGTATCACCAGGGCTGGAAGAGACCTCAAAGATCATCAGGTCCAACCCATTACCACAGACCTCAAGACTAGACCATGGCACCAAGTGCCACGTCCAAATGCGCCTTGAACACCTCCAGGGATGGTGACGCCACCACCTCCCTGGGCAGTCCATTCCAGTAGCCAATGACTCTCTCAGTGGAGAACTTTCTCCTCACCTCCAGCCTAAACTTCCCCTGGCACAGCTTGAGACTCGGTCCTCTTGTTCTGGTGCTGACTGCCTGAGAGAAGAAAGCAACCTCCCCCTGGCCACAACCACCCTTCAGGTAGTTGTAGACAGCAAGAAGGTCTCCCCTGGGCTAGTTGTAGACAGCAAGAAGGTCCCCCCTGAGCCTCCTCTTCTCCAGGCTAAACAATCCCAGTTCCCTCAGCCTCTCTTCATAGGGCTTGTGCTTGAGGCCTCTCCCCAGCCTCATTGCCCTTCTCTGGACACATTCAAGTACCTCAATGTCCTTCTTAAATAAAAATAAATTATATTCTTTGCATTGCTGATAACAGCATGAAGAGCTGGAAATCTAGCCATATTCTCCCCCACTGCCATCCCTCTCCCACAGGTCATCAGCCATTGCATGGACTGAGGAAAAACAAAACCATAAAATAATTTTTTAAAAAAGTCTACCTGGACTGCACTAAACCAGATTGTTTTAGTGGAAAGATTTCAAGCCAAAACTAGACCTCATATTATGTGCAAAATTATGTTTCCTGAAAATAGGAAATGCCACTATTTCAACATTTTATTTTTTCTTATGTTTTCTGCTCCAAGATGGAGACCATCTCAAATGCAAGTTAAATGTTAACGCTTTTTCTTTTTGTACATTAGCTTTTTGAACACTTACAGAGTAGGTGTATTGCTTTACATTTCAATGAGAAGTTGAACCATTTCAGAAGAGAATAAAAATCCATTAAGAACTTCATGTACTTATATAGACTGGTTTATTTTACATGGCCAGGATAAAGAAGAGGTGGAATACAAACATTGTGAGTCTGTATTTTGCTGGCTAGTTTTCCTAGTAGGGTATGAACTTACTCCTTCATAAACTCCACTCCACTTAGGAGAAAATAATTTATTCCAGATTGGATGTGAGGCTTTGTGTCATGTTATGTCTTGTTCTCCTTTAGATGTATTGTCTCTCGTTGAAATCCTCCATTCTATTGACCTCTTGCATTTCCTCCTTAGAATCACAGTATCACTTCTGTTAGAAAAACCCTTCACAATCATTGAGTCTAGCCATTATCAACTCTAACAAGTCTGGTGCTAAACCAAATCCCTCAGCACTACATCTATGCAACTTTTAACCATCACCCAGGAAGCCTATTCCAGTGTTTGACAATTCTTTCAGTGAAGAAATTTCTTCTAACATCAAATCTAAAGCTCCCATGGTGCAACTCAAAGACATTTCTACTTGTTCCATCACTTGTTATTAGGGAGAAGAACACCCACATTGCTACAACTTCATTTCAGGTAGTTGAAAAAAACAGTAAGGTGTCCCTTCAGTCTGCTCTTCTCCAAAAGAAACAATCCCAGTTCCCTCAGCTGCTCCTCATAACACTTGCTCTTCAGACCCTTCACCACCTTCATTGATCTCCTCTGGACTCACTCCAGGGTCTCTCTTCTAGTGAGAGCCCCAAAATTGAAAAGAGTACCCAAGTTACAGAGGATCTCAGAATGGAAACTTAATGTTTGACTTTGGGAAAACTGATGCAGATCTGAACTCCTAAGAATTTTTCCTCACAGGAAACACTTCTGTTTCAGTGTAGATGTAAATCTGGATAGCCAGCACCACGCATTGTCCCTCCTCTATTAGGGACACCAACTCACAACCCTATTAGACCCATCAAAATCACCTACTCTCTCTCTTTCTTTCTTTCTTGTTTTCTTCCTAGCTTTCTTGCTTAATTTCATGCTTTCTTTCTCTCTCTTTCTCTCTTCATCTCCTTCTCTGTCTTTCTCTCTTTCTCTGTCTTTCTCTCTTTCTCCGTCTTTCTCTTCCCTGTCTCTTTTTTTCTTCTTTTCTCTCTCTATTTTTCCTCTCTATTTTCTCTCTCTTTATTCTTTGTCTCTTTTGCTCTTCTTTCTCTCTTTCTATTTTTTTTCTCTCTCTCTCCATGAAGATGATCAGAGGGCTTCTCATCAGAGCAGAGCACCTCTGCTATGAGGACAGTCTGAGAGTGTTTGGGCTCTGCAGTCTGGAGATGAGAGGTCTTTGAGGAGACCTTAGAGTAGCCTTCCAGTATCTGAAGGGGGCCTACAGGAAGGCTGGGGAGGGACTGTTTACAAGGTTTTGCAATGACAGGACAAGGGGCAATGGGTTTAAACTGGCAGAGGGGACATTTAGACTGGATGTTAGGAAGAAGTTTTTTCCAGTGAGGGTGGTGAGGCACTGGCACAGGTTGCTCAGGGAGGTTGTGGCTGCGCCCTCCCTGGAGGTGTTCAAGGCCAGGTTGGAGGAGGCCTTGAGTGCCCTGTCCTAGTGGGAGGTGTCCCTGCCTATGGCAGGGGGTTGGAACTAGATGATCCTTGAGGTCCCTTCCAACCTTACCATTCTATGATTATCTGATTCTCTCTTTCTCTCTCCCTCTCTCTCTCTTTCTTTCTCTTTCTCTCTCTTTCTCTCTTTCTCTCTCCTTTCTTCACATTGCATTGGATTTACATACTGCAAAGCTATCTGCATGACAAGCCAAGGTGGTGTTTGCCAGCTTCAGCATGGGATCTGTGTAGAACTTCGTTTTTTGCTCTGCCTGTGGGCAGGAAATATGCCTGCTCTTTTTGTGTGGAAATCACCTTCAGGAAATCACCTATCAACATTCAGCCCATATCTCACTATTTAACAAACTCTGAATAATTGGGAGCTAAACCTAAATACATGAAGGATCATGGTCATCTAGGTAGCTGCTAATAAGGACAGGTTTGAAGTAATCACACACAAATTTAATTTTAATATGGCTGTTGTTTTGTATTTCCAGAAAGGTGCCTCAATGTTAATTAATCAATTTAGCCCATATAATTATTTTTTTATTCCAGAAAAGTATAATTGTTTTAAATTCCTGTCTTGAATCACAAGAACTGATTTTTCAGTTAATAAAAGAATGCTTGATTTTGCTGGCGTCACACTCTGCATTTAAAATGATGTCTTAAAAACCTTTTCTATGCCTCAGCATTAATCAAAATGATGTTTTGTATTTCAGAGAGTCATTCTTCTACTTAGATAGTCTCATAAATAGAAGAAAAAAAAAAAAAAAGCACAAAAATTACTAACCAAACCTAAAACTCAAAAATTTGCTTGCCTGTGCTGTTTCTTTGTATTTTCATTTTGCAACAGCATTTCCTTTGGAAATAGAAAACAAAGGCATGGAAATAGCACGGAAAGCTATTCCTTGCAACTTTTATAGATCCTTCAGCAAAATCCAGATGTAAGATGGACTTCAGAATTATCAGTTTTTGATACAAGAAGGTCAACCAGCTTAAAATGGTGTCACAATTTTCCACTCTTAACTGATGGTCAGTGCACTTTACAAGATAACACGGTTGAAGCACAGTTCTGCGCCATGTGTTTGGGTACTTCACACAGCATTATGGTTAAAGAATGTTACTCTAAATAAATATTCAAATGTGGAGATGATTTATCACAGTTGTTTAATAGGCATTTCTCATGTTTAATTAGCTTCACATTTAAGCAAAACACAGGTCCCAATTCTAGCCCTAAAGTGAATATCACCACCTCTCAGTTTTACCATGACTCATACAAATTATTTTTAACAGCACAGGAGTTGGAATCAAGAGGCTGCATAAGAAATGCAGTCTCTTTTCTTGTTTTGGCCTTTTTTGTTTGTTTGTTTGTTCATTTGTTTTTTTTTTAAATTATTTTATTGTACTTATTTATTTACTTGTTTTTTATTATTTTATTTCAGTCTGTTCCTCTATTCTAATGACTATTTCTAGCTTAAAATTTGATAGATTAAATGTCAATTTAGGTTTATCATAGAATCAACCATTATATTTTATATTATTTTATTTATTATCATAGAATCATAGAATGGTAAGGTTGGAAGTGACCTCAAAGATCATCTAGTTCCAACCACCTGCCATAGGCAGAGACACCTCACACTAGCACAGGTCACTCAAGGCCTCGTCCAGCCTGGCCTTGAACACCTCCAGGGAGGGAGCAGCCACAACCTCCCTGGACAACCTGTTCCAGTGCCTCACCACCCTTATTATCTCCTTTGGTTATTTTTTTCATTTTTTTTTTTCCTTCTTCCCTGTTTTTTTGCCTAGTATTCTAGCTGCACTGGATTCAGAGAACCTACCCTAAAAAACAACTTGGTCAAATATCGGAGTTTTTTGTCTCAGGTTTGGGAAGTAGGATTATGGAGAGGTCTGGTTTCCCAAAAAGCCACTATATTTGATTGCATTCAAATGAGCTTTGAAAGGGCTCACAAAGGTCTTACTTTTCTTTCTCTTTCTCTCTCTCTCTCCATTTTTTTTTTTTTTTGACTTTTCTGTCAGAGATCTTTGGTTCATGTTGAACTGAAACCAGAGCATTGACCTAGCTCCCTGCCATTGATGGTTTTAGTAGTGCATAATTATGGCACAAAAAATGGATAAGCTGAATAAAATGAATAAATCTGGGGAATATTGATCTCCCAAGAAAAATGAAACTTTAGAAGGGGAGTGATTTCATTGGAAAATAGTATCACAGTATACTGTGATACTGTGATTTCACTGGAAAATAGCAGAAGAGTCCTTCTGAATGTTTTGTGGACTGATCTTAAACTGAATCAGATGTGTAACTATGACACTTTGTCAGGCTACATTGAAAAAGAGCAGATAGTGACCAGCATCAAAGTTCCATAGCTGCAGGGAAGACTGCTGGACAATGTTGCTTTAGACTTAGGCAAAGTGCTGTAAGAATACAGAAATACTCAAGGCAGAATGAAAATGTTCCAAGAAAAAAATGTTTGGCTACTCTCGAAAGACTGGCTAGCAGAAGAGAAAGCTGGGAAACAGGAGGTCACAGAAAAAGTAAGGAATATGGAAAAGGTGCAGTAGAATAAACAGAAAAAAAATGTCCATGGAAAAAAAAGGGTGCTTGAGAAGTGCAAACACGCACAGAGCCAGACAATACCCAGCATTTAGGAATAAATACAACCATTCTGCAAGAGTTTTCAAACCAGAGTAGCAGGAACAAGAAAGAACATCTCATGACTCACTGATCAGGACAGCAGAGAGTGACAAGGTTTGCAGGGACAGGTAGTACCTTTCAACAGGCCAACTTTGACAGTCAGAAAAATAGACAAGCTATTGTGTACACCAGGACTTATTCCAGGGGACAGAGAAGACAGCAGCATGGAGCAGCTCTGCATGAGGGATTGTCTGAAAAATGCTGAAGTAAAGAGTGATTTTTTTTTTTCATTAAAAAATAATGAAATGCTTATAAATTATAAACTAAACATAGATCACTTAGGAAAAAAAATGAACAAAAAATGTAAACACATAGAGGGAAGACAAGTATAATTGAGAATGCATAGCATGAAACTAATTCTGAGTAAAGGATTACATGATGTGAAGTTTATCCTTAACTGAAACTGATCAAGTCTGTTATAGTTACTGGAATAAAAAAAAAAGCAATATTTGGTTTAAAAACACATTTAGCCTAAGTTTGATTCAGAGAGTGTGTACAGATTGAAGGAACCTAGAAAATGTAATAGTGTAAATATAAAAAAAACAATTATCCAGTCTCAGAAATGATGTGGAATAAATTTGCAGGGACTGCAGCGAAGGATGAGACATTGCAAAAAATCTTCAAGGCTATCAGTGTAAGATGGGATGGGAATTACCAAATATATCCGCTGCATCTTTCTCATTTAAATGAGAATATTCTGCAGCTGATGATGTTCTATTTAGAGGTACTGGATTATAGGCTCCAAATTATGGTAAACTGACATGATTTGTGATTATGGAGAAGTGTAAAAGACAGAATGAAATGTTGAGCCACTGATTTCTAGATTATGTGATTGAAGACTCATCCCCACAAGGATGAGAGTCCAGAGGTACTAGAGCCAGCAGAGGAACTCCAGTACTCCATGTAGAAAAAGAACCCTCTGCCCATGTGCATCCCAGGGCTATCCCCAAAGAACATCATCTCTGTGGTCTGAAGGTGATATCTATCATCAGTCAACAGGAGCAGCTTCTGGATCACCTTGTAAACTAGTAGGGTTCACAGTATCACAGTATCACCAGGGTTGGAAGAGACCTCAAAGATCATCAAGTCCAACCCATTACCACAGACCTCAAGACCAGACTATGGCACCAAGTGCCACGTCCAAACCCACCTTGAACTCCTCCAGGGACGGTGGCTCCACCACCTCCCTGGGCAGCCCATTCCAGTAGCCAATGACTCTCTCACTCAAGAACTTTCTCCTCACCTCCAGCCTAAACTCCTGGCGCAGCTTGAGACTGTGTACTCTTGTTCTGGTGCTGATTGCCTGAGAGAAGAAAGCAACCTCCTCCTGACTACAACCACCCTTCAGGTAGTTGTAGACAGCAAGAAGGTCTCCCCTGAGCCTCCTCTTCTACAGGCTGAACAATCCCAGCTCCCTCAGCCTCACTTTATAGGGTTTGTGCTCGAGGCCTCTCCCCAGCCTCGTTGCCCTTCTCTGGACATGCTCAAGCACCTCAATGTCCTTCTTAAATTGAGGTGCCCAGAACTGGACGCAGTACTCAAGGTGTGGCCTAACCAGTGCAGAGTCCAGGGGGAGAATGACCTCCCTGCTCCTGCCTCATGGCATGGAACTCAAGATCCAATGAAGAGGAAGTACATCTTGAGGTTATGTGAGACTTATTAGAGGACTGCAGACTACATTTAAATACTGAATTACTATTCCTACTAACATGAAGCTGTATTATTGAGGGATCTGATATCAAATTAAGTTACAGTCAGAATTAGAGCTCTAATTCACAAAAAATGTACTACAGAAATGTTTATAACTGGAATGGTCTGGAGTTTCACAAAAAAAAATATTAATACATTTCAAAGATTTATGGATTCAAAAGTGCAATGAACCAGCCTAATATACTTATTAAGATATCTGGCAAAAAAATAAAGTTATATTTAGAGTGTTGCTAATTGGGTCTTTGAGATCTCAAAAAGATCCGTAATCTGCTCTAACAAACAGAGATTTTAAACACTACAGCAAAAGATTGTATTGCTAAAAAAGTGTAATTTATCCTGGTTTCTTTCCACCTGCAGCCGAAAGCAGAACAGGTCTTTAGATGCATGCTAACCCACTGATAACATGGCATACTGAGCCTGTACTAATGCCAGCTTTGATGCTTATGGGGTGCTGATGACATGCAGAGTGGTACTCTGAGTTTTTTGGGGAGGGCAGTTTCTCCTTACTCCTATGACCTACTTAATCCACCAGCACTCTCTCTCCCAACCCTGAAGGACGGTGCCAGGAAATGAGCCAAATCCAAGTTATGAAGGAGAGAGACACTGAAAATAAATTAGAAACATGATTGTGAAGAGCCACAAAGTATCCAAGGGAAACAACAATGGACAAGGAGGAAGAAGGAGCCCAGCCAGAGCCAGTCCTGACCGATTTATTGATGACTGCTTGGTCTGTGCTATAATAAACTGAAATCCTGGATAATTAACTGTTAAAAAATAAAAACAAGAGCGTAGTGAAAATGACACTGTCCCTCAGAGCTGAGCTGTGGGAACACAGGTGAAATGGGAACAGAAAAGAAATCTCATCAGTGTCATAAATCCAGCATAAAGCCTTCCTTTTTAAAATTCAACAGGTGATCTAGGTTGCTACATGCTAAGAATACTGGAGCTTAACGTACTTTTGAAAACCATCTTACTGGGAGAGGTATATAATCTCAGTTCCTTGGAAGACACAGTATGATACCCAGTTTGGCAAGTAGGAAGCTCTCTCTCTCACCAAAATATTTGTTGGTATCTTTCAAGAAAAGCAAAGCAAAAAAAAAAAAAAAAAAAAAAAAGATGAAAAAAAAGGAAAAATATATTAACACCACGAGGATGGTGAGGAAAGTTTCAACAACAGGGTAAGAATCTACAATATTAGAGTGAGTGAGATGTGAGCAGGCAGCTAGGGGGAGAGGAGCTCTGAGATACTAAATGAGCAAAGATATGCAGTAAAATGAAGAAAAATCAATGCTCTGTTGTATTTTTCAATGTGAAGGTGAAACAAAACTGCTATAAAGTAGCTGAACAGGACATTGGTCTCTTATCTGCTCTGTGCTCAGCATAAAATAATGAGAGAAAATAGTGACAGGGCTTGGCTGTGTTATTTGATGGGGTAATAGCTCAGAAACTTAGCCACAGAAGACCGAACATTAGTCTTATTTTCATTCCTTTTTGTCTACCCTTGGAGTCTTTTCCCCCTTGCTGAGATTAAATAGACCATAAAGCAGAACAGTCATATGAGCTCTCCTATAGCCCCATTCCCCTACAACAAGCCATTCTGAATTAAACAGCACCTAGAGCCAAACCACAGCTAGTTTGGATCATGTGAAAAAGAAATTCACCCAAAGCAAAGCCTTTGCAAACCCCAATCATCACATCAAACCTACAACTATTTTCTCTCTCTGGCCACATTGTCATGCTGCTGCCACTTAGTCCTACCTTCTCCCCTTGAAAGGCTTGAACAAAAGAGTGGAACAACCTGTTATTTCTATAAAACCTGGCAGAAATATTAAAACAAGGGGATACTGGCAGCCCTAGTGCCTCCCATTTCTGTTCCTCCCACTTTTGTTTTCCAGTCTGTCAGATCTCACAAGAGACAACAAAGAAGGAGTTTTCCACTCTGGATGGCACCTTCCCTGTCACCATTGCAGTAAGAGGTTATTAGAGTGAGAAATCATGCAAACCCAAGTCAGCCAAATAAAGCTATAAAAAGACAATAGAGACAACAGGATAGGGAGGGGAAAGGGTAGGGAAAAGTTAAATAGCTTATTGTCCAAAAGAGAAAAGAATACAGATAAAATCACAACATCGAGAGAATTAAAAAAGACCCAAGCAGGGAGGTGCTCACAAGCCAGAGGTTTGACAAAGACATCTACAAAGAGGGCAGAGATGCCATCCAGAGGGACCTGGACAGGTTGGAGAGGTGGACCCAGGCCAACCTCGTGAAATTCTACAAGGCCAAGTGTAAGGTCCTGCACCTGGGTAGGCACAATCCCAAGCACAAATCCAGGCTGGGTGGTGAATTGCTGAGAGCAGCCCTGAGGAAAGGGACCTTGGAGTCAGGGTTGATGAAAAGCTCGACATGAGCCTGCAGTGTGCACATGCAGCCCAGACAGCAACCGAGTCCTAGGCTGCATCAAGAGCAGTGTGGGCAGCAGGGCAAGGGAGGGGATTCTGCCCCTTTACTCTGCTCTTGTCAGACCCCATCTGGAGGACTGTGTGCAGTTCTGGAACCCTCAGCACAGGAAGGACATGGAAGTGTCGGAGTAGGTCCAGAGGAGGGCCGTGAAGATGCTTAGAGGGCTGGAGCAGCTCTCCTATGAGGACAGGCTGAGAGAGTTGGGGCTCTGCAGCCTGGAGAAGAGAAGGCTTCCAGGAGACCTGATAGTAGCCTTCCAGTATCTGAAGGGGGTCTACAGGAAGGCTGAGGAGGGATTATTTACAAGGTCTTGCAATGCCAGGACAAGGGGCAATGGGTTTAAACTGTCAGAGGGGAGATTTAGACTGGATGTTAGGAGGATGTTCTTTGCAGTGAGGGTGGTGAGGCACTGGCACAGGTTGCTCAGGGAGGCTGTGGATGTTCCCTCCCTGGAGGTGTTCAAGGCCAGATTGGATGAGGCCTTTAGTGCCCTGTACTAGTGTGAGGTGTCCCTGCTTATGGCAGGGGATTGGAACTAGATGATCCTTGAGGTCCCTTCCAACCTTACCATTCTATAATTCTATGATTCAATGATATGCAGAAATACACTTTCTGCATTGCTAGTCCTGTTTCATTTCAACCTAATGTGAGGACAACACTAAACTTAGTGAGTTACCAACTACCTCTGCCTTATTTTTTTTTCCCACTGGAAAGTAAGGATTAACAGTAGAGGGTGGAAAGGTAATGAACTAACCTAAAGTAATACTCTGCCTTTGTTTCAATATGTATAGTTATGCTAATGAATTAAATCAACGTAAAATCTTGCATGTGGGTGGGAGCAAATGCTAGTATTGATATGACTAAACTCTCCACAGCTCTCAAAACAGAATGATCTCATCTAGATTTCTTACTTGGATCTGTCCCCATAGAGGTTTAATCTCAGCTAGCAACTAAGCACCATGCAGCTGCAGGTGCTCCCAGTGGGATAGGGAAGAGTCTTGGGGGGAAAAAAAAAAAAAAAGTAAAACTCATGGAGTGAGGTAAGAATGGTTTAGCACAAAACTGAACAAACAAACAAAACCCTATAATAATAGTAAAATATAATAATAGGAAT
>VWZE01008895.1:557611-572560 GCA_013396675.1 Eubucco bourcierii | reverse complement strand
CCCAAACAATTCTCCAGCAAGCCTATGAGTGAAGTAGACATCATGATGTTTTCCTTTCACAGCCTAGAGTGTAATTTTCTCCATTAAAATATTCTAATTAGCCTCAAACCAGCACAATTTCATAACCCAGATGTATGATTGCTCACCCAGGATCAACATTCTGGAGTTTCAGATTAACATGAGGAAGTAGGAGAATCTCTGATGGCTACCATTATGTGGCATCGCTGCAAGTCTTGTTTAACATATTTGTCTGCACTACAAGACATTTTTAGAGGATAGCAGTGTCAGTGGTTCTGAATCAAAAGGTATTTATGTTCTTGGATATTATCACTCCTGTTACAAACTCTTCCCATCTTTTACTCCCAACTAACAAATTCCTTCTTCTTGTATTTGTATGCAGAACAAATAAGGGATATATCTCAAATGAATTACATGAACAGATTAAAAGTAATGTGCAGGATCACAGTTATGTTTTTCTTGTCCAAAGTGAATAAAACAGAATTATAATCACAAGGAATGAGGCTAATGAAAGGCATTAATCACATCCCTTTAATGTGTTAAGCATAAAATGAGTATGTGTGGAAAATGTATTATGATTTTCACTATGATCAGGAGCATGGGTTTTCAGGAAAAGTTCTAGGCAATGCAGAAGGCTTATGCCTTTAAATTTAACAAAGATGCCTGAAATACCAGGTTTTCATTTTATAATATTCATTTCATAATACTCATTTTATACTTCTTATACAGAACAAGAAAACTGCCTAATCCCATTCTTTGAATGTTCTTTTTATTTTCATAATGACTTCGTCTCCTTCCACACTACCTTCATGCTTTACAAAGACTTTGGCAATTATTGTTTTCTTAGGTATATCTCCAGGTACTGTTTCTAATCGTGGATCTCAAATTGCTCTATAAGAGTCACTACAAGAAAATTATAGAAATAATTAGGTGTCTGATAGTTTAAACTAAGGCTTTAGACTATTTCCTAATTGCAAAAAAGAATTGGAGTTTTCTAGGGACGTTTGAGTAAAAGGTAAATAAAGTTAGAGATGGGACTGAATCATAGAATCATAGAATCATAGGATGGTAAGGTTGGAAGGGACCTCAAGGATCATCTAGTTCCAACCCCCTGCCATAGGCAGGGACACCTCCCACTAGTACAGGTTACTCAAGGCCTCATCCAACCTGGCCTTGAACACATCCAGGGAGGGAGCATCCACAACCTCCCTGGGCAACCTGTTACAGTGTCTCATCACCCTCACCAGAAAGAACTTCCTCCTGACATTTAGTCTGAATCTTCCCTCTGCCAGTTCAAACCCACTGACCCTTGTCCTGTTATTACAAGACCTCGTAAATAATCTCTCCCCAGCCTTCCTGTAGGCCCCCTTCAGATACTGGAAGGCTACTCTAAGGTCTCCTGGAAGCCTTCTCTTCTCCAGGCTGCAGAGCCCCAACTCTCTCAGCCTGTCCTCATAGCAGAGCTGCTGCAGCCCTCTGAGCATCTTCGTGGCCTCCTCTGGACTCGCTCCAACACTTCCATGTCCTTCCTGTGCTGAGGGCTCCAGAACTGCACACAGTTCTCCAGTACCCTGCTAGAACTCTTTATATTACCACATTAAGGAGTCTTTCCTTTAAGTGTTAGATTTATATAATGCTGCTGCTTGGGATCTTTGCAAAAATGTTTCTGAAAGCAAACAATTGTTTAAACAGTCACTCAGGTTTGCACCAAACCTTCCAATGCCCGTTAACCCTTTTATATGTAGTACTCTTCCAAACCAGCAGATTCAGTGATGAACAGGGGGCTTTTCAGTCATGTCCTGTGCCCTACCATTTGGGGGAAGCCACAATCCTCTGATCAGAATGAGGCATGATTTATGGAGCTGATGCTTCAGGGTTCATTGAAAGCCCACTAAGCCAATATAAGATGTGTCAGCATTAAAGAGATTCAGAAACTAAAATCCTATGATCTGCAGACCATGAGCCTGATTTACTGATTTCACAGTAAATCACTGATTTCACAGTAAATCACCTCATTGTAGTTTGTGAGCTCGTGGCAAAGCCAGCTAGCTTGCCATGGGACAGGAAGGCAAGTTGATTTGGCACGTGTCAGGACCAAGGTAATTTACAATCAGCAGACATCTGTGTTAAATGAATATCCGTGAAGCTGGCCTGCCAAAGAGTTGAAGGAGGGAGTCTTGCAAAGATAAGATGGCCCTGTTTTGGCTGAAACTGATGAAGCAGGGATCAAGTAATATAAACATCCCACTTCAAAACAGATCCTGAGGGCTGGAAGGCCTGAGTGAAGACCTTTGCTTAATTAAGTGCAAATTTAATATGAAAGTTGACACCCTTCATTCTACTAATGAGGAAAATTAAGTACATACTAAACATATGACTATGTTATTCAACATGCCTCCCAAATCATGTTGCATGTCACCTAGAAGGCAGGGACAGGCTGGGTTGGGGGATAAAACTCGTAAGATGGATATCTCTGTGCCTCTGGCAGTGGGGAGCATGTGTGTCACTGACACTGGTACCAGGATCAGCAAGAAGAGAGTGCAGCATGGGCTAGAAACATCACTGGCTATGATAGGGGGAGAAGACAGGAATGAGGATGGTCAACAGACTATGCTCCTTTTCTTCCACCCAACACAGGGTCACCTTTCTTGGTGAAAACTGTGCCTTCAATATAGGGCTGGACTTTGTTGCATTTCTTTTAGAGCTATTGCAAAGGTTTGTGTCTCTGAATATGTTGGATGTTACCCAAGATCTGTTAATCAGCAGTCACCTTGCAGTTAGTGCATTTATCACCAGAATCCAGAGTCTGTTATTACTGTTGCTTTGAACAATTAAATCATAGAATCATAGAATCATAAGGTTGGAAGGGACCTCGAGGATCATCTAGTTCCAACCCCCTGCCATAGGCAGGGACACCTCCCACTAGCACAGATAATCATTTGATTGTTTTACCCTTCTGAGCTGTATCAGAGCAACTCCTTACTGAGGCAATGAAAAATGGAGCCAAATGTTAATTTATCCATATAGTTCCAGCAGGAGTCTGGGCTCTGAAATAGACAAATTTTGGGGTCTCACCTTCAACATGAAAGAGTTGAACAAAAGTAATGAAGTGAGAAACATATTCTCATGGATACTTCTCATTTCACAATATAAATGGGTCTACATTGCTCCTGTCTTTTACTTACCACTAACTAGTAATCCCTTCAGATGTACACTCTTCTTCTCTGATGATACCTTGAAACTGGTTGGACACAATTAAGCATTATGTCTTGGAATAAATAACAACTTTGAGTCAGAATCAATTTGAAAAGACAGGTATTTTTATTGCTTCTGCGCAGCAAACACACTGATTAGATTGTGACTTGCTAAATGAAGAAACTATGAAATGTCAGTAAGCAAGTGCTGACATCGTGAAATTTTGTTGAATTATTTCATCGATCAATGTCCTGAGAGCCAAATTTGGCAGCATCTATAAAATAAAGAAGCAGTGAGGTTCTCAAAGGATACAACTCTTGAATGGAAAAGCTTCCTTTTCTGAAATAGAAAAGATGTTGATAAGAAAGCAAATAAAACCCTGAAAAATTAAAACCTCATTAAGATTTGAAAGCTGGCAGCAAAAGAGAACTGTAAGCCAAGTTGCTCATCTTAGTCCTTTTGTGTCTCTAGTGGGATCTGAGGACTGGCTCTCTTCAAATAGCTTGGCCTGAATAGCTGAAAAATCTGTGGACATGCAGTCTGCATCACCTGGGACTTAGATAGCAGAGGAAGGAAATGAGGTGATAGATCTCCACTTCCAGCCTCACTCTGCATCACGCAGAAGCTGCACAACAGACAGTGCCCTAGAGAAGACAACCAAAAGGTTTGTTTAATTCCATAAATCTACAATATTCTTAAACAAATGTTACAACCAGAAAGTGGGAAAGCAGCCTGCAGTTCCTTGTACCGGGCGAGCTGAGAATCTCCCATTCCAGCTTATCTACAGATGTATCAGTTATAATTGATTCTTTTGCAGATGTATCCCACTGGAGCAGTAAATGTAGCCCAGCATATTTTATTAGTGAAGGAGCTGCTGTGTCTGACATTTACATGACCTATAAATGATATTGGTCTTCTTTATTTCACAGCAGACTAACCATATTGGATGTCATGTCAGGGTGAAATGGTTATACTTGGGATATATACACATGGGTTTGTGAAGGAACTGTAGTATCAATATCTTGATGGGAGAAAACTGATCACAGAAACTCAGATTTTTGAAATAAGCAACATTAACATTGGATAAATCTACATTTTGTTTGATAAAGGTTCATAGGATTTGACAAATGATCGTGGCTCTCTCCTTGACATAGGTAATGAGGGGATGTTTAGGTGTTTAAACATACAGATCTAGCCCCTTTTCTGTTCCCAGTGGTATGTGAGACATATATATCAGACAAGCAGGGGTAAGCAGAGGGTCTGGTTTTCTTCTGGAGTGGCAGCTGGAAGCTAAACAGAATAGCCTGTGCTAAAATGGCACAAGAACCAACCTTCAGGTACCTGAATTGTTAACTAAAAAAATCAGTTCAACAAACACAAATGTATATACTGACAGTCAAGAAAACCTCTGGCTGCAAGCACCAGCACTGATCACATGCCAAAGTGACTATTCCAAATGTTTGAAACATTCTTGTGCAATGCCTAATTCTATTTTGGCTCATAGTCATTTCTTACGCTCAGCTCCCAATCCGGTTTTGGCTCCCAGCCGTGTTTCTCACTCAACCCCGAATTGTTTCGGTTTATAGACATTGTTTCCACTCAGCTTCCAGTTCCACCTTCAAGACCTCAACCAATTCCGATAATACTCTCTTCTCTTCTTTCTCTGATCTACAAAATGTCTGTTTCTGTGCTGCCACCAACCAGCAAAGACCATTGTCCTCCACATTTCTGTCAGGTGAAGGTAACTGAAATCAAGTTGAATCAGAGCAGTCATGCTCAACTGCCAGAGACTCAGAAACTCCTTTTCTCGCAGCTGAGACAAGAAGAAAACTGCCAAACCCCCTTCACAGTGGTTGCAAGCCAAATCTGCAGACCTCCAGCCTGTGGGGCTGCAAATAAGACAAAAAAAAAAGGTACAGAGGACTCTTTTTCCTCTCCTGCAGTATCACTTTTTTTAGGAAAAACCTCATTGTCCCAGTCTCAACAGCCGCTTTACTCCAGCAAAGGAATCCTGTCTATGATGCAATTTTAATGTCATGATTCAGTTATCCTGTACCAACCCCAGTCAGCAGTGGGGGTTGTACTAAGATTCAAATAATTCTCTTGAAGAAAATAAAGGCAAACTGACATCAAGCAGATGATGAATCTGGTTTATTAGATTAGACTGGAGCAGAGGGGAAATGGGAAGGAGGAGAGGGAAAAGCAGAGAGAGAAAGAAAGAAAGGGAGGGAGAATCAGAGCAAAGGAAGAGATATCACCATTCCCTGGATTCAACTCATAGGATTATCACAGGAACAGTCCCAGGTTGTTGGCAGCAGTGCATACTCTGAAAAGAGGGGCCCTCTGCAGCAGCAGTGGAAACGAAGCAGTTGTGGTGGTTTGAATAAAAGAGACTGATACTCCCTACCACCAGAGATCATTAGTAAATGGCATTTTACATCTGTAGGGCATTACCACCCTGGACAGGGGATTCTGGGTTGCTCTCTCACTTTCCATGTCCCAAGTGTGTGAGTGTTTTTCCTTGGTTTTGGGACTTCTGGACAGTATTTTCCCTTTCTCTTTTTTTTTCTGTTTCATATATATATATATACCAATGTAATCTGATACTTTTGTAGTGGAGGAGTAAATATTCTGTCTGACTCAACTAGAAATGCTTTCCCTGCATTTTTTTTCCTGTCTCATCTCTTGGTAAGAGGGGACAGAAGAGGTGGGAGGGGGAAAGAGTGGGGAGCACTAAAATCATAGCAGAGCTGTCAGAGCAGTGCAGACAGAGGGAGCCATCCAGGTCGTGTAGGCAGTGATGAGTGGAGCAGCAGCAGCAGCTGGGGAACAGACAGTGCGGAGCTGTGCAGAGCTGTGCGGAAGGAGTGGTGCAGTGGGGACGGCTGTGTGGGTGGTGCTGAGCAGAGCTGCTGGGTAGGTTGCTAGCACGTGGATGCCTGGAAGATGCTATTTCTCCATCACCCCATGCAGTGCAGGCATGGTGCCTCCAGAGCTGTGCAGAGTGTGGTGTGCACGTTGGCCTTTCAGTGGTGCTGCTGCAGTTCTTTCAAGCCATGCTGTCGAGCCCTGTCACAACCTGTTTGAGACAATAAAGCAATCGGTATCTGACAAAGGTCTGATACTTACGGCAATGAGAGGGATTGTGTTCCTCTTCCTTTGCTCAAATAAATGCTATCTTTATCAAATAAGAACAGAGAAGCTGTAGTGGAAGGCCAAAATAGGCCTGATATGCATCCTGGCTTGTCCAGGCATGATTCCCCCCTCACCCTATCATCTGCTGGAGTGGGGAGTAATGCGGGAAAAGAACAGAAGTGTTGGAGACATCGAGTCTGAGGACCCAGACCTTGCCCAGATTTGTTCTGCTGCTGTGGTAAAGCAGGTACATACACTTGGCCCGCGTTTTCCCAAATTTGGGTAAAGCGAGCCTCTGGCTTCACCTAATAAGGTTAAGTTTTGGCAAAGTGCCATTCTGATTAGCTAATCTCTGTGGCCAAATGGAGCCATCAGACTCAGGTAATCGAGAAAATAGGAGCAGAGTTGTAAACAACACACTCTGCTCTGCCTCATTTTGCTTTGCCTTGCCATGCTGCTGCCATGCTCCAGACCAGCTTTGCTGTGTAACTACAAGCTTTGATGTTTCAAGCTTGTCCACCTGGAAACCTTGCCGCGTCTCAGTTTACCAGGGAGTGGCATTAAGTGCCTCTACACAGTAGGCAAGAATTATTGCCAAAAGCTGCCCGAAGCCCATAGTCAGCCTAGCGTGAACTGAAAGCAATAAAGCTGCTCCTAGTTGGAGAGCCTGCTTAGAGAGAGAGAGAGAGAGAGAAAGCAGGTTACTGCTACCAGCAAGATAATGTCTTTGCTTGCACACCTGCAAACCTCTGTGAGAAGTCCAGAGCCCTGGGAAGGATACTGTCTGCCCAGGAAGGAACCAAGACCAGGTCAGAGACTGTGCTAACCCCAGCACCTTGCCAGAGTTCTGGGGAAACTCCAAAAGCTTTCAACATGTACCATGCCACCAACAGCAACCCCTCCAAGTGTTTTGGGTACTGTCTGGGACTATAATGCAGCCCCAGAAATCCAGAGGTACTATTTTGTGAGTAAATACTCTAAAAGCCTCTTTGGAATAAAAGCTTTTGCTTTGGTTTGGTTCTGTTCCATAACTAACTGGCTGTGCCTTCAGCTTCAGCAGTAAGGAGCCTCTCAAGTCTCCCTAGAAGGCAAGTGGCATCTTGTACCGCAAGAATCTCTTTCTACAAGCTCAAAATATCATTTGTATTTTGCTAGTTTTGCTTAACTGTTTAAATTGTCTCTTCCCTATGTAAATACCCACAACCATGCATTTGAACCTTATAAATGAGGTTTTTTGCAATATTTAATATTCATAAATAATTTTTCATAGTTTATTAATGTTTGCCTGGGTATTTAATATTAATAACTATAAACTTAATTAATCCATATTATTACATCAGAAGCATGGGAATAACCCTTTCAAATTTATCTAGACCATCCCACAGCCTATATTTAGCAGCAGCCAAAATCAAATCTTTCAGGTAGAAACTTTGTATCCCTGTAGGGGTAAGACAAAAAGGATGAATATTGCACGCAATACCTGTCCATATTTGCCAGTTCCAATTGGATACTGATCCAAACCAGTAGTAAAATAGAAAGCAGTTAATACAAATTTCAAGAGGAAAAAACTCATTGAGTCTTCAACTCTGCCAAGTAGTTGAGTTGAATAGCTTCATAAATCAACCACATTGTTTTCTGAAAACAATTGAGTTTTTTCACCCCACCTGAAGCTGAAGTCTCATCATGTTAAAGAATATCTTCTTAGTTCCAACCTAAACATACTTGTGCACAGCATACAGATTTTTTTTTTCCTTTTTTTTTTTTTTCATTTTTGTACTTGTACAAATATTATCCTTTGGGTTTAGAAACTCCTTCACAGTTTTCACTCTAGAAAACAGAAGCGAAGGTCACTCACAAAGGGATCAGGTGTGTGTCATTCAGTCTTTGCTTAGTGAGAGTATTAAACCATATTTTCTGTTAGACAGTGTTTGTAGAAAATCTTCCATTTTGCTGAGCTGCCTCTGTATTCCTTGCAACACAAATTCTGTTTTCTTGAACATGGATGATCACAATATATGTCACACTCCAGACAGTAACTTTTTAGGGGCCTAGATTAATGTTTCTTTCTTTCTTCCAAATTCTTCTGATATACTCAATTTCATTTCCTTTATGTGGGCTACATCACACAACTTGCAGCTCTTCTCCACAGTCATTTCCTGTTTATGAACCCTTCAACTATAGAAGAAAATTCTTTTACCAGCATTCATGTGGTGGGGGGGGCAAAACAAGTCCCAACACATCTAAGCCTCAAAGCCCCTTTCCCCCCTCCCTTTGGAGCAGGAATTTTTCATCGTGAAATAGGCACCTGTATGTCTAGGTAGACAGGGGCTTGCCAGGACACGTTTGGACATGGTTTCTGTTGTAACCAAGCAAGCACACACTGCACCTGTGCTTTGGTTTACTCTATGCCTTGTGTGTGAGACTTGTGCATTTACTGTATTTGGACAAGGCTGGTATTATTGGTTAATTATCTTGTTTTACTTATTTTACTTATCTTGCCATTGGCCAATTATTGATCTCGGCAAATTATTATTACTGGCAGAGTGTTTGCCTTGTTTACTTGGAAAGCAACAAGAGCCAAGCAGCACGGTAGCCAACGTGAAAGCTGAACATATTTACAACAGCCTTAGTGCGAACTGCTGCCAAATCACAGCAGAAAATGTCTTTCCTAGACAGCACAGTAAGTGGTGCCAGCTGCAGCCTGAAACTGCAGCCTGTGAGCACAAAGCCGCTTTTTATTGCGAGCCGAGCGAGAATCCAAACCGTAAAACAGAAAGCACCTCTGCAGCCTGTTGCTGCAGCCCGTCAGCGAAAAGTCACTGCGAGCCTGAGAAGCCGCCGCAGCCTGTGAGCCGGGAAAGCTCCGTAAACTGTGAATGCAGCCCGCTGCTGCCAAGCTGGGAAAGCTCCGAGAGCACCGGCTGTGAGCCGGGGAAAGTCGTCTTGCCAAGCCGAGAAATGCCGCTTGCCCAAGAGCCCAAAAATCGTTACTGCCTGCTAGCACATGAACAGAAGCTGCTTCGCGCCCAACCTTGCTGAACTGTGCCAGCTGCCCAGGCACAAAAGGACCTGAGAGCCGTCCCGGAGGCTTACCGTATCTCGCCCCCGTGCTCTGCGACTGCAGCGCTTTCCCCCAGGCTCAAAGCCCTCCCCGGTGGCAGCACGCTTCAAAAAGCAAGCTGCAAACTCACAGAAAGTTTTATGGCACACAGCCTCTACACGGCGGATGCTGTATTATTTGCTTTATAGCAATTTCTATTTGCCTTCTGTGCTGGTCTGAGGCTAATTGGAATACTTTAAAAGAGTTAGATTATAGGCTGTGAGAAGCAAACAGTGGTGATGTCTACTTCACTCATAGGCTTGCTGAGATGTATAAGAACAAGAACACAAATATACGTAGCAGAGACAGCGTCTCAGTCTCTCTAGCCGTGGGTTTAATCTGCTGGCCTCTCTGCTAACCTAACTGACCACTCTGCTTCTAACACCCTTGCCGATCCTCCAAACTCACCTTGCACGTAAGCCAGACCCTGGGATAAGGTAGAGGGGTGGAGAGAAGGTGGAAGGGTGGTTGGGAGCCCCTCCTGGGGACTCTGATTTCTGGGAGGGGAGTTGTGTTTCTGTACTACCTTTAACTTGTACATTTCTGTCTATTTCTGTAAATATTCCTGTCTATTGTGTATATATCTGCTCCTACATTATGCTAAGCTGTAAATACAGCTTCAGTCCTTAACTTCCATCTGGCTGAGTCCAGTCTGGGTGATTTTACAAAGTGTGGGGGACCAGGTGACTCCCAAACCATCACAACTTCCTAGTCTTAATTGCTTTTTTGGTGGGTAGAAATTAAATAAAATACCAGACCCCAAATAAAATACCAGACGAGCTCAGATGGCTTAGAAGTAAAGGAAGATATATATTTACAGCAAGCTAAAATTTACAAGCATATAATACAATACATATGCACAAAAATATGTTTACAATTATTTACAAGGATACTCACAACAATCCCCCTGAATTGTACCTTAACCCCCCCTCAAGGAAAGCCCAGAAGGGGCTAACAGTCACCTTCTACTCCTCCCCCTGTGAGAAAAACAAGAAGGCCACAATTGTTGTTTACTTAGGCAATATTCGTGCAGAAAACAGTGTGGAGGAGTGAAGGAGAAGGTAAAAGAGTAAGAAGAAAGGCAAAGAAGGAGGAAAATAATTTATACAGCAGATTATATATTAGTCCAGCAAATGAATGAAATGATATAGATTTATCTTATTGTTGTTCTTCTGCATCCAATTCTTTATTTAAAATTTTGAATGAAGCTAGTGTTAACTCTGAAACTGACACAGCTTCTTGTTTGACAACATATTGCAAGCTTTGAACACTGCGGAAGTCAAAGTAAACATTTGCAGTTGCTGAGATCACTTTTTCCTTTTGAAAAATTACTGCTTCATGAACAGTTCTGATGCCATACAATTTCAGACCTTCAGTAAATATCATTGCTACCAGAGTGATTTGTGAGCTTTCCTTTATTTATGTAGTCAAAAACTGGAGGTAAAGCACCCCATTAGGTAGTCCACTCATTATACTGAGGAGGCACCTAATGAGTAGTTACTAACCTCAGTATTTCCTGTTATTTTGGTATTTCCTGTTATTTTGGTATGTCTTTTTCCATTTCTATACCATCATTCTCATGGGCATCCTAGTCCTGCTGCATACTCATCAATGTCCCTTCTGCAAACAGAAGCAAAATCCTAATTTAGGCTGCAGCCACATCTGTAGTTATTTTGACCCCTTCATCACTAATCAGGATGAGCCTGGTTTCAGTTAAAAGCCATCTTCTTCTTTCACTCTCTGATCTCCCAGATCAGATGTCTTGATGATCAATCTTTTCTCTTTTTTTTTTCATCCTTACAGACTTGCAGTTTTCTCTTAGCATCCTGTTTCAACTGTCTAGTTATTCTGCTCAATCTAGAGCTCTCCCACAAGTGTATTTCCCTTGTGCTCGACAACAAACTCCAAGTACTGTCTACATCTCCTTCAGATAATTCCAGAACCTTTGATATATGAACCTTTTCAGTCAGACCTCTCTGAATTTCTCTATGTAATCCAAATTAATGATTTGTAACTAGAAAATATTGCTTAACAGACTGTTTATTTATCTTTCCTTTTAATTTAAGCTGAATAAGCTCAAGGTATTGGATTGTGCACTTAGTACTTACCAGCCTTTTGGAATAGCTTTACTTCTTGAGGATTTATTACTCTTCAAGGACAAAATTACTCAATTGCCCCAAACAGAAATGATAGTGCTATTCTTACCAATATTTTTTTTCCTGCAATTCATATCTGAGAAATTAAAAATCTGTTAAATATACAACAGTAAATACTTGTAATATTTATACTATGAAGAACTACAGGTTTAAATTCTTGGAAGCTACAGAATGTTGTTGCAGTTGTACTGAATTTTTTGCAATCCTTCTCCAAAACTGTTCTGGCTAATATATTAATTCAGAGCCTTTGCTCCTTTTAACATCTAGCTTAGTCACGCTTGAGCCATTCCAGTGATAAGGTTTGTCCTCAATAATAGCAATTAGTAGATTTTTTAATTTGTTTGCTTCCATCAGATTTTTTTTTTTTTTTCACATTATACATTCACTTTTCTTATTCTTTCTGGCAGGCAATCCATTTTTTCATTCTGTGGTTTTGCTTCAGTTTCAGGACTGTCCGTTCTTTAACAGCGGTCCCCACCAGCAAAACCACAGATCTGTGATGTTTGCAACAGGCCCTTTTATTTCCCATGTATTTCACTTTCAGTTCTCTCTTGGTTCTCTTTGACATCATCCATCTTATCAGATGTTTGACCAGTTTGTTACCAGGATGTCATGTGGGACAGTGTCAAAGGCTTTGCTCAGGCCCAGGTAGATGATGTCAGCTGTGTTGATTGTACCAAGTCACCTCTTTGTTATTCTTCTGTCTCAGCAGTGCTTCCAGGAAGATCTGCTCCATGATCTTACCAGGTACAGAGGTGAGACTGACTGGTCTACAGTTCTCTGGCTCTTCCTTCTCTCCCTTTTTGAAAATGAGGGTTGTTTTCTCTTTTCTTGTCCATGGGGACTTCACTGGACTGCCATGACTCTTGGAATATAATAAGAGAGTTTAACAACCTCATCTGTCAGTTCCCTCAGTACTCACAGGTGTGCCACGTTGTGTCCCATTGGACTTAAACACTTTCAGGTTCATCTGATGGGTACAGACCTGATCTTCACTCACAATGGCAGTTCTTTCTTCCAGCCCCTGCCACTATCTTCCGTGACTCTGGGAGTGTTCCCAGTGAAGACTGAAGTAAAGAAGCCATTGAGAACCTCAGCCTTCTGCATGTCACTTGTCACCAGTTTGCCTGTTTCTTTCCTGAGGGGGCCCACACCTTCCCTAGTCTTCTTTTTGCCATTAATGTACCTATAGAATTGCTCTTCCCCTTGATCTCGCTGGCTAGACTTATTTCTAACTGAGCTTTAGCCTTGCTAACCAGACCTCTTGCTCCTCAGGCCACTTCCTTATATACTCCCCATTCTAGCTGTCCGTCCTTCCAGTTCTCTTAGACTTTTTCTGTGCCAGTGTGTCCAGGAGCTCCTTACTTATCCAAGCAGGTCTCTTAGCATTCTTTCCTGCCTCCTCTTTGTTGGTATACTTTGCTCCTGGACATGGAGAAGGTGATCCTTAAACACTGACCAGCTGTCCTGGGCCCCTTTACCCTCTAGGGCACTACAGTACCCCCTACAGTACTTTGTAAATCAGATCTCTGAAGTGATCAATGTCTGCAAGCCTAAAGTCCAGGGTTGTAAGCTTGGAATAAATCCTCCTAGTTGACCTGAGGATCTTAAAATCTATCATTTCATGATATCGAATCCTCTGCTCCACTGGAAGTTAACTCCCATTCAGGTTTTGTAGAGACCACTTTGTGGAGGTAATCAATTTCCCTCTCACTATCCCTGATGTTTCTCAACCTACTCACCTCTTCCCTGACTCCATCACTTCGTCCTGGAGCTGTGCCACACCACACACAACCATAGTCATGGTTTCCCCCTATCGCCAATGAAAGGCTGTGGCTTGGATACCAATATCCATTTTGGTGGGTGCTGGGAGCACAGCCTTCCTCCTCCGAGTAGCCACCATCACTTCTTCAGTAAACTGCAGCACCTCACGCCCTGCCCACACGCCCTGCCCGTGCAAACGGCTGAGCCAACTCAGAAGGAGCCCTTTGTCTACCTTTCTGGCTGTGCTGTCACCCTCCCAACACAGCCTTAGCACAGCGGAGCTGGTCACTCTGACAAGTGAAGCTGCCTTGTGCTCAGCGCCCTGCCCATCAGGCTGCCACCAGCGGCCGCAGTCCCCCCGGTCACGGAGAGCCTCTGCTCAGCTGTGCCTGTTCGCATGCCCGCGCCCACGGCCGCGCGCTCCCAGCTGTGCGGCCACGCGCCCCTCCCGCTACGCTGCAGCGAGCACAGAGCTGCCGGCCGCTGCCGGTCCTGCGCCTCACGGTTCGCCAGCGTTTCGCAGGCTTGAAATCTCCCACAGCTCCCCTGGTGACGCTCCCAGCGCGTCGATGAAGCGGACACGCTCGCGAGAGACGCCGAGTCCCGTCCAATCTGCTCTCTCTCTCTCTCTCGGTGTGCCTGTCTTCGGGAGCCCCTTGCTCTCTTCTGAAGATCACAGCGCAGCACGGAGCTAGCCGGTGCTGATTCTGCAGCCTCGCGGCGTGCACGTAAAGGATTTGGTCATCAGCAAGCACAGTAGCTTATGTTCATGTCGTATAATACTGAGTTTCATATCTATACGATACCACAATCTACTGGTTTGAGGGTAATTCGAATATTTTAATGGAGAAAATTATACTATAGGCTGTGAAAAGGAAACAATGGTGATGTCTGCTTCACTCATAGGCTTGCTGAGATGGATAAGAAAAGAATACAAAACAAAGATAAGCCACTTGGACACAGACACTCTCGGGCCTGTCCAGCTTCTTGTTTTCTCCTCTCTGCTGAGTAACCTCACTAACCACTTTCCTTCTAACCCCCTTGGCCGATCCTCCAAATTCATCTTGCGTGTAAGGCAAACCTTGCGGCAAGGTATAGGGGTGGGGAGAAGGTGGAAAGGTGGTTGGAAGCCCCTCCTGGGGTCTCTGATTTCTGGGAGGGGAGTTGTGTTTCTGTATTACCTTTAACTTGTGTATTTCTGTAGCTATTCCTGTCTGTTGTGTATATATCTGCTTGTATAGTGTGCTAAGCTGTAAATAGAGCTTCATCTCTTAACTTTCAGCCAGCTGAGTCTAGTTTGGGTGATTTTACAAAGTGAGTGTGTGTGTGGGGAACAACTCCCAAACCATCACACACAAAATAAACAATAATCTCTGCTTTTTATGAGAAGATCCTTTTGGTTTAGATTTGACCCTTACTTACTCATGTAGCCTCCTTCATAATGGAGTAATTTCGTAGCTAAACTTACCAGAGCCTAGACTTTGGAGCAGCAGTGGATACCACAAGGGAAACTTTAAGATTATTTAGAAATATCAAATCAAATGATGCAGCAGCAAGTGATATGATTTCTACCCCCCCCCA
>VWZE01008895.1:542441-557598 GCA_013396675.1 Eubucco bourcierii | reverse complement strand
TCCCCCCCCCCCCCCCCCCCCAATTTTGTTAACAGTATGTAGTATTGAATCAGCCTTACAGTGAGAAAATAACAGATCTATTTCTGGTGACTGTAATAACTGAGGCTCATGAATTCCATCCCATCTCAAGTTCTGCAAAGTCTATGAAAGCTTATAAAATGTTCTGATAACTGTTAATGATATATATTGATGGGGAAAAGTAAGAAAGAGAAATAACAGAAGAAAATTACATCGGCCTTTGCACACTGCAAAAGGACTGCACTGAAACCACCTTTGGTAAAAAAAATGTATTTCCTAGTTGCTGTGAAATTATAAAGTACATGTATCTCTACTTAAAACCTATTTACCATCTGACACACCATTACCATATGAACACTGATAATTCACTAGGCTAATTTGTCTTTACAGAATAAAAGCAATTGTATTGAAGCTTAGGTGTAAAGTGAGCCATCCAGCGTGGCTCCAGATCTGCTAAATCATGCTACTGAACAAACCACTCTTCGTGGGCTGTGGCAGAAGGTCTGAGGAGCTAGAAGAGACTTGGCTGAGGAATAAGAGTGGATCAGATCCCAGAGACAAAGGACACTGTTAACACTGAAGCAGCTGTTGTCCAATTTACATTTGCCCATTTCTGGAAAAGATTTTCCCCTTGCTCTCCTGCCATATTACAGTGCAAAACAGAGTCTTACTGATTATGTCTGTGTAATAATTTCTATGGGTTAAAGGAGATTTACAAATTTTCAGTGTAAAAAGTGTTCAAAAGATGCCTCTTCTTTTCTTAGGGAGCAGGACTGCAGCACAAATATGACACAAAACAAAATTATTCTGAAACTGTATGATCATGTTAACACTTGAGTAATTTGTCCATGAATTATTTACACATCTCTCCTCAGACATGTCCCGCACTGCCTACTGAATACATGATTCAGGTTACTTCACCTTCTTTTTGCATTATCTTGTGCTTTCCACAATCATAGAATCATAGAATGGTTTAGGTTGGAAAGGACCTCAAAGATCATCTAGTTCAAACCCCCTGCCATAGGCAGGGACACCTCCCACTAGAACAGGTCTCTCAAGGCCTCATCTAACCTACCTTTGAATCGTATTTGTTACCTTTCATTCTTATGTCTTATTTTAGACAGAATTCATTCCAGGGCATATGAATTCATTCCAGAATTCATTCCAGGGCATATGACTCAACTTAAGAATTTATATTTTAGCAGGTAAAGTTTAAGAGTTCTGAAACGGATGCATCTCTAAGTAATTTTTCCATCGCCCAGTATAATATCACGTATCAGTTTATATTAAAGCACAGTTCTCTTTGATTACGTAAAATTCATTTCTCTCATGAATATCTGGCTCCTCTCCTGCTTAGATGGCACAACTATTTACAGCTTTTATTAACAAGGATTTAAATAAAACTATCTGCTTTATGATAGCTCATTTTATGGTTGAAGGGCGTCCAGCTGGCCAGTTGCTTAGATATGATTCATCACAGTGATATTTACTGATTACTGAACCCTTCAATAAGCTGGATATGCAGTATTTTCTTACCAATTGACACTAAGATATATTTATTTGCTAGTATATTTGTATTCTGAAACTAATGGTACAAAGCAGTTCGGTTTCATATTCTTGAAAGTGTGTTTTACTGTAAAATGCAAGTACTAACTGGACATTTAATGTCTATAAATCATTGTGAAACTTTTTCACCTGAAATTATCTCACTTGTTTCTAGCCTCTGTTGTTCAAAATGTATGCTATTCTTCAGTTGCAAGGTCTATACTCCTTCTGGAAAACTTTGTGTTAGCTCTGTTAATTATTTTCAACCTATTGTTCTTCTGTACCTGATACTTGCAAAGTATGATGCAGTTGTATGATTTAAGTAGACTGAAAATCAGGAAAAATATTTTTCTGCACTATGACTAAAGACTTTCATACATGAAAGCTTATATACATATATACTTTTATACATGAAAGCTTAAGGCTTCGAGGAGACCTGATAGTAGCCTTCCAGTATCTGAAGGGGGCCTACAGGAAGGCTGGGGATGGACTATTGACAAGGTCCTGCAATGACAGGACAAGGGGCAATGGGTTTAAACTGGCAGAGGGGAGATTCAGACTAGATGTTAGGAGGAAGTTCTTTGCAGTGAGGGTGGTGAAGCACTGGAACAGGTTACCCAGGGAGGTTGTGGCTGCTCCCTCCCTGGAGGTGTTCAAGGCCAGATTGGATGAGGCCTTGAGTAACCTGTATTAGTGGGAGGTGTCCCTGCCTATGGCAGAGGGTTGGAACTAGATAATCCTTGAGGTCCCTTCCAACCTTACCATTCTGTGATTCTGTGATTCTATGATGTTGATTGCCAGCCAGCACTATCTCCTTTCTATAAGGTTCTTCAAACAGATCTTGGTTCCAAACATCGCTTAGCCAAGTTGAATTAATCTTTCATTATATTCTGAAAAAAATGTTTGTGCAAAGTCATCTCCAAAGAGCATTGAGGTTTACACAAAGGTAAAGGTGATATTGCAGTTCAAATAAAATAACACTGGTTTTCCACAAGAATTCTTATCTCTGATTGAACAGTGCACTCACATGATGGTGGTATAGGAATATACCCATTCATGGCTTAATGAAGGTGCTAACACACATTAATTATTCAATAAGAATAAAAAAAAAAACAATTTGATGTACAGAGCCATCAGTTTATGCATGGAAAAAGGATAACAACTTCAAGAGTAGAATACTATCTAATATTCTACCACATTGCCTCATTAAATATCCTTGAATTTGAAATTCCCCTTTCCTTTTCCCTGCCCCTCCAGAATCTGCATTTTTTAATTCTGTAATCAAAATTGTGCACTAAGTCTAGGTTGTAAGAACACACAGTTCCACCTTTTTCCTCCCCCCAAGCATTATTTTATTGTAACATTTTTATCCTAAGAGATATGGGAGAAGATATGCAGATCTAGAATTTTAATAGCTGCTTCAGCAAGCAAGTTCCTCAGAAATTTTATAGAGGCATATCATTGTGGCAGAAGTGCGATGACAGGGGTCAGAGTGGCTGGAGAGCAGCCAAACAGAAAGGGATCTGGGGGTGCTGATTGACACCTGCCTGAACATGAGCCAGCAGTGTGCCCAGGTGGCCAAGAAGGCCAATGGCATCCTGGCCTGCATCAGGAATAGTGTGGCCAGCAGGAGCAGGGAGGTCATTCTCCCCCTGGACTCTGCACTGCTTAGGCCACACCTTGAGTCCTGTGTCCAGTTCTGGGCCCCTCAATTGAAGAAGGACATTGAGGTGCTTGAGTGTGTCCAGAGAGGGCAAGGAGGCTGGTGAGAGGCCTGGAGCACAGCCTTATGAAGTAAGACTGAGGGAGCTGGGATTGTTTAGCCTGGAGAAGAGGAGGCTCAGGGGAGACCTTCTTGCTGTCTACAACTACCTGAAGGGTGGTTGTAGACAGGGGGAGGTTACCTTCTTCTCTCAGGCAACCAACACCAGAACAAGAGGACACAGTCTCAAGCTGTACCAGGGGAAGTTTAGGCTGGAGGTGAGGAGAAAGTTCTTGACTGAGAGAGTCATTGACTGTTGGAATGGGCTGCCCAGGGAGGTGGTGGAGTCAGCGTCCCTGGAGGTGTTCAAGGCAGGTTTGGACGTGGCACTTGGTGCCATGGTCTGGTCTTGAGGTCTGTGGTAATGGGTTGGACTTGATGATCTTTGAGGTCTCTTCCAACCTTGGTGATACTGTGACAGTTTTCCAGTCTAGGCATTACAAATTGATTACCAGGTCCTACTGCCTACATTTGTTCATGAACCAGTGTCAAACACACTGCTGGGGTGAGGGAAACATTCTGTGACACATCTCTATTTTTTCTTTGATCTCTAGAGCCTTTTCAGAACTGTAGTAATATGCAGAGCTTCTGTTTTAGCAAAACATGCTCCCTGTTTCAACATCAACTAATTATACACTGGTAAGTCTTTTCTTATTTTGTTGATGCAACCATAGGCTACAGTTCTAGGGAAGCCAACAAAAATAAAGGTGTCTGCTTCAGCTTCATTCATAAAGGGAAGATGTTAGCTTTGGTAGTGCTTGGCTTTCATGCTCTTAAAAAGAGCTCTGTTACATATTGAAATTTAGGAAATGATTAAATGAAAATCAATTTATAATACACTTATTCTACTGGTAAGAGTTACTGTTTAAGACTTATGTTATTTCTTCTTAAAATACTCCCCTTTGCTAACATACATCAGAATTAGGACCTATAAATAAAACTTTTTTATGACATGTGTCACATCACCTATAAAAGCACAGAAGAGTACAATCATTAAAGTGATTTTTCATCTCTGTGGGACATGAAACTGTATCTCATGAAGAATCATAGAACCATAGAATGGTGAGGCTGGAAGGAACCTCAAAGATCATCTAGTTCCAACCCCCTGCCATAGGCAGGGACACCTCCCACTAGTACAGCTCACTCAAGGCCTCATCCAATCTGGCTTTGAACACTTCCAGGGAGGGAGCAGCCACAACCTCCCCGGGCAGCCTGTTCCAGTGTCTCTCCACCCTCACTGCAAAGAGCGTCCTCCTATCATCCAGTTTCAATCTCCCCTCTGCCAGTTTAAACCCACTACCTCTTGTCCTGTCATTACAAGACCTCATAAATAGTCCCTCCCCAGCCTTTCTGTAGGCCCCCTTCAGATATTGGAAGGCTACTCTAAGGTCTCTTGGAAGCCTTCTCTTCTCCAGGCTGAAGAGCCCCAACTTTTGTAGCCTGTCCTCATAGGAGAGCTGCTGCAGCCCTCTGAGCATCTTTGTGGCCCTCCTCTGGACCTGCTCCAACAGTTCCATGTCCTTGTTGATATTCAGGAGTCTTGCCCCCTCCTTCCCACTCCTAACCACTAATTTTAATAATAATTGGTTCTTCACGTGGTTGTGGAAACATTACACAAAGGACTAACTATATCTAGAAATTACTAGCAAAAATATATAAACATTAATTGACCTGAAGGAGAAGGTTCCTGCAGTCAATATACTGCTTGCGGTCACTACTCTGCCTGCCCACTAGATGGACTCAGGAAGCTCCTTTCTGCTTATGGCAGAAGGCAATGGTGACTTACAAGAGGCTTGAAGTATTTACTCACAAAATGATCTCCCGACTCACAGGGCTAGCTACAGCTTCAGATAGTACCCAAATGCTTTCAGGGAGTTCTTGTCATCTGTCGTGTCATCTGCTGAGACTTCTGATTCTTCACAGGCTAATGAGGAAAGGAGGCAGTCGATCTCTAACCTTATCCTGATTTCTCTGGACAATCTGTGCATATCCAGCATTTCCCATCCTGGCAGGAGATTTTCAGGTGTAGGCAGGATGCCTTGTAGTGTGCAGTCTCAGCACATTGTCACGCTGTTTATGCAGGCTGATCATGCGGAGGCATTTAGAGCCTGTTCCTGGTAAACTTGAGGCAGGCAGCTCAGGATACAGTAAGGCTGTGAGCAATGGCAGCAGGCAGTAGCAAGCAGCAAGCAAGCATGAATATAAGGGCAGAGCAGGTCGTGTTACCTGCTCATCTCTTTTTATCAATACAGCCCAAGACTAGTGGGCCTTTGGACACAGAATAGCCATTCAGAATGGCAGCCAAGCTTGCCCACATTAGGTGAAGCCATTGGCTTGCTTTACACAAATTTGGGAAAAACATAGGCCTTGCATGAAGCATGCACAAGCCAAGTGTGTCTACCTTTTTTACCAGAGGAGCAAACAAGTCTGGGTAAAACATGGTCCTTAGACTCAGTGGCTCCAGGTTCTTTGTCCTCTTTCCTGCGATTGCTTCTCCCCATAGCAGAGGGAGGGAGAGCAGAAAAACATGTCTGGGCAAGCCAGGACATGTATAAGCCTATTTTGGCCTATTCAATCCTACCACGACACTTGTATGAATCTTACATTTATTTCCTGCATGTTAAACTCACTGAGAGCATGAAACTGTAGCCTAACTTCTGCTTGTAGAAAAGAAGCAAGTAGTGTATGGAAGACAAGCAAGAGCTAGAACTGAGGAAAACCTGATCATTTTCAGCCTATGGATTGATACTTCCTATTTTCTTTTGGGTTTGGTTTGGGGTTTTTTTTTCAACCTAGTAAATTCTGATTTTAGTTTTGAACTAGGGAACAGCATAATTATGAAAAGTAGTTGATAAGTAAGTCAGTGGCCTAATTATAGAGACATAAATGTCAATTTAGGTATGTAAAATGTTTTTGATTGAATTTATGTTAGAGGAGCTTACACTTGAGAAGAGAGAATTCTTGTGATCAAATTCTGCAGGCTTTACCTGCTGAGATGAGCATTGAACAAACTTCATCTAGAAAAGCTGTGTTGATAGCTTGTTCTTGCACCAGTGGAATGGTAATTCTATTTCCAGCTCAAGTGGAGCCTTGTAACTGCATATTCTACTCAAGAGCTTCTTAATCTTTTCCCCTCCTACATCTCAGTATACGTAATCACACTTTCCATGGCTTTCCATGACCCTACAGCCAATGTTTTGCAGCAGCTTATCCTCAGATTCAGAAGTGCTCCAAGTTATTTTCTGTATGTTTTCCACAGGTGTTAACAACAGTAACACTCATGACCTCAACAAAAACTGTTCACTGCTTTGGTTGTAGGACTAAGTAACTCATAAATTAAGATCCTCTGATCTATGCAAAAAAATGACAGACTAGATGAGTTGGAGGAAATGATGAAATATTTTCAAGACTTTACCTCTTAAAAAATGCAGAGAGAGAAGTGTGAAGATTAAGCAGATGGAGATTGTCAAAAGCCTTTATTAATGATTGATTTTATGTATCACACTACATGAGGCACTAATATAGTCAATCTTTTTACTGCTCCATATATACATTAGATAGAATTGCTGCTGTTTGGAATGGCTGATGTGCATAAAACACCTTTTCTAATTGCAAGTAAAGAAGTAGTAAGACTTATTACACAGGAAGAAGATTTATAATACTGCCACAGGGCACATTACAAACAAACAGGAAAATAAATGAACATTAAAGGCCAGAAGATATTGACTTCACTGTGCTTCAAGGTCTGCCCTCACCATATGGTCTATCTAACAATCTAAGATTGCTTTTACCTTCCCTACTTTTTTATTCTTCCTTTGCGTTGCACATAAAATGTTAGAAAAATTAACTGCTGGCATACTCTGATAAGATAGTTTTCAAACACAGAATGAAAAACCTTTCATCATTTTTTCTCCTTTGAAAATAATACTGGCTACATTTTGTGTCTCTATTCAAAACCCTTATTTGTTTTCTGGGAGCTGCCAAATGGTGTCCAAAAATATGCTTGACTGTATCTTACAACACAGAAATGTCTGTTCTAATGCAATCAGAAACAGGTTGTGCTACCACACTGAAATAGGGCAAAGAAGACGAGAAAAATGCCCTGCATCAGAGGTGATAACAACTCTTGTACAGGCTGCATTCTCCCCACTTTTAAACTACATCTGGAGCACTTACAGCCCATATTTTCATCACAGCTCCTCTACTGACCACTTCTACCTCTTTTACTTTCATCCAGTTACAGTCAGAGCACCCATGCAACATGAGTGGTCCAGGTGTTTAAGATAGCAGGGATGCTCCTCAGTTAATTTGAGGTGCTCTTTCTCCCCACTTCAAGCCCTGCTCATTGCTTCCTGGTTTTCATCCTGGATACAGTCACTGTCTGCCTGTAGATAAGACTGCAGAGTCGTGGCTCCAAATGTGGAGGAGAAAGTGTGCTTTACAGCACCTTTGAGGGGGGCTTCAGAAACTTCTCATTTGCCCAACTGAGGTGCATTATCAGAACCACCTCTCTCCTTCCCCTTTCACACATGCTTCCCTGTGCCTTTCAGGCACATTAGACGTAGCTATGCATGCGTGCATGCTTCCATGGGCATGTGGCAAGAAGAAACAACGACTGTGATCCCCGTGCTTTTGAGACACCTTCATCTCCAGTAGGACAGAATCATAGAATCATAGAATTGTAAGGTTGGAAGTGACCTCAAAGATCATCTAGTTCCAACCCCCTGCCATAGGCAGGGACACCTCCCACTAGTACAGCTCACTCAAGGCCTCATCCAATCTGACCTTGAACACCTCCAGGGAGGGAGCAGCCACAACCTGCCTGGGCAACCTGTTCCAGTGCCTCACCACCCTCACTGGGAAGAACTTCCTCCTGACATCCAGTCTAAATCTCCCCTCTGCCAATTTCAACCCACGGTTTAGAAAAGGTTTCTAAAATGCATGCACACCTGCTAAGCTGCTCAGCAAGGTGAAAATTTCACAAAGAAAGGGCTTGAGTTTGATAGAGAGCCATTTTTACATGTTCTCCTGGAAACCATAAGGATTTCTCAGCACAAGAGTAACTGCATCTGTGAACTGGATGTGTCAGAGGTGAATCCAATAGAAAAGGAAAGCTATAAAAGGCCTGGAGACTAAAGATACAGTGAAAAATATTGTTGGTTCTAAGCAGGTGCTGCAGTGCTATGGAAGTTTCACTGTGAATCTCACAACAGCTTTTGATGAGTTCTCTCTTCTGAACAAATGACAGAAGAAGAATGGCCAGTCAGATGGACACTCAGCTTTCTCCTCAGATAGAATGTGTCAATATTTTACAGCCTGGGGCATGTAATACATTACTTCATTGCTCATTTGCATGTATATGATAGTGCAGACTTAAGATCTTTTCACATTATTTGTAAGGTAATACTTATTTTGCAGAGTAAATGGTCATCTTTTCTCCAAAATCAATGGAAAAGATTACTAATTATAAAGGACCAAAATGCTGTGCCTTGCCAGATGCAATTTGTTACCACCCTTGTCCAGCAATACTAAATTCTGCAATGCTAATTAAAATAATTCTTATGGGCTATAGTGACTGCTTTTAACAACAGATTTGCTCTAGACGTATCAGTTGCCAGACTTGGTAAACTTCCAAGCCACAGTGAGCTGATGATTCCTGCTTATGTGTGTGTAAATAAACAAAACAAAACCAGTTAGAAACACTGGAAAATGGAAATGGCATCACTGTTTCTATCTGTAAATTCCTGTGTATGTAGTGGCTTGGTTGGTAATCTGTAAGGTCATAGAACCGTAGAATGGTTTAGGTTGGAAAGGACCTCAAAGATTATCCAGTTCCAACCCCCTGCCATAGGCAGGGACACCTCCCACTAGTACAGGTCACTCAAGGCCTCATCCAGCCTGGCCTTGAACACCTCCAGGGAAGGAGCAGGGAGGTGTATCTAAGTCTTCTCAAATGCTAACTATACTAGCAGAATTGATTTGCAATTCTCTGTTTGCAAAAAAAAGAGTTCATGAACTAGCTGTAGGGTTATAAAACAGACTTCCATAAAACCAAGTGAGAGACAAAAAAAATACATTGATGGTCCCTAGATAAGGTTATTGTATTAATCTTAAAATATTTGATAAACTCCAACAATTCCAATGACTCTGCATACTATATAAGCAAGATAGATAGCTGATTTAGAAAAAAAGCTGTCTTTAGGAAAAGCTGGAGACTCCACCACCTCCCTGGCAGCCCATTCCAATGCCAATCACTCTCTGTCTCAAGAACTTCCTCCTAACATCCAGCCTAGAACTCCCCTGGCACAACTTGAGACTGGGTCCCCTCTGTTCTGTTGCTGGTTGCCTGGGAGAAGAGACCAACCCCACCTGGCTACAACCTCCCTTCAGGTAGCTGTAGACAGCAATGGGGTCACCCCTGAGCCTCCTCTTTTCCAGGCTGAATATCCTCGGTTCCCTCAGCCTCTCCTCACAGGGCTGTGCTCCAGGCCCCTCACCAGCTTTGTCACACTTCTCTGGACACCTTCCAGCACCTCAACATCTCTCTTGAATTGAGGTGCCCAGAACTAGAGACAGGACTCAAGGTGTGGCCTGACCAGTGCTGAGTACAGGGGCAGAATGACCTCCCTGATCCTGCTGGCCACACTTTTCCTGATCCAGGCCAGGATGCCATTGGCTCTCCTGCCCACCAGGGCACACTGCTGGCTCATGTTCAACTCCTCTCTACCAGCACCCCCAGGTCCCTTTCTGCCTGGCTGCTCTCCAGCCACTGTGTCCCCAGCCTGTAGCATTGCTTGGAGTTGTTGTGGCCAAAGTGTAGAACCCTGCACTTAGACTTATTCAATCTCATCCCATTGGCCACATCCAGTCTGTCAAGGTCCCTCTGCAGAGCCCTCCTGCCCTCTAACAGATCCACACTTGCTCCCAACTTGGTATTGTCTGCAAACTTACTGATGCTCGACTCAATCCCCACATCCAGATCATCAGTAAAGATACTGAACAGGACCGGATCCAGCACTGGTCCCTGGGGCACACCACTGATGACAGCTGCCAGCTGGGTGTGGCACCATTCACCACCACTCTCTGGGCCTGGCTCTCCAACCAGTTCTTGACCCATATCAGAGTATATCTGTCCAAGCCAGGAGCTGCCAGCTTTGCCAGGAGCTTGTTGTGGCAGACAGTGTCAAAGGTTTTGCTGAAGTCCAGATAGACTACATCCACAGCCTGCTCCATATTCACCAGGCGGGGTAATGAAACTTGTGGATAGAATGGAAATGCAGGGACATAGAAACATGTTTCATATTATGACAATAATAAAACTTCCAATGATGTCCTCTGTGCTACTCTGAAAAGCAGGTTAGGGAGATAATGATCTAGACAAGATTTACTGCAGGATGGTTTCAGTAAAATCTGCTAGAGTGTAAGTGTAAATCTTGTTGGGAAACTGTAATCATAAGGACAATTATCAACGAATTACTGCCCACAGTAGGAGAGATCTACTCAGAATCTGGTTTTACTTAACTCTTGTCATTCATTAATTCGATATTAAAGTCGAAAGCAAGTTGATGGAACACAAGTATGCTGGAACATGACATTAGAATTCAAAATTACTTAGACAAATTGCAGAAGTGATCTGACAAAACATTGAAATCCAGCAATGAGAATTGCAGTGTGTGTTGTGCAGCGAAAGGTGAAGAGCAACCTGTTAGAAATCAACCCTATGGGAAGAGATAAACAATGTGAGCATAAAAAGGTTACTGTCAGAGGATTATTTTTGAAAGATGGCACATTTTAAACCATCCATATGTCCACACTCTTCTGCCCTTATGTAGTCCTGTTCTCCATATACTAGGAAAGGAGGTTAAATTTTAACATCAACTGTACACAAGGAATATTTTAGGCAAGGTAAGATCTAACATTTTAGATACACTTGAGAAAAGGATGAGATCTACTGTATGAAAAAAAAAAAAACACCAATGCCAGAAAACAATAATTATCTGGACAATGCTTTTTTGTCATGATGTTTAACCTGAGCAAAAGATACTTTCCCTTAAAAATATTGCCTCCAGAAGAAACTGTTCCTTCCTTGGGTTTTTCAATGCAGAGCTGCAGAATGTAGACCTGATGGGTACCTTGACCTCAGCACGTGGGAATGGACTTCAGAAGAAAATTACTCCAATTCAGGGATTCTTAGGAATCTGTGATGCACAAAGTCATCACCAGTTTCTAAGAAGATACGTTCTTTATGTTTGTTTGTTTGTTGTTTTATGTTTTGGGGGTTGTGTGTGTGGGTTTTTGTTGTTGGGTTTGGGGGTTGGGAATTTTTTTGGTGTGGTTTTGTTTGTTTGGTTTTGTTTAGTTTTGGGTTTGTTTTTTTGTATACTACATAAGATGCAGCACTGCTCATTTCCACAGGACTTTTAAAGGTTTGTAGGCTAAAAAAGTGTATGTCACTTTGTTCAGAAACCCTTTTTATTCATCAGTGTATTTTCCTGGTATCTAGCAAAGTTTCTTCTTTTCTGCTGTAATTCTTGGAAAGGACAAAATTACTTTAAACCCCACCTGCCCATTCTTTGCTTTGAGCTCTTGGTCAAAGATGACCTTCAAATACATAGTTTATTAAATAAAACCTGATTGCCTCAAGACGAAGGAAAAGGTCTGGCCTGTGTCCCATGGAGATAGAACAGAGAAGGGTAAACTGCCTTAGGGAAGGGGTTGGGATATATGGCATTTCTTGACAGACTTTCTGCAGTAGGTAATTTTTTTTTAACCAATCAGAACTGAGAGAGAATTGTTCAGTTGTTTTGGTTTTTTTGCTTCGTAGAATCATAGAATGGTTAAGGTTGGAAGGGACCTCAAGGATCATCCAGTTCCAACCCCCTGCCATATGCAGGGACACCTCCCACTAGTACAGGTCACTCAAGGCCTCGTCCAGACTGGCCTTGAACACCTCCAGGGAGGGAGCAACCACAACCTCCCTGGGCAACCTGTGCCAGTGTCTCACCACCCTCACTGTAAACAACTTCCTCCTAACATCCAGTTTCAATCTCCCCTCTGCCAGTTCAAACCCATTGCCCCTTGTCCTGCCATTGCAAGACCTTGTCAATAATCACTCCCCAGCCTTCCTGTAGGCCCCCTTCAGATACTGGAAGGCTACTATCAGGTCTCCTCGAAGTCTTCTCTTCTCCAGGCTGAAGAGCCCCAACTCTCTCAGCCTGTCCTCATAGCAGAGCTGCTCCAGCCCTCTGATCATCCTCGTGGCCTCCTCTGGACCCACTCCAACACTTCCATGTCCTTCCTGTGCTGAGGGCTCCAGAACAGTTTGTGTTCAGCAGCTGTCCTTTCTGTTGTAGAAAACAACTATTGAAAACAGAGCTTTTCAGTGATTTCTGATTTGCAGCTGAAGAACACCATGTGAGATGTAGTCTCTTGTGCAACTTCATCTCACATAAGGCAGTGAAATTGCCAAGAAACAGATTAAGAAGATAGTCTGGGAAATGTAAAGTGCTTCAATTAAAATATTCTAGGTTTTAGGGGTTTTGCTGAATGCTAGGAGTTCTCTGAAGAATATGCAAACTCTCAGCTGCTGTTGTGGAAAAGCTGGCAAAGCAGCAATAAAAGAATCAGCCCACAGGACTGGAGTAATTGTTGAGTTCTCGTGTTAAAATATGGTATAACCCAAGCAGCTAGTTAATTATCATTACCAGAAGTGTTTTAATCTCAGTATATTTCAAACAGGTATGGTGTAAAAATGAAAGTGGTTTTCTGTAGCTATCTCTCCCTTCCCAGTCTGCAGAAAGCACATTGTATTGCTTAGAGGAACATGGGGTGATGTTATCCTCAGAATTGTGTCAATAAATGACTATAAGAGGACTGGGTTTAATTTTTGGTTGTGGATCAGTTTTATTAAGCATATAAGCTCTAGTTGCTCAGACATGGCAGAATAAATACTGTAAGGATACATGGAAGGTGAAAGCTGTATGAAATACAAAGGACATGGAGATACTTGAAATGTATTCAACATCTTTATCGATGACCTGCATGAGGGGATGGATTGTATCCTCAGCAAGGCTGCTGCTGACATGAAACTGGGAGGATTGATTGATACACCAGAAGGCTGTATGGCCATTCAGCAAGGCCTGGACAGATTGGAGAGCTGGGCAAAGGGGAACCTAATGAGGTTCAGCAAGTCCTGCACCTGGGAAGGAACAACACTGTGCACCAGTACAGATTAGGGGTTGAGCTGCTGGAAAGCAGCTCCATGGAGAAGGACATTTGACTTCTGGTGGACAATAAGCTTGTGGCCAAGAAGGCCAATGGTATGCTGGGGTGCATTAAGCAGAGTGTGTTCAGCAGGTCTATGGAAGTTCTCCTCCCCCTCTATTCTGCCCTACTGAAACTACATCTGGAGTATTGTGTCCAGTTCAGGGCTCTGCAGTTCAAGAAAGATAGGGAAGAGACTACAACAAAGGTCTGCAAGGATGATTAAGGGACTGGGATATCTGTCTCATGAGAAAGGGCAGAGAGATCTGGGGCTGTTTAGTCTGGAGAAGAGAAGACTGAGAGGGGATCTTATCAACATTATTAATGTTTACAAATGTGTGCTGGTTTGAGGCTAATTAGAATATTTTAATGAAAGAAAAACAGTTTATAGGATGTGAAAAGAAAACAGTGGTGATGTCTACTTCACTCACAGGCTTGCTGAGATGTATAAAACAAGGGCACAAACATAGATAACACAGAGAAAGTCTCTCTCTCTCTCTCTCTCTCGGAGTTGGTGTGTTTTCTCCCTGGGCTTTTGTGGCTGTGTAACCCAACTAACCACTTTGTTTCTACCTGCCCTTGCCAATCCTCCAAATTCACCTTGCACGTAAGGCAGACCCTGGGGTGAGGTAGAAGGGTGGGAAGAAGGTGGAAGGGTGGTTGGGAGCCCCTCATGGGGACTCCGGTTTCTGGGAGGGGGATTGTGTTTCTGTATAACCCTTTAACTTGTCTATTTCTGTAACTATTCCTGTCTATAGTGTATATCTCTGCTTGTACATTGTGCTGAGCTGTAAATAGAGCTTCAGTCCTTAACTTCCAGCTGGCTGAGTCTAGTCTGGGTAATTTCATTGAGTGTGGGGGCAGGTAACTCCCAGACCATCACAAAATATCTGAAGGGTGGGTGTCAAGAAGCAGCAGCCAGTCTCTTTTCATTGTTGCCCTTTTGTCACAGTCCAAAGGTGGGTAATTCGGCAGAAGTTAACCCCCTTGTGTTCCAGCTGGTGCTGGGCATGACTGAGTTTAACTCCTGATTGATGGCCAATCAGACCTTTAATGTGACTAACTTTGCATCCTCGGGAACAGAGTAAAGACTCGAAACGCAGTCAAGTGCCTAAAAAGGTTTATTTGCCAGACTGCAAATAACCAACGCGGTGGTCAAGCGGTGATGAATGACACCAAAAAGGGGCAGGAGCAGGGCCAGGCGGGATGGCAGCTATCTGTCCCTCTCTGCAGGAGCTTTCTGTCTGTCATGCGCACACCAGGGCAGGGAGGCAGGCAACGCAGGCAGGCAACGCAGGCAGGCAGCGGTTTCTCATGGCAGGCAGGTAGACAGGTAGCAGTTTCTCACGGTAGGCAGGTAGGCAGGTAGCGGCTTCTCACGGCAGGTAGGTAGACAGGTAGCGGCTTCTCACGGCAGGCAGGTAGGTAGGTAGACAGGTAGTGGCTTCTCACGGCGGGCAGGTAGACAGGTAGCGCCTTCTCACGGCGGGCAGGTAGACAGGTAGCGGCTTCTCACGGCAGGCAGTTAGACAGGTAGCGGCTTCTCACGGCGGGCAGGTAGACAGGTAG
>VWZE01008895.1:528989-541337 GCA_013396675.1 Eubucco bourcierii | reverse complement strand
AGGCAGGTAGGTAGGTGGGTAGGTAGCGGCTTCTCACAGCAGGCAGATAGGCAGGCAGGTAGGCCAGCAGGTACGGCGCTGCAGGTAGCAACCACCCCCTCTCCCAGAAGACAGCTCCCAAGCAGCTCTCCAAGCAGGTTTCAAGTGACCCCCCCAGGAAGTCTCTAAGCAGGTCTTTTTGTCTCTAAGCAAGTCTTTCAGTCTCTAAGCAGTCCTCTAATCAGTCTTCTAAGAAGTCTAAGCTTCACACCTTGCTGCCAAGCAGTTGCCACCTGCCCTGACTGGGCAGCCTAGTGCGTGCCTAAAGCCATCTCCAGGACTCTCTGATCTGCTTCTGTCTCCAGGTATTTCTGCTGCATTTGCCACCAGGGAGTCCCCAGGGCCTAAGCCTCACCAGAGGGTCTCCTGAGCTCAAAGCCCCTTACTTGACCCCAGGGGCCCAAGTACCAAACTCCCAGTTAACCCAAATGATTTTCCCAACAATATTGAGCCACATACATATTTCTGGTCCCTTTCACCTGGGATAGGCAATGGTTACAAACTGGAACACAGGGAGCTCCGCCTCAACATGAGGAAAATCTTTTTTACTACGAGGATGATGGAGCACTGGAAAAGTCTGCCCAGAGAGTTTGTGGAATCTCCTTCTCGGGATACTTTCAAAACCTGCCTGGTTGTGTTACAGTGTGACCTCCCCTACACAATCTTGCTTTGGCAGGAGGGTTGGACTCAATGACCTCCAGAAGTCCCTGCCAACCTCTACCATTCTATGATTCTATGATTTCTTGATAATGTTGTTGAAAAACCAAAAGAAAACACAGGAAAAGTAAAAAAAAACCTCACCTAGATAGACAGACCCTGAGGAACAAGAGATAGTGGAGGCAATATTAAAGACCAGACCTCTCAGGCCTCAGCTTGAGGGAACACTACTGAATGAAGCAGCCAAGGTTTAGAGAGGTTCCACCAGTTTTTCACAACTGAAGAAGAGGTGCAGAGGGGAAACATGAGTGTCATGGGTCTCACTTGGAAAAGCAAACTTAGAGTCCTTAAAAGGTTAATGGGAATGGGTAAAACTTATCACAGGATATTTAGGGGAAAGAACCAAAGGCAGGCAAAAGGTAAATATCTCTGTCCACCTGAGTTCCACACCTGATAACTGCAGTCTGTCTTATCTTCTTGAGTCCCACTTTGCACTCTTCTGTGTGACCTTTCTCTGTTTATGGACATGTGTGGAGATAACTCAATAGCACACTTCAAGATGGACTAATGGGCAGGCTGGAAGAGACTGAACTCTGGAAAGATAGAAGGTCAGACTTGGATATGGGTTAAATGGGGCCATGTTTTTGGACATGAATCCTGGGCAGATGTCTGATCTAAAGATCCCTGAACCTAGGAGTGATTGTAAATGGAGAGTGAAGGTGCATGAATGCCATCCATCTAGAGAGGGGGAATGTTGTTCATTTATTTGTGAATGTTATGGTTGCTGTACTTTTTGTTCATCTGTGTGGCCTGCTGTGTGTGTGCTGTGTCTGTGTGTCTATTGGGAATCCATCCTAAGCCTTGCTAACAAATAACCCTGCCACTAGGAAGAGCACAAGACAGACCAAGTAGGAGACATCCTCTGGGTTTTAAACTACACTGGGCTTGGCAATTCCTCATGCACGCCCCAAAATTCCTCAAGAAATAGCTATATTATACAGCTTCTGTTCAAGAATGTTGGGAAGGAAAGCCATCTGAACTGCCACATGTATAATCTTCTTGTATTCTCAGCTTTTAATTATATGCCATCTTTCCACTAAGCCGCTGAAGATTAGGCACAGACAATGGACTAAATGTTTTCAGTGGAAGCAGAGAGATTACGTTAAATGCATTGCTAAGTAGTCATAGTTTCCTGCATCTGTATAAAAACAGGAATGTGATGATAGACAGATAAGGAAAACATTCCTAAGAATAAGCATGAAAAGTCCCTGTAGTCTTTTAGGATAAAGGAGTATGACGTGGAGTCTACAGGGCACTGGGAATGAAACTTGAGATGAAAGTATTACAGGGCTACAGCAGCACAAAGGAAAGAAATGTGAAGGATGACAGAATTGACTGTGGTAGACAATAGCAGTGAAAAGAAAACAAGTGATGGCTGAGTTACAAGGACAGGAATTTAGCATAAATACATTTTTAGTAAGTCATTGGTAAAAAGCAAATAAATTTTAAAAAATCTTTACATTAGGATTTAGAAACATCTTAGTATTTTGTACTACTTTACAGCTTATTCTTTTTTTTTTTCTCCTTGCATGGAAGATAAGAGTGCTAAATTCAGTTATCTTTTCCTTCTTAATTTAAGCAGGTGGGGCTGATAAAACATATCTGTTTTTCATGAAGTTAAAAATAACACAAGGGTGGTCAGGTGTGCAGTAATACAGAGATTTAAGTAACAGGATTAGATGAAAATAAACTGTTACTTTTCCTGCTGAAAAAGCATAGGGTAAGAAATTAAAAGTTTTCCTTCAACAGCTGTTATCCTGAAAATGAAAGAACAGGAGCAGAACAGAAAGTGAGCAAAAACACATCCTGCCCAACACACTCCACATATTTTCTTGACATATTTAAAAGCCATGTTGAAAACTCTTAAAGAACACAGAAGGATAGTGACAGCCTTTAAAAAAAAGTACCAAGCTGGAAATTTTATAACTAATTAAAAGTCATTTCACTAATTTTTTTCCCCATTATTCTCATTTTTTACAATACCATTGTGAAAAGCTAATTTTTTCCAGGTTGTAAATCACTGTGTTGAATATTTTCATATGGAAAATTTTGTATTGTACCTATGTATTCATTCTGCTCTTAGGTGAATGGCCATCTAGGCTGTAGTAGTTGATGCTCCTTTATTGCTGAATACCTATGTATTCATTCTGCTCTTAGGTGAATGGCCATCTAGACTGTAGTAGTTGATGCTCCTTTATTGCTGAAAATCATTCTTTCTAAACAAGTTAGTTCATAGAAAGAAGATTATTACTAAAGTTATGAGATGATGGCAAACAAACATCTTTATGTAAAGAAGCAGAGACCAAATTATGTAGGATATCCTGCAGGAAATGTGGTAAGATTAGCTAACATGCATAAACCACTCATCTGACACAGTCCAACATTTTTGAGACAAGTTAATCTGGGGTCTGACATGGAATTATCACATCAAACTGTAAGGCAATCAGGCACCTGCTTCACAAATATGAAGTACAGAAGACTTCAGCTAAGAAAAGAAAGGAAATCATAGAATGAAGTAGCATTGGTTCTTGGCTCAGTTGGCTAAAATGTCCTAGTTCCAACAAGGAATATCTACATTATTCTCTGGTACAGTGCAGTAAAGGAAAACTAGGATTCAGTCTGCTGAGCTCTATTAAGGTTGCAAAAGTCTATGTGCCCATTACATCTATATCAGCATTAAAGCTCATAGTAGTTGCTGAGCCTCAGCTTATACAGGTGTCATGGGTTTAAAGAGCTGACAGTGAAGCTCTCAAATGAATTGGAGAAAAAAAACAGAATTATATTTGGAGGGAGAGTTACAGATAGAAATTACAAAGCAGATACAGAATCCATAAGCGAACATCCTGAATTTTCCCCCAACCCAAAACTAAATCTATCATCCCCAGTGCTCCAATCCTCCCCCACCCCGCCTCCATGCCTCTGCCATCCAAGAAGCCTAAGCACAGCCTCTGGAGGCCCCAAACCAGGCCTATCCTTACATGTTTGTCCTGATAACGCAGCTCCTGCCCGACACAAGGCTGGAGGGGGAGGAAAGGAGCACAAGCTGGCCTTGCTGTGAGCTTATGAAGAGATAGCAGAATTATGGGATTGAATAACAATCTTCAAGTCCCTAGAGGACTTTTTTTAACTTTATAGTTCCCAACCAGGGACAGCAGGGCATGCTAGAGAACCTTGGGTCTATGTTACAAGTAGTGCTCTCTAGAGGACATCCATCTGGGACTTCAACCTTGGCGCCCGTGGCAGGGGAAGTACTTTGAAGGCATCAGGAGTATACTCAAGAAATTCGAGGTGTGGATGCAAATAATATTACAAAGTGTCTTCCTGTACAGTAAAACATTAATGTATATGCCACAAAGGACGACTGAAAAAAACTTGAGTACCATGAAAATTGCTGCAATGAGTTATAGAATCATAGAATTGTAAGGTTGGAAGGGACCTCAAGGATCATCTAGTTCCAACCCCCTGCCATAGGCAGGGACACCTCCCACTAGTACAGCTCACTCAAGACCTCGTCCAACCTGGCCTTGAACACCTTCAGGGACGGAGCAGCCACAACCTCCCTGGGCAACCTGTTCCAGTGTCTTACCACCCTCACTGCAAAGAATTTTCTCCTCACATCCAGTCTAAATCTCCCCTCTGCCAGTTTAAACCCATTGCCCCTTGTCCTGTCACTGTAAGACCTTGTCAATAATCCCTCCCCAGTCTTCCTGTAGGCCCCCTTCAGATACTGGAAGGCTACTATTAGGTCTCCTTGAAGCCTTCTCTTCTCCAGGCTGAAGAGCCCCAACTGTTGTAGCCTGTCCTCATAGGAGAGCTGCTGCAGCCCTCTGATCACCTTTGTGGCCCTCCTCTGGAGTCGCTCCAACACTTCCATGTCCTTCCTGTGCTGGGGGCTCCAGAACTGCACATAGTACTCCAGGTGGGGTCTGAGTAGAGCAGAGTAAAGGGGCAGAATCCCCTCCCTTGCCCTGCTGCCCACACTGCTCTTGCTGTAGCCCAGGACTCGGTTGCTGTCTGGGCTGCACTCACACTGCAGGCTCATATTGAGCTTTTCATCAACCCAGACCCCCAGGTCCCTTTCCTCAGGGCTGCTCTCCAAGCATTCACCACTCAGCCTGGAGTTGTGCTTGGGATTGTGCCTACCCAGGTGCAGGACCTTACACTTGGCCTTGTTGAATGTCATGAGGTTGGCCTGGGCCCACCTCTGCAGCCTGTCCAGGTCCCTCTGGATGGCATCCAGTTCTTCCTTGTTGTACACCCACAGAACTTCTGTGGTTTTCACAATAGTTGCTAGTGTAACTATCAGAAGGAACTGAGTAAAAGGATGTGAATAGGTGTCAGATGAGATGCTATTCTCCTGAGAACTGGGAAAAAAAATAACAGTCTCCAGGATCTTAAATCCATGTGGACGTAAAAAGCAGAAGCATGTGACATTTTGAGTGCGAGGTTCATGGATTTAACAGCCAAGTAAATTCAGTTCTCTTTCCTGCTACTGGTGAAATCTAAAAGAGAATAGATTAGAAAATAAGGCAGCACTCCATAACTGCAAGATAGGCCAAGTCATTCACTCCACATGCAGGATATGTAACATTGGAGTTGTTGCTGAGGTCTAACTAGATGCTGAGTCTACCATTTTCTTGAACTCTAACACTTTTGCACTGTGGAAAATTACGAAGTAAAACTCACACATAGTTTGACTAAATAAAAATATAATCTCTATAACAATATTTCAGTGTTATTCACACAACACAATTTCCTGAATCTGTGGCAAGATGTCTAATTGGCCTTTTACACAATAATAGGGCAACGAGGCTGGGGAGAGGCCTGGAGCACAGCCCTATGAAGAGAGGCTGAGGGAGCTGGGATTGTTTAGCCTGGAGAAGAGGAAACTCAGGGGAGACCTTCTTGCAGTCTACAGTTACCTGAAGGGTGTTTGTAGCCAGGGGGAGGTTACTTTCTTCTCTCAGGCAACCAGCAGCAGAACAAGAGGACAGAGTCTCAAGCTGTGCCAGGGGAAGTTTAGGCTGGAGGTGAGGAGAAAGTTCTTGACTGAGAGAGTCATTGACTGTTGGAATGGGCTGCCCAGGGAGGTGGTGGAGTCAGCGTCCCTGGAGGTGTTCAAGGCAGGTTTGGACGTGGCACTTGGTGCCATGGTCTAGTCTTGAGGCCTGTGGTAATGGGTTGGACTTGATGATCTTTGAGGTCTCTTCCAACCTTGGTGATACTGTGATACTGTGATAACTGTGATACTGTAATCGTTTTTAAATGCACAGTGTATACAAGTACATTGGAAATGGAAAGGAATCCAAAAGCTATAATCCAGTTTTGTAAGTGTTACACCTTAATCCAAGACGCTTTTACAGCTCTAAATGTAGTAAAGAATCACAGAATCATAGAATGGTAAGGTTGGAGGGGACCTCAGGGATCATCTGGTTCCAGCACCTCCCACTAGTACAGGTGAAAAGGATAAATTTTGAGACCAGTTTGGCATTTCTATTGACACTAATAAGGATCATTTTGAACTATTGCAATTAGTTCAAATTGCAATTTTGAACTAGATTGCAATTTTCAAATTATTTGATATCATACTGCTCGTAAGACTGGGTCACATGAAGCTAGATTGAGGCTACATTCTTTCATGGCATTAGGGATTAAAAAATGCTGCAGGATATTTAGCTCTCTGTATAGGCTGTGCATGTATAGGGTACAAATCTGTAACAGCAAACTTTCAAACTAATGGATTCTGGAAAGAACTAAAGAACTATTTTTACATTACAATAAAATTTGTTTCAACTTCTGGCCTATTGTCTTCCAAAAGACAGTATAGCAAAAAGTTTTTAAAATCCTATTAAATCGCATTCAGATACATTTAATCAGTAGAAATAATCAGCCACTTTCTTACTCACCTCTACTCGCATCTAGGAATGTTCTTCTCCCTCTGTACTCTGCCCTAGATTATTGTGTCCAGTTTTGGGCTCCCCAATTCAAGAGAGGCAGGGATCTGCTGAAAAGAGTCCAACAGACAGCCATGAGGATGATTAGGGGACTTGAGCATCTCTCTTATGGAGAGAGACTGAGAGACCTGGGGCTGTTTAGTCTGGAGAAGACTGAAAGGGAAACAGATCAACGTCTATAAATACCTGAGGGGTAGGTGTCAAGTGGATAAGGACAATCTCTTTGTGGTTGCACACACTAATAAGACAAAGAACAATGGATACAAACTGGAACACAGAACGTTTCACCTCATTATGAGGAGAAATTTCTTTACAGTGAGGGTGATGGGGCACTGCAACAGGCTGTCCAGGGAGGTTGTGAATTCTCCTTCCCTGGAGACTCTCAAAGCCTGCCTGGATGCATTACTGTTTGGGCTACCCCAGGGGATCCTGCTTTTGGTAGGGGGGCTGGGCTCAACGAACTTTGGAGGTCCCTTCCAACCTTTAATGTTCTGTGATTCTGTGACTCTTACTATTTCCATTATGTTCTGCCTTGGATTTGAGTAAAACTCAAGAACACTCAGATAAAGTTTTGCTATTAAATAATGCAGTCTCCTCTCTACACCTTGAATAACAATTCTGTTTGTGACTAGGAAGGACAATTGAATTCAAATGAAGTTTCACCTTTTTATAAATCTTACATGAATACCCAAAATGCTGAACATGCCACAATGCTTAGGAAAATTAAGCTGTTAGCTAAATAATAATTCTTAATATGATTTGTTAAAGTTCAGCAGGTCCAAAAAATATTTTAACCCAGTTGTTCAGACAGATCTTGTTCATAACTTACCTGGTTGAATATGGATGAAATTGTAAAGAAGAACATCCTAGTCAGCTCCTAGGGAACTGAAATTTGTCTTCAGTACCTGGAATCCAACTGTCCTGATGCAAATACAAATTAATTCACAAAGCCTGTAGGTACTACAAATTCAATTGTATCCTACTATTACCAGTCAAGATTAACACTTCAGCTGTAATTTACTCCTAACCAGATTGAGCCAAAACCAGCTGTGTCTCAGAATAGAAGATACCTTATATTTCTTTGAGTGACTACTGCCAAAAAAATATTTCCATGAAATCAGGAAATAGGCTCATGCAAATACAGCTGTGCAAAGCTTACCTTGTAATTTTATTTTTGTTGCATAAAGCCATCCTCATCCCAGGATTTGCACGTGCTTTGCTGTTAGGTAAGCAATGTCATAGGTAATACTGTGTAACAATTTAGGAAAAATGTAAAGTACAAATATTGATAGAATTCAGTGCTGATTTCACTTACAAATTGTATCATAGTCAAATAAGAAAATTCTATCAGTTATTTAAATTCGTTCCCACTTTGGTTTCAAGATATAGTGCATGTCTCAAAAAAAAATGCTCTTTTTTATGTGAAATGTAGTTCAATGGAAGTTGTCAAATTCTTTAAATAATTCTTAGAAAGTGATACAACAGTAATTGCAGTAACTTCTTTAAGGCATTGCTCTGAATTTTAAAAACTATTTATGCTAAGCTGATTTTTCAGTTTAATATAAAGGGTAAAGAACATATTTTCCTGATTTTGTTCCAGACTGATTGCCCGAAACATTAATCTGTTCCATAGTCCTACTGTTACTTCAGCTACATTCTTCTGTGCACAGTTCCCAATGACAGAAGGCTGTGCTGCCATTCAGGGAGACTTGGACAGGCTGGAGGGTTGGGCAGGAAGAAATGGAATGAAATTCAACAAGAGCAAGTTGTGCTGGTTTGAGGCTATTTGCAGGTGAGTCTTGCACCTGGGAAAGAACAACCTCACCTATCAGTATAGGTTGGTGACTGATCAGCTGGAAGGCACTGAAGGGGAAAATGGTCTGGGGGTCCTAGTTGATGGGAGGTTGACCGTGAGCCACCAGTGTTCTTTTGTGGTCAGGAGGGCAAATGCCATTCTAGGGTGTGTTAGAAGGGCTGTGGCTAATATGTTGAGAGAAGTTCTCCTGCCCCTCTACTCTGCCCTGTGATGCTGCATCTGGAGTACTGCATCCAGTTCTGGGCCCCCCAGTTCAGTAGAGGCATAGAACTGCTTGAGAGAGTTCAGCCATAAAGACGATGAAGGGAATGGAACATCTCTCTTATAAGGAGAGACTGAGAGAGCTGGGGCTGTGCTGCTTGGAGAAGAGGAGACTGAGAGGTGACCTCATCAATGTTTATAAATATGTGCAGGGTGAGTGCCAGGAGGCTGGAGCCAGGCTCTGCTAGCTGACACCCAATGACAGGACAAGAGGCAATGGGCGGAAGTTGAGGCGTAGGAAGTTTCATGTAAACATGAGGAAAATTATTTTCACTGTGAGGGTGACAGAACACTGGAACAGGCTGCCCAGGGGGCTTGTGGAGTCTCCCTCTCTGGAGATATTAAAAACCTGTCTGGACGCACTCTTATGTCATCTGTTGTAGATGATCCTGCTCTGGCAGGGGGGGTTGGACTGGATGATTTTTCAAGGTCCCTTCCAGCCCCTGACAGTTCCTTTGTCCCACTCTGTGTTGGTTTGAGGCTAATTGGAATATTTTAATGAGAAAAAATAGATTATAGGCTGTGAAAAGCAAATAATGGTGATGTCTACTTCACTCATAGGCTTGCTGAGATGTATAAAAACAAGGACACAAATATAGGTAAGACACAGAGTCTCTTGCTCTCTCTCAGGGAGCTGCTGTGTCTTCTGGCCTCTCTCTTGAGTAACCTAACTAACCACTCTGCTTCTAACCCCCTCTTGCTGATCCTCCAAACTCACCTTGCACATAAGGCAGATACTGGGGTAAGGTAGAGGGTTGGAAAGAAGGTGGAAGGGTGGTTGGGAGCCTCTCCTGGGGCCTCTGATTTCTGGGATGGGCATTGTATTTCTGTATTACCTTTAACTTGTGTATTTCTGTAAATATTGCTGTCTATTGTGTATATCTCTGCTTGTATATTGTGCTGAGCTGTAAATAGAGCTTCAGTCCTTAACTTCCAGCAGCTGAGTCTAGTCTGGGTGATTTTTCACAGTGTGTGTGGGGGTGGATAACTCCCAAACCATCACACACTCCTTCTTTATATCCTTAAATAGGGCTCTGTCTAACCTCCCCTGGTGTCAAGGAATGTTGAAAGGTGATACAGGAAGAATCAGGGGAGATAAGCAGTAGGAGAGAGAGTGGCTCTGTGAATACTGTGATGCTTTAAGGTGAATGCTGTACCATGTAAGACAGTGATGGGAAAGAAGAAAATCTTGTGAAAGAAAAGCAGGTTATCTTTGGACACCTCCCAGATTCCTTCAAACCTCTTCAGACTCCAGCCCTTGCTTTACCTACAGAGGGCTCTCATTGATACATGCCTTCATTACTACTATGTTTAAACTTCCAGGCACCACAGCTTCCAGACTGGTACTTATACATAGATATAGGTACCTGGGTAACCTTTACAGTGTGGCAAGAATCAGGTGTCTTAGATGCATTCTTCACTGGCACACTCTGCTTATCCTACAATTAGGCCAGGTGTATACAATTCCCAGGGTCATGACAATGCCCCTTTTACATGGTTGCATTTCATAAGGACAGAAAGGAGAACACAGCCTGTTTCTAGTCCTTCTGTATCCTCTTTCTTTGTTGACAGAAAGATCTTTCAGCTCTGAAGAGAAGAGGTTGGGCTACAGAAACTGGATCATGTGATGCTATGGTGGATCTAGGATGCTATGACACCTAGTAATTCTATTATCAACTACATCTAGAGGCTTAACAGTAAGATAGTGACTCTAGATATCTACCACTACTACTTTCCAGAGTCAGACTGGGAATCACATACCCAGGTCTTGCACTTAATAGACATTATGTTCTTCATCCTTATGTAGATGATGAGCTGGGTTTTTTTTCTTTTTTCTCTCTCTCCCTGTGAAAGGTAGTTGCTGATGGGTCACTCCTTACTCTGCAATACTTTGGAATTAGAATATTTGCCAAGTTAAAAAGAGAGCAAACTGATGTGTCTGATTAGGAGTTTGAAACTGGAAGACCAGCCTGCTTCCCAGAAAGGGTCTTAATTGTCGAACAGTGGGGCAGGCTACTGTGCAGGTAATTTTTATACTTCCACCTCTTAATTTTTCCACCCTTGGATAGTGAGGGCAGGCCTGATACTGCTGTTTACAAGTTTGGATAAAGACAGAGAAGGCAACTTCTTTCGTTAGATGAGGAAAAGGTTCAGATGGGCAACCTCTTAATTATTACAGGTTTGTTTAATTATTTAAAGTTGAATTGCTTCTTGAATTGCTTAATTAGGCTCCTCCGAATACTAATTTTCTCTTCCTACGATGTATCTTTGAGATGGAAACAAGCATGTGCATTGTGAGGCCTGAGATAGCTGATAAATAAAGTGATGTCAGGACAGAGCACACAAAATTCTGCATTTAGTGCTTTCCCGGTTAAACAGCAATAGTAAAGTGAAGCCAAGTCATATAGGGGAATAAAGCAGGAGCAGATACCACAGGCAGAAAACAAGCCTTTCCGGCGCTGCAGACAACACGAGGAATGCAATGAATGGGAGACGCGTTCTCTGCCCTTCCAGCGAAAAGAAAGGAGGGGTAAGTAACTACATCAACCCTTAGCGAGGTGAAGTCGGAATGTTTGGGAAAGCTACGAGAGCGCAATGCGAAAGGTGGCAGCAGCGAGTCGCTCTGTAGCACGACCGCGGCGGTAATCCTTACCGCTAGAGTCGCCAAAATCCGCCTACAGATACATCTTTCAAATCCAGCCGTTAATAAAGCTCCTGCTATGATTTATTCAGCCAACTATGCGGCGGTCTGCTAGTAGAACGGACTCGGCGGGACTGTCGGAGAGGATGAGAGCACCGGCGCCCAGGTTCGCCCACCCCGCTTGCGGCGGGAGGCGCCAGTTCGCCTGGGGGAGACGTGGGTTCGGTCCCTGCGAAGCCGGTGTCGTGGAGGGCACGGGTTCAGCCGGGCAAGTAACCGACTGTAGGCGTTGCCTTGACGTCTCAGCCGAGTAGATGGGCTTCCCGATCGCTACGTCGATTCTCACCTTGCTGCGACCGCAAATTAGCAGCAATTACCCCTGGCAACACCAACCAAAAAAATTGGTGTTTTTCCTCAGGTAACAAAACTGCGCAGCAACTTAAAAGGACTGATGGAATGGCAACTTTCAGGTGAGTGATCCAATTGCATTTTACACAAGTTTCTCAGTTAAAGGTTAAGCGTACATAGGAGTAAACACCACTTCCATATTCCTTACACTCTTTGCTCCCAAGGAGTCTGATGACAACATGGTAGGTTTTTCTACCTAGGTTTCCCAAGGATGGAGAAAGAGAACCGATAGAGAACTGAGCAGAATAAGCTGTAGTTTCCCCGTTGCTTTTACCGTCTTGGCTGGCAGACCTCGAGTTTCCGACACCCAACCCAAGACTGCGGGAGCCGCTATCTCTGCCAGAGGGCTGCTTCCCACTAGCCCACTTGCCCCCGCACCGGAGCGCGACCCTACATCTGAATCTGCCCGGCGCTCTTCCTCCCCTTTTCCCAGTAAACCGCAGCCGCTCGGCCGCGGCGAACAGGGAAACGCGCTCCTCTACAAGCGAGGCCCCGGCTTCGCGCGCAGCGCG
>VWZE01008895.1:515553-528386 GCA_013396675.1 Eubucco bourcierii | reverse complement strand
GGGCCGTCCCCCCCCCCCCAACCGCCCCTTACATCCTTGCCTAGCGGATTGAGGATTTGCTGTTGGATTTTGGTATATGTTTGGGAGAAAGCAGACTGAATCGGCGGAGATCGGTGAGTACGACAGACATCGTAATGGTGCCAGGTCCGCCGTCCCCTCCTCCCTTTCTGGCTTGCGTGATATTTCTTCTTGGTGCGGGCTCTTGCACTGCTCTCGGCGAGGCAGCCGGGCTAGGTTGGGCTGCTGGGAGCTGTGTTTGCGCTTTCAGCGGAGGGGTAACGAAGTGCGTTATTCCCCCCTGTTTCTTCCTCACGCGCCACCGCCCCCCCCAGTCCTTCTTTTCTTTCTACGTTAGTCGTTGCTTATGTAGGGCATCCGCGGCACCGTGTCTCCCGACGCACTGCACTAATGTTAGAGCAGTGAAGTCATGGGCCGGGGAGGAGGAGGAAGAAGGGATGTGGGGTTCCGCGGGCGCAGGCAGCGCCCCGCCGTGCGCGGAGCCAGGGCGGGTAACGCCGTGCGCTGCCCCGGGCCTTGGGGCGGCTCCGAGCGGTTGCTGCTGCGTGTGTCCGTGTGTCTTGTCGGTGTGTCTGTGTGGGTTCCTGCTGCTGTGCCTCTGCGTGTGTGTGCGGCGGGGGGGGGCAGATCTTCCTTTGAAGCCACCGTCTGCGAAATCCTGCGCTCGAGGAGCGGGCGGAGGGGGGTGGGGAGGGGAGCTACGATGTGCGCTGTGATGTTGCGTTGATCTATATTTAATGGCTGAAAGGGAGGATGGTTTTCTTTCCCTTACCTTACTCTTATTCTGGTGTGTAATGTGCTTGCATCGATCCGTCAAAGCATAGCTTCAGCTGAATCAAGTCACCACAGAGGAGGTGCAGCAGCAGTACGGGTAGTACACGTAATACAAAAATTCGTCTGGCCGGGGATCTTGGAGAAAAATGTAAAAAAACCCAAACAACCAAAACTGAAGAGAGATCATTTTAGAAACCATGTTAATTTTCCCCTGGAGGGATTGGAGACATGAATACATGTCAGACTGGAGTACACTATCTTGTGTGGAGACATTTTCTTTCTCCTACTTTGTTAGAGTGGTCTTCTTTTCAGCATCAGTGTGTTGTGATTAGCCCTATGCATTACTGGAAAATATCCAAAACGTACAGAAAACATTTAGAAGTGAACAGGCCTGATTATTAAACACCTAGCTGCTAACTTTTTTGGCTGTAGTACCTGATATTTGTGTCCCTTTAAACGTATGCATTTTTAGTGGCAATAAGAAGATAAAAACTTAATGTAGAGTAATTTTCACGGTCTGTGTAGATAGTTTGTATGTAAAGTAAGAGAATTGGCATAAACTGTGATTTATAGCAAACCTCTCCATAGAGTACATCAAGACTTAGGTGCCTCAAGATAGCAAGAGGACTACCTAGTATTCTATGGAATTTGTGTTGCGGGCTTTCACAGAATCAAGAGGAGAAAATGTCTTTTTCAGCATGTACTTAAGGATCTCTTTATCCTGTCTCAAAAAAGGAACTTATTATGTAATTTATATAGGCTGGGTTGGTATTTTTCAAACAGCTGAACTAGTTGGCTAATTTGTAGGTGACATGGTGTGAGGTAGTTAGGTGCAGGTCTCCAGAGAAAGCTGCTGCATATCTTACTTGTGGGCCTCTGAGACTCAAATGTCTTTGACGGTTTTGTGAGTGTATTTACCCAGGTTATGTGGGGAGTAGCCTCAACCTTAAACCCAAACCACCTAGGATAGGCCATGATATATAAGCAAAACTTGCACATTCTGTAGGTCTTGTGAGGCTAATTGTAAGCCAAGTTGGTGAAGCTGTTTCTTCATAGTGTGTGAATGACTTGACCCTTTGGGAGTCTTGGCTATTACCTTGCATCCTGAAAAACTGCAGAGAACTTGTGACAGATCACCCTCATTAGGATGAAGTTGATTAATGGCTTTGGACTGCATTGAATGTGGTTATTTTGAATGTCATAGTACTGAAACAGGAGATCCCATCTTTATCGTGTTGGTCAGAGATGGTTTTTGCAGTCTGTTATGTAAGAGGCTTGAAAAAAATAGAGTAGCGGGCTCAGCTGAGTATATATACCGAAGGAAATATCCACCCCTCCAATCTGCTGGTGGGAAGCAAAGTATTTCTGAATGCCAATTGCATGATTTTTCATGAATTGTGAGGAAGATGCTTTTGGAAAGGAACTCCAGCTGTGGTGCTTGAGTTCTGTTTGTCAGGTACCTTACCGGGCAATAAAAGTGATAAATAGCTCATCAGTGAAGCAAGCTTGTAAGTTTTGCTGGTTTTTTTGAATAATGCTACCAAAATAGTTTCATCGTTGTGTAATGAACTCTGACAGACAGCTGCACAAAATAGAAATAGTAGCAACTAAAAGAAAAGGTGTTTGCATAATTCTGATTTGCATAATTTACACTTGCAGATGAATGGTTTCAATTTACTGACTGTGGTTTGGTGTTAAGTATTTGTTTTTCAAGATGTGTAAAATCAACTTGTGCTACAAAGGAAGTGCCAGAGCATCTTATTTTAAGGGTTTTAAGAAATGCATTTTTAGGTAGGGCTGTAGATTAGCATGCAAATGGAGCAGATAACAGAATCAGCAGAACTCATGACTGTTAAATTTTGCACTAAATTTCAGATACATTTTCTATGTCACGGTTCAGCGTGATAGGATTTTTAGAACTTACCAGTTGTGCAGTTTCTACCATATCTTTGTTTGGATTTCAAACATACATTCCAGAAATTCCTAGAAGCAGTTATTTTCAGGAGCATCAGCATGATAAGGAAAATACATTATTGCAATACTCTTTACCTGAATAAGGAACTGTGGTTTTGATGCTTATTGATTGTGCTTGTAAGTCATGAGGAGTTTAATATTTCAAGTTACAGCTGAGGTTTGACAAAAATTAAATTGATTGTTTCTCCTCTTTGAAGGCCTCAGTAAGATCTTATTATCAGGTGCATTTTGGATGCTTATTTGATTGCACAATATTAAATTTAGTAGTCTGATTATTAATAACATGGAAGTAAGCAGTAAACCCTAATGGAGGCAGCATTTTAAAATACGATATTTATTTTTTAAATGACAGAACAATTTTCAAGCAGAACTAAAATACTTTTGCTTTTAAAGAAGGGATTGTTTTGGGGTTTTGTGGGTTTTTCTTGTTTGTTTTAGTGTTTGGTTTTTTTTTCCTGACAAAACTCATTACACCTCTGAAAACATCTTTCTTACCTTTTTGCACTTTTAGGGCATCCTACTGACTCTTCATCTGCCTGTTCAATATTACAAAAATCAATTACATGAAGAGACATAAAACATGGAAGAGCGTGGATGACCTTGTTCTTTTGGCCACTGCCTGTTTTACTGAAGTGTCTGGGGGAAAAAAACAGACTTGTAACAAAACTTTAAAACTTGGCACTTCTGAGACTCAATAAAAAGTAGTAACATTTAAAAATTCCTACATTAAATAACTATTTTTTTATGTTAGAGGTTATAGTTTACTGCATTAGCCGTAATAGTTCTACTGTGTAACAAACTTCCACTTGTTTTCATCAATTTTGATGAGCTATGAACATGCAGAGCCCACTTTTGAATAGTAACATGCAAAATCAAAAATGTCACAGAGCCAAGGGGGCTTTTCATAAAACATTCTCTGGGGGAAGGTCTTGCATTTCCCCAGCCTGTTTCTTCTGTCTTTTCCTCCAACCACCCTCTGCCCCTCCCTACCTTCCCACTTTTTTTTTNTTTTTTTTTTTTTTTTTTTTTACTTTCCTTGCAAAGTTTGCAATTGATTTCTTCATCTGCTGAAAATCTTCACAGTACAACAGTTTTATTTTGGTCAAGAAAATTACTTTTGGAAAATAGCAGTAGAACTTAAATTTGTTTGCTTACTGTAACATAAACTTTTACAGTTCTTCTGTCTTAACACTATTAATGGAAGTAACAAGAAGTATGTTCTTCTGTCTTAACACTATTAATGGAAGTAACATGAAAACATCTTTTAAGCCTGAATTTTTGGAGTTGAATGAAATTAGGTAGCATAAATAGGGATTCTGATGGAGTTCTTGCTTAAAAACTACTGTATGAGGCTTAAGTCCTACATATTGATTTATGTCAGATTAATATCTTGTAAAGATTAATATCTTGTAAATTACTAAGATGATATGAGTAGAAATAAGTTTCATCATGGTGTTAGAAAATTGCTGTACTCTTTAGCAGCACTAGGATTACTAAAACTGGCCATCTCTTGCATCCCCTAGAAGTATATGCCTTCCATCACAACCAGCAGTTTGGGAGGTTGACTGGCAAGGGTCTCAGGTAACACTTGAGTGCCAGACAGTGACTACTAAGGAGTGTATTTTATATTAATTTGTGCTTCCCAAGAAAGTACTGGTACAGTTTTTGAGGATGCATATCTGAAATGCAAGAAAATACTCATCAGATGTTGAGAACATGTGAACCTTGGTATTTTTATTTATAGTTTTCCACCAAAATACTGAAACTCAGGAGTGGGTTCTTCTGGTATCTTAGTTGCTCTATAGGTGGTGGTTTTTTTGTTTGTGGTTTTTGGTTTGTTTTTGGTTTGTTCCTCCCCCTCCCCAAGTATATTTGTATTATTTTAATTCCTCTGAGTGAAGAATCTTAACTTTAGCTCTGAAGATGACATACATGACTATATGAGGCAAATACTGGCATTGTAGTATTTCTTCCCAATGTTGTGCTTGACTAGGTAGTAATCAGGTTTCTTTGAAAGCAGGTTGTTGTCTCAGTCAAATTTGCTTGTTTAAAAACAACCATTTTTCTTGCCAAGAGATTGACTGTTTCTTTACTTTGGCATACAGCAAGGCAAAAAACCTTTTCACGCTTTTTTTTTTTTTTGGCATGAAAAATGGAATTGAATTGGATATGGAGGTTCATAATCAGTGAAAAATAGAGTGAGAAGGCAGAAAGCTAGGTCAGAGAACAGTTATCAAAAGAAACAAGGGCTTAAAAGTTTTCAACAATGGAAGTGGCTCGAGGTTAGATGTAGAAAGGCTGCTTCTTGTCTTGTACGCCAGAGTTTTTAGAAGAGTTGAGTTCTGTGGATGAACAGATACTTGAAGGCATAAAAGTCTGTTATAGGAGTCTGTTAAAGGCCACTCAACCAGGATGGAAAGACAGATAAATTATTCCATAAGCAGCTTGGAGAAATCTCATGATTGCTAGGCCTCGGGGTGGGGCATCAACTTAGCAGGTATCTCCTGGATATCCTGCTGACCCCCCTTCCTTCTCTAAGGATGGAGAGCTCTGTCACTTCCCTATGCCTCAGACATCCACCAATCATCACATCACAAACAACAGATCAGGAGGGGTTGGACCATCCCTACTTGGCTCACTCATGTACTCTGTCAGGAAGTTATCTTCCACATGCTCCAAGAACCTCCAAGACTCTTTCCTCTCTGCTGGATTTAAAACTGTCTGGATGGCTGGACTCAAAAGAGTGGTGGTGAATGGAGTTAAATTCAATTGGTGACCACTCACAAGTGGTGCTCCTCAGGGCTTGGTATTTGGGCCAGTTCTATTTAACATCTTTATCAACGACCATAACGAGCAGATTAAGGTTAAGCACCCTCAATGAGTTTGCAATGACAGCCAAACTGGGAGTGAACGTTGATCTGCTGGAGGTGAAGAAGGCTTTGCAGAGGGATCTGGCCAGCTTGGATCGATGGTCTGAGACTGTCTGATGTTCAGCAAGGCCAAGTGCTGGGTTCTGCACTTTGTTCATGAAACCCCCATTCAGTGCCACAGGCTTGGGGGAGAGCAGAAAAGGACCTCAGTGCTAGTTGACAGCTGTCTGAGTGTGAGCCATTAGTGTGCTTAGGTGTCCGAGAAGGCCAGCAGCATCCTGAGCTCTGTCAGGAGGAGCAGGGAAGTGATTGTGGCCCTTTACTTGGCAATGGTGAGGCTGCATCTCTAATGCTACATTCAGTTTGGTTCCCCTCACCACAAGAAGGGCATTGAGGTGCTGTGGTGTGTCCTAAAAAGGGCAACAAGGCTGTTAAGTGGTCTTGAACACATATCCTGTGAGAAGTGGCTGAAGGAGCTGGGGTTGTTCAGCCTGGGGGAGGGCAGGGGGAGAGGAGACCTTATCACTCTCTGCAGTTGCCTGAAAGGAGGTTGCAGTGAGGTGGGGGCCTGCTTCTTCTCCCAAGTAATGAGTTGATAGAACATGAGGAAATGGCTGTAAGTTGCTCTAGGGGAGGTTTAGATTGGACATTAGGAAAAATTTCTCAACTCAAAGGGTTGTTAGGCATTGGAAGAGGCTGCCATGGGAGGTGAGGGAATCGCTTTCACTGGAGCTCTTTAAAAGATGTTTGGGCTGGGTGCTTGGGGACATGGTGTAACAGTTGTGAAGAGGGAGATGTTGTGTGTGACATGGTTGTACTCTGTAATCTTGTGGTCCTTTTCAACCCAACAATTCTGATGATTCTTAACATCATCTATTTCTCACTTGTGTTTCTTGCGACTCAGCTCCAGGACATGTGAGATGTGGCATCATCTCACTTCTGAATGGCATGATACCTCTTAAAGTGACATTCTGTGTGATCTAGCTGAAGTCTCACAGAAAGTGGGAGCTGGGGTCCTAAACAGTGTAGATGCCAAGTAGAGAGTGGATAATCTAGTGAATTGTTAAAAATCACAACCTAGGTCAGACTGTGAGTGCTCTGACAAATTTTAACAAGCTAGTAATATTTGACACTTCTGAACATTTCCAATGGAGATCCTTGATCAACACATAATGGTAATCTGAACCTTCAGTTCAGTGCCTGACCGCTGACCTACTGTGCTTAAAAACACAGTGAATAGAACAAAAAAAACTTTGAGTATATAAAAAAAAGTTTGTGCTTTAGTGAAGGAGTTTGACAGTAATTGATGAATTTTATAATTCTTGCAGTTCTCACTTCAGATGAAGCTTAAGTTACAGGAGTAATGTGACTTTACATGGGGATTTCCACTGCAGTGCTTATTTGTGTCATCTGGTAGTACAGGGGAAAAATTGGAAGTGTGATAGTACATATCTTCTTTGTAAGTGCAAATAATATAGAAGGCCTAATGCATTCTCTGTTATTGCCACTAAACCCACAAAAAGCTACTGACTTCTGTTTTCTTTACTTCTGCCACTGAACTGTTTTCATAGCATTAATGCCTCTCAGAAGGATTTTGAGTAATGAAGTTGGAAGTACTGCTTAGAGATCAAGTTAATTCCCAAATGTCTCTCAGATATGTCTACATGATTTTCAGAAGGTTCATTCTGGGGAAAAAAGAACATTCGCAATATGGCAGAGACCCTATTAAGGGTTAACTGTAGACATGCTTTTATGTTACTGATGACATACAGCATCCTATAGTTGAATGAATATGCAATATGCAACACTATTTCCTCCTTTTCTCCTCTACAAATATGTTTTATAGATTCACAAGTATGTGGGGTTTATTGAAGGTGTTTCTGACCGGCATGGCAGCTTGTTGCACTCATTTTCTCCTTCTGACTTCTATTGTGTTTACCAAGAACAAGTACAGCACAAAGCCTCAAGAGTCTTGGGGGACCCTAATGAGTTGCGCTTAATTAGAAACATGCATGTCTAAGCAAAGGGTAAAACTCAGAATTGCAAGTTTTAAAAAATGGACATTAAAAACACAGTTATATCCTCTTTAACATCTTCACTGATGATCTGGATGAGGGCATCAAGTCAGTCACCAGCAAATTTACAGATGACACCAAGCTGGGGGCAGATGTTGGTGGGTTGGAGGGCAGAAGGGCTCTGCAGCAGGACCTCGACCTCCTGGACAGATGGGCGAAGTCCAAGGGGATGGAGCTCAACAAATCCAAGTGCCAGGTGCTGCACTTTGGCCACAACAACCCCATGCAGAGCTACAGGCTGGGGTGGGAGTGGCTGGAGAGTAGCCAAACAGAAAGGGATCTGGGGGTGCTGATTGACACCCGCCTGAACATGAGCCAGCAGTGTGCCCAGGTGGCCAAGAAGGCCAATGGCATCCTGGCCTGCATCAGCAATAGTGTGGCCAGCAGGAGCAGGGAGGTCATTCTCCCTTGTACTCTGCACTGGTTAGGCCACACCTTGAGTCCTGTGTCCAGTTCTGGGTCCCTCAATTTAAGAAGGACATTGAGGTGCTGAGCATGTCCAGAGAAGGGCAACGAGACTGGGGAGAGGTCTCCAGCACAGCCCTATGGAGAGAGGCTGAGGGAGCTGGGATTGGTTAGCCTGGAGAAGAGGAGGCTCAGGGGAGACCTTCTTGCTGTCTACAGCTACCTGAAGGGTGGTTGTAGCCAGGAGGAGGTTGCTTTCTTCTCTCAGGCAAGCAGCACCAGAACAAGAGGACACAGTCTCAAGCTGTGCCAGGGGAAGTTTAGGCTGGAGGTGAGGAGAAAGTTCTTGACTGAGAGAGTCATTGACTGCTGGAATGGGCTGCCCAGGGAGGTGGTGGAGTCAGCGTCCCTGGAGGTGTTCAAGGCAGGTTTGGACATGGCACTTGGTGCCATGGTCTAGTCTTGAGGTCTGTGGTATTGGGTTGGACTTGATGATCTTTGAGGTCTCTTCCAACCTTTGTGATACTGTGCATCTTTTTCGTACAAATGAGACCATTGAACAGAAACCATATTATAGCTGAGAAACCTCCTGCATTATTCTGTTAAGCAATTGCTTTAATACTGTCAGGTAAATATTTTTATTATGTTCATTATTTATTATTAATTATTATTAATTATTATTTATTATGTTCATTATTTATTTAATTACATGTTTTTTTCAATAAAAACAAGTTTCAAAACATTCCTTTCTGGTGAGATGAGGGGAGTTTGTTAGCCTCTGAGTGCTTCCACTGGGATCCTGCTCACTTAGTTCTCAATGCTTATGGTCATAATGAGCACTCAAAGGATGGATAATACTAAATTCAGAAAGAAACACGTGCTCCTTATGGACACAGATTCCATGTTGTGTCATCTTACGTAGCATAGATCTGTGGAGCAATTACATTATTTAAATGAAATGCATTAATACGATGTAAAATGTAATCTTTACATCTCTTTGCCTTTTTGAGATTGAGTTTTGATCAGCTGTCTTAAATGTTCTTTCTGTGTGAATGTCTTCAATCAGCCAAGGTTAATCACCTTTGTAGTACTTGCTTCTCTACCTTTAAGTCTAGGAGGTATAGTGCGTGCATAGGTCTTTTTTTCAGTCTGTTCCAAGATATGTGAAATCTTGGTAGTAGTAAATGTTTTTCCACTTTCATGACTATTAGTACAAAAAGACTTAAACTGTGCAAATGTGGTGCTTTGAGGCTAACTGGAATATTTTACTGAAAAAAAGTACAGGCTGTGAAAAGCAAACAACGGTGATGTCTACTTCACTCATAGGCTTGCTGAGACATATAAAAACAAGGACACAGGTATAGATAAGACACAGACTTGGAGAGTCTCATTCTCTTTAGCTGCTGGCTTGGTCTGGACCTCTCTGCTAACCTAACTAACCACTTTCCAACCCCCCTGGCTGATCCTCCAAACTCACCTTGCATATAAGAGAAGTCCTGGGGTAAGGCAGAGGAGTGGGGAGAAGGTGGAAGGGTGGTTGGGAGCCCCTTCTGGGGACTCTGATTTCTGGGAGGGGAGTTGTCTTTCTGTATTACTTTTTAACTTGTCCGTTTCTGTAACTATTCCTATTGTGTATATCTCTGCTTGTGTATTGTGCTAAGGTGTAAATAGAGCTTCAGTCCTTAACTTCCAGCTGGCTGAGTCTAGTCTCAGTGATAAAAGGGTGGTGGTGGTGGGGGAACTCCCAAACCATCACAACAAAGAAGACAACAATTTTTGTAGTGACGAAACCAAAATTCTAGTTTGATCATATTTTATGCCTTAAGTGTAGCTTAGAATGGCTACAACTTTGCTGTGCAGTTAGATTAAGTAAAACAATTTAGTTTGATTTCCAAAATAAGATTTTTGTAATTAAAAAAAAAAAAAAGTTTGCAAGTTCAGCATTAGTATTTGAGAAATTTACTCTACTTGAAAATGCTACCTAAATGCCACATAAACTTCACCTGATTTAAGTTTTTGGAACATCTTCAATTTTTGAGATCTGGCATCTCTGACCTATAGAATGTGCTGGTTTCAATTGATTGGAAGGTCTGCAGGGTAAAGTCGCAGCAGAAGACCTGGTTTCCTTCTGTGTGTGTGAAATCTGTATGTATATTTGCTCAAACCAGAAATGGCCTCTGAAGGGGAGTGGGATTTCCAGCTACACCATCACTCGGCTCACCAGAGTCCTCAAACCAACACTGCTGATGAGTTCTGTCTGAGACTGTCAGTGTGCTCTCCCCACTAAAAATACCCAGTGAGGAACTACTTGGCTTTTGATCAGTGCTGTTGACAGTATTTCAAGTCCCCACACGACAGATTGCTGATGATCTATTGACAGAACAGACTTGCAGCAGCAATTGTTTGTCAAGGAGCCAAAGACTGCAATATAAATTGCTTTTGCAGTTGTTTTTTGTCTTAATTTGTAGTGCTATGCAATATAATAATATTTTTGCTTAATAAAAGAGAACAAGTGGTTGGTATCAAAAGACTGAATTCAGCAGGAGGAATGGGACAAAAGCATTCCCTAAAACTGGAGAGGGAAAGGAAAGGAATTGTAAGGAAAAAAGTGATTGCTCTTGAGGTTACAAATTGAAAGTATTAAAATTATTTCCCTAGATGTTGATGCACTTTCTGAAATGCATTAGTCCTATGCAGTGAACTGGGAGGATTCAAACAAATCCTTATTATATATATAAAACCTCTTCAAGTATTTGTCTCTAGAGAAGCAGGTGCCAGGTTTCCTCATCTGTGCACATTCAAGGTGATAGTAATTTGTTCTTTTTGGTTCCACTTTTCTTTCATGCTTGCTTGCTTATCCAGCAAAACCATATGTGTGATGGTTTGGGAGTTACCTGCCCCCACACTCAATGAAATCACCCAGGCTAGACTCAGCTGGCTGAAAGTTAAGGACTGAAGCTCTGTTTACAGCTTAACATAATATAGGAGCAGAGATATACACAATAGACAGGAATATTTACAGAAATAGACAGAAACGTACAAGTTAAAGGTAGTACAGAAACACAACTCCCCTCCCAGAAATCAGTGTCCCCAGGAGGGGCTCCCAACCACTCTTCCACCTTCTTCCCACCCCTCTACCTTACCCCAGGGTGTGCCTTACATGCAAGGTGAGTTTGGAGGATTGGCAGGGCTGGTTATAAGTAGAGTGGTTAGTTGGGTTAGCAGAGAGGCCAGCAGACAAAACCTGCAGCTAGAGAGAGTGAGACTCTTAGAGTGTTTGTGTTACCTATGTTTGTGTTCTTGTTCTTATACATCTCAGCAAGCCTATGAGTGAAGCAGACATCACCATTGTTTGGTTTTCACAGCCTATAATATAATTATTTTCATTTAAAATATTCCAGTTAGTCTCAAACCAGCACAATGTGCTGGTCTGTGTATTGTATACGTTAGGATGCTGTCATGTTACAAAGATGCTGTACTGGTGTTTACACTGAAAATAGGGTAAATGAGTTTGACATTTTAGTGATGTAATTTAGTCTTCCTGTCTGGAATAAACTGTTAGAGTCAAGTTTTTCTGTTAATCTGAGGATAGAAGCACAAACTTTGGATACAGAGAACACATTTAGAAATACCTCATTTTTCTGTAGGTTTGTTCCAGTGCACATTAATATGTGGGATATTGTTATTTGAATAGAAGTTGTACAATAAAAAAAGGAGAACATTTAAATCCTGTAAATTGCTCTTCTTACTGTTGGGAAGTGTTGTTGCCACTGGAAACTTGGATTAGGTGTATTTGTTTACTTTTTTAAAGCAAAAATACTTGTTTTCTTACAGAGAAAGGCTCAATATTTAACAGTTACTGTACAGCTACATTAAGTAGGTAGTCTAAGAGAAACAGACATACTTCAGGGTCTGTGTCATGGTAAAGGTACAACATAGGTAAAGGTAGAAGTGTCGTATGTGCTCTCAGTGACTGCACCTGCTCAGAAGGAAAATCAACCTCAGCAATGTGGTAGCTATAGCACCTCATATTGCCTGTGTAATTCATCAAGAACCTTGTCTGCTGGGATGATAAGAGTTGAGATGTATGGGTTTGGATCAACTGAAGGAGGCAAGATCGCTGTGATAAATTCTTTACTGCTTCAATGGAGTTTGAGGATAGCTAAAATAGTGCTAGTTCTGTATTCCATTCCCTTAAATATGCAACTGATAGTAGTTTACTTGACAGGGTTAGATATAAAGTGTATTTTTGAAGCACAGCTATACATCTGCATTTCACAGGAACAGTCAGAAAAAAGGAAGACCAGCACAAAGCTTTTTCTTCTTCGCACTTGAATCATTTTAGAGCTTCCTCAAAAATGTGACTTACCCTGCTGAATGAATTTATAGTCCATTGTGTAATGTTTATGATGTTTTAATCTTCGCTTTTTCATATATGTCTAGAAGAGAAGGGACTTGCAATTTAAGATCTGACCATTTGTACACCCCAGACTTTTGAAGTTTGAAGACATTTGCAGAGTTTTTAATAATACCTAAATATGACCTTCAAATATTACCCCAAATATAATAGACATATAAAACAGTACTGCTTCCCACTTAGCTATTTATTTCTGTCGGGTAGCATACTGCTTTTATGAGGACTTTTAGTTCAGTTGTCTTGAAATGGTCGTTGATGACTTAGAGTATCAGAAGTTTTGGTGGCCTTGTAAATTCTCTT
>VWZE01008895.1:503907-515479 GCA_013396675.1 Eubucco bourcierii | reverse complement strand
CTTTTTTTTTTTTTTTTTTTCCTTCACCTTTGAAAGAAGGTATTTTAAAGGTCTGGGACTTCTCCTGGTCTCTTGTCAGGATGTGAGTGTTACAACTTGTTAATAAGTGTGCATGTGTTAGTATCACAGAATCACAGAAACATTCCATTTGGAAAAGCCCCTCAGGATCACCAAGTCAAACCAATGTCCCTGCACTACAAGGTTCACTCTGAACTATATCCCCAAGCACCACATTCAAATGACTTAAACATACCCAGGGTCAGTGACTCACCCACCTCCCTGGGCAGCTCATTCTAATGCCTGACCGCTCTTTCTGGTTAAAATTGTGTCCTAATGTCCAATCTAAACCTACCCAGTCGCAGCTTGAGGCCATTCCCTCCTTCTATCACTATTTAGCTGTGAGAAGAGACCAGCAGCAGCCTCTCCACAATGTCCCTTCACGTAGCTGTAGACAGCAATGAGGTCTCCCCTCAGCCTCCTTTTCTTCAAACTAACCATCCCCAGCTCCCTCAGTTGCTCCTCATAAGATTTATTCTCCAGGCCCTTCCCCAGCTTTGTTGCCCTTCTTTGCACTCTCTCCAGCACCTCCACATCTCTCTTGTAATGAGGTGCCCAAAAACTGAACACAGTACTCAAGGTGTGGCCTCACCAGAGCTGGGTACAAGGGGGCGGTCCTCTCCCTACTCCTGCTGGCCACAGCATTTCTAATACAAAACTAGGATGCCATTTCGTCAACGTACAGCCAGCATACTACTTTAGAATGGAAATGATAATTTTGTGGTGCAAGATGTTGTCAAGTACCTGAGGGTGCTACCTGTAGATGCAGGCTAGCTTGTGGTACAAGCCCCAGGGAAACTTGCTCAGTTATCCTGTTTTCAGATCTTGTTTCAAAGTTACAGTTCTACTTACATGAAACCTAACTTCTCAGTGTTTGAGTGGAAGTGATAATGAATATTGATACTGAAATTTGTTAGACTAACTTTGCAATGAAACTGGACTGCACACCTGCGTTAGAAGAGGGCCTTGAGGTTAGCTCTAAGTCTCGCTGTGTTTCTCACCTTGAAATACAGACTGAGCTCAACACCTTAGAGTTACTCTCTGGCCTTTGGTAGGTGATGACAAACACATGAACCACAGTTAGGACTATGCTTCAGCTCTCTCTGCCTATGCAGAGTGGCATCTAACCAGCTCTCTGCCAGAGTGTGTTTAGAAAATAGTATGCAAGAATGCAGATGGAGTAACAGACTGTAATGTTATTGCATCAATCATCTAATTAATGAAACATAGTGCTGGCTACAGTGATGTTTTGGCAGGTGAACTTAGATCACACCTCCTCTGTTGAACCAGTGCTGTACAGAGCACACTCACAGATTAGTCCTTGTGCTGAAAAGTTCAAAAACCTAGCAAATACAACTCCTGAAGGGAAAACAAGTGTAAAGACTTTGAAAACAGATCAGGTACAGGCATGAAAAAGTAGGATCCTGGTGCTAGTGTAAAACACTATGTGTTTTAGAACATGTAGCCCTTTCCATGTTGCTTAAGCAAATGCTTGTCTCTTGTTAACGCTGCCTTCAGCTCATGGGTGGTATAAAACTAACTTTTGCTCGACTTCATACGGCATTTTCTCAAGCAGGTAACAACATGTTGTGCATGTGTTATGTTAAGCAAGATCCATGTGGTGGTTTTCTGGTTTTTGGTGGGGTTTTTGGGTGTTGATGGTGTTTCTTTGGGTTTTTTGTTGCTTTGTTTTTGTTTCTGGGTTTTTTGTTGTTGTTGTTGTGGTTTTTTCTGTGGGGTTTTTTGTTTGTTTATTTGGTTTTTTTTTCCCCAGAACAGAAAATACTGAATTTTTATCCCTTCTTTAAAAAAAAAAAAAAAAAAAAAAAAAAAAAAGGAATCATTTGGATGAGGTAAAAGGAGGGGGAAGTACACTATATGAGGCCTCTCTTCATAAGAAGTTCAAGGAACAAACCCAAAACTTACTTTTGCAAGAATAATGAAGCCGTACAAAATGTCAGTGAATAGTCTGCTCCTGGTCTTTAGTACATTAATACTGCTGTATTAACAGAGTGTGTAAGAAATGATATTCAAATAATTTATGAGCAAGGGTCTGTTGCTATTACTTCCACATGTGTTAAGAAAGAGAAGTGGACAGAGAGGTTCTCTTCAAGCTTTGTATTATGGTACCAGTAATAATTTCTTCCCAATCCTTCCCTAATTTATTTCAAACAAAGGCAAGCCAGCAGTCTCAGAGCAGGAAAATGAAGGACAAACGTTTCAATCACCTATGTTCATAGGTTGCCTTCTTCAAATAGGGGTTAAGTTAAGGTTGAAGCAATTAGAGATTCTTTCAACAAAACAATTAGCACAGGTAGGCCCTAGAATATTTGGACAATTGAAGCAATTAAAGATTCTTTCAACAAAACAATTAGCACAGGTAGACCCTAGAATATTTGGACAATCTCTTGGCTTTTTTCCGTCACATTCACAAAATATTAAATATAGTTCTAATTTTTTATTGTCTTAAAATATCTCAGAACTTTAAAGATGATTTCTTTAGAAGTGTTTTTTCTGACATAATTTTCCCTAGGCTTTGACTCTGGATCAGAAGGCAACCACAGGCTTTTCTCTGCGCTTTGTATATTTGGTAGAACTTGTCTTTATCACTTTGTGTGTTGAGTACGAAGTCAAGTAATCTCAATAAATACAGACAATTACTTTGGCAGCAAGAATGTGTAATTTTTTTTTTGGGGGGCCATATTATGGATGGTATTTATTGTTCTGCAATAATTTACAGCTAGTGATATAATATGCAATGAAACATACTTTTAATGCGATATTCAATTGAAAAATACATTTTGTTAAATGCCCGGAGACAGTAGTGTGTAGGTTTTGTAGTTGCTCTTTCAGTTAAGATAATTAAAAAAAAAAAAGTTTGGCCAGCAACATTAATTTATTAAAGAAATCTAATTTTCACAACTCTGATAATTCATATAATTGTAACCAACCATGACAGTATAGTCTATTGAAATATACAGTGAATTTTAGAATATCTGCCTTGTATTTATTCTACATACCACTCTCCTAAAGGCATGCACATAAGGTGATAAATAATCACTCCTTATATTTGTATGCATTTCCATTCTAGGAGCTGCTCAAAGCATGACTTTTCCTGTAGGTTTTCACATTACAATCAGTAAGTCGTGTGTAATTACAAAACCACTTACACTTCACGAGGATAAATACAAAGTCAATGACAATGTTTTTTCCTACTGATATAATCTAAAGAGAAATTTTAGTGTAAAAACAATAGCTTTTAAACTATTTTAAACTCTCCAGAAGAGAAGTTTGTTTGTGCCTACAGCAGAGTAGAATCATAGAATGGTAAGGTTGTAAGGGACCTCAAGGATCATCTAGTTCCAACCCCCTGCCATAGGCAGGGACATCTCCCACTAGTACAGGTTACTCAAGGCCTCATCCAATCTGGCCTTGAACACCTCCAGGGAGGGAGCAGCCACAACCTCCCTGGGCAACCTGTTCCAGTGCCTCACCACCCTCACTGTAAAGAACTTCCTCCTAACATCCACTCTAAATCTCCCCTCTGCCACTTTAAACCCATTGCCCCTTGTCCTGTCATTGCAGGACCTTTTAAATAATCCTTCCCCAGCCTTCCTGTAGGCCCCCTTCAGAAACTGGAAGGCTACTATCAGGTCCCCTCGAAGCCTCCTCTTCTCCAGTCTGCAGAGCCCCAACCTGTCCTCATAGGAGAGCTGCTCCAGCCCTCTGATCATNTTAGAATTTTTTTTTTTTTTTTTTTTTTTTTTAAATTTTAAAATTATTCTTCCAATGTATTGTTTCACAGTTGAGCAGCTTCCCCTGACATCATTCAGTCTACTGTTCTCATGAGCTTTGTTCTAAGCTTCATCATTTCCTGTGTTTCCAGGTACTAGCTGGCTTGTTTTGGATGCTGTTTTTTACTGAGTTAGTGCACAGGCTTGTCATGGGCTTAAAGAGCCAACAGAGTGAAGCTCTCAAACGAAAAAAAAAACCCAGAATTAATATTTGGAGAGAGTGTTAGAGATTACAAAGCAGATACAGAATCCATAAGCGAACCCCTTGAATTTTTCCCCCAACCCAAAACCTAAAACTATCATCCCCAGTGCTCCAATCCTCCCCCCCCATCCTAGAGGCCTAAGCACACACACGCACACACACCAGCCTCTGCCATCCAAGAGGCCTAAGCACAGCCTCTGGAGGCCCCAAACCAGGCCTATCCTTACGCGTCTGTCCCGATAACACAGCTTCTGTCTGACACAAGGCCACAAGGCTGGAGGCAGAGGAAAGGAGCACAAACTGGCCTTGCCGTGAGTTTATGAAGACATAGCAGAATTGTGGGATTGAATAACAGTCTTCAAGTCCCTAGAGGATTTTTTTAACCCTATAGTTCCCAACCTGGGACAAGGCTACTGTTAATTACAGAGAAGTACAGCTTTCTCCTCGTGACCATGGTAATGTGGTGTTTTGTGGCATCTTATTATTGGTATCAGGATAGTTCCAGTGGGGCTTTTATTCCATTGTGGACTCTGGTAAGATGGAGGAATGATTGAATGGTAGTAAATAGCTGACATGCACTTTGTAGATGGCTTGTAAACTAGTCTATTTGCTCATTGAAGAGTGAAACAGTTTGTACTGATCCATTTTATCATGGCATCTGCCTATGTTAGAAATTCTGCTTTTGTACTAGTTGTAGGAAATTTGGAGTCTCTAACATTTATCTTTGAAAGGTCATGGTGATTGGGAGAGGGTCCTGAGGGCTGGGGGGAAAGTGAATATTATTCCTGCCTTTAAGAAGGGTGATCTGGGGAGCTACAGACAGGTTGGCTTCACCTCAGCCCCTGGGAAATTGATGGAGCATATTCTCCTGGAAATAATTTCCAAATGTAAGAAGAACAATAAGATGATTTGGAATAGTCAGTATCACTTTATGAAGAGAAACACACTTTAAGAACCTGATAGCCTTCTATGAGATGACTGTGGTGGGTGAAACCATGAGTGTCCTTTATTATGACTTAATGAGAGACTTTTGGTAGTTTTCCATAACATAATCATAGACAAGCTCTTGAAGTAGTCATTAAATTAATGAGTAAAGATGTGGGCTGAAAACTGGCAGAACTGCTTGCATCAGTTGTGGTCAGCAGCATGAAATCCAGCTGTAGGTCAGGCCCTAGCAGTGTACCCCAGGGGTCAGTACCATGTCCTATATTGTTTAACACCTTCATGATCTGAGTGATGGGACAGTTATACTCACTCAGTAAGTTTGCAGAGGACTGTGCTGCTTTTCAGACACATGTTAATAGCAGTTTGGAGAAGGTGCTGACAGGAATCTTGTGAAGTTCAAGGAAGGCAAAATCCTATATTTCTGCACCTGAGTTGGAATAACCTCTTGCACCAGTACATACTGGGACCAACTGAAAGGAAACAAACTGCAGAGAAGGATTTGGGCCTCCTGGTGGGCAAGTTGAACATGAATGAGTATCATATGTTCAGGTCAGAGAAGAGGCAGCAGCTTCCTGGGCTGCACCATGAGGTGAAGTGAGTTTTCTCTTCTCTGCAGCACTGTTAAAGCCACACCTGGAGAGATGTGCACAGCTGTGCTGTATTTCTAGGTGATTCACAACTGTGCTTTGAGTTCTGGTTTGGCATTTGCAGTGTCTCAAATTCAGGTCTTACTGAGCTGTGGTGTTGGTTTAATTGTTGCTTAAAGTTGAATGAGGAACACTGCTTTAAACTGGCATGGAAGCTGTTTGGGATGAGGGAAGAGTCTTGGATATGGGCCTTGTATTCCCAGTAATGCTTGTGTTTAATACAACAGGCAAACTGCTTTCTCTAGACATGCCTTCTCTGTGTATGGTGGTGAGATTCAATATTGGATGTGCTGGTCATCTCAGGGATGGCAGCTGCATTGGTTACTGTGTCTTGTCCAGTGTGCAGAAGTTTCTTGACTGGCAGATGACAAATTAGTGTTTTGATGCTGCCTGAAAACTTAGACGTAACAGGATGCAAAGAAGCTCAAAAGTTTTGCGTTGTTTCTGGTAGGGACCATATGCCTGCAGTAAGGGTGTCTGTGTAGCAAGCACCATTCAAATTTATCTGAGACCAACTCTTCTACATTCAAAAAAACAGCTTCCCAAAATGCAGAATTCATAGTAGCTAGAGCTGGATCCCTGAGGAGCCACCATGAGGATGTTTCAAGGGTTTCATTATGTTTTTCTCCAAACAGACACTGTATAATTCTATTACCAATTGGTCTTCATTTAATTTTGTTTCACCAGTCACTGATATGATAGTGTACTATGAACAGAATGATGTGTATGTCTCAAATTATTCTGATGCTGAAACTGCAGAGGTATGTGTCATGTGCTCCCTTTTTTGTGTTGCTCCTGGGATATCCTGGTGTTCTTTATTTGCTTTCTCAACAAACCCAAGGAGAAATGTTGACAGCAAAAGAGGAGTGGTCACTCATTTGGAAATCTGTGGATTAATGACTTGCAATTTCAGACTGTCTTCAAAGTAAACCCTTCAAAGGTGGAGTTTACTTTGCTGTGATGTTGTTGGTTGATAGAAAATGCCTCTTTAATATTAATATTATATATTTTTTTCATTTTTATCTTTCATAATGGAGTAACTAAAATGAGCTATTGTTCTCTGCTTTGTTTTGAGGAAGTTGCTTAGAACTGCACAACTCCTTTGAACATTCTCAGCTTTCAGTCTTACAGGGTGATGATAGCAGAAAATGAAGGTTTGAGCACATTTGTCTTGGACCTGGAGAGCATGATCTACTGAGATCTGAAAGGGTGATTACTTGTGATACAGTATAGGAAGCTACATCCTAACACCAACTTGATCAAAAAGTCAGAAGGCAGTTGTGATGGTTTGGGAGTTACTGCCCCCCTCCCCATCCCCCCCAAATGAAAACTCCCCCAGACTAGACTCAGCTGGCTGGAAGTTAAGGACTGAAGTTCTGTTTGCAGCTTGGCACAATTTATGGGCAGATATATACACAACAGAAATGAACAGTTACAGAAATATACAAGTTAAAGGTAATACAGAAACACAATACTCCTCCCAGAAATCAGAGTCTCCAGGAGGGGCTCCCAACCACCCTTCCACCTTCTTTCCACCCCTCTACCTTACCCCAGGATGTGCCTTATGTGCAAGGTGAGTTTGGAGGATCGGCCAGGGGAGTTAGAAGCAGAGTGGTTAGTTAGATTACTCAAGAGAGAGGCCAGAAGACACAGCAGCTCCCTGAGAGAGACTCTCTGTCTTATCTGTGTTTGTGTTCTTGTTCTTATACATCTCAGCAAGCCTATGAATGAAGTAGACATCACCATTGTTTGCTTTTCACAGCCTATAATCTAATTATTTTCATTAAAATATTTCAATTAGCCTTAAACCAGCACAGCAGTTTTCAAGTCATTTTTCCTTAATAGTTTGTGTGGACAGGATTTGGTGGGAAGGAGAAGAGACTGAGCAAATGATGGCAAAATTGGATGACTAATACTGATTTTATTCAGAAAACATGAATAAAATTTAATTTCCACTTTACAAATAATCTGTGTGACACTTGGTGTTTGGAATATTGTCTTACTGTATTGTCTATAGTGTATATCTCTGCTTGTACATTGTGCTGAGCTGTAAATAGAGCTTCAGTCCTTAACTTCCAGCCAGCTGAGTTCTAGTCTGGGTCATTTTACAAAGTGTGGGGGGGCAGGGAACTCCCAAACCATCACATGGGCTAATTGAAAGAAATGAGCAGTCTGATCACACAGAATTACACCAGAATCGATCCTGTAGTGTACTGATTTTGCATTCTTGCTTATACTTTTTTGATACCAATCTACACTGGTTACAGGCTGGAGCTCTGGATCATAAACTTTCCTGTAGTTGACAATAATTACAATTAATTAATTTTTGGAGTTGTTTCTCTATGGGAGGAAAACCTCTAGGGGGTGCCAAGAAACTGGGTTTGGTTAAAGAAGCTGTTAGGTCCTGTGTACTACTACTGTCAGAAGTTCGGGTCAGAGTTGAGTTCAGGAAAGCTCTTCCTGCTCTCAGTATTTCAGGTGCCTTAAATATACCTGTTCCTTTAGCTTTGGTTCTGAAGTCTTTGTGCTCTGTGATGAGTCTTTGTTGTAGAGCATTTTTTATAGTGGGCACTCTAATTGACAGATCCAGTTTTGCACTTCTTTTATTTAAAAAAAAAAAAGCATACTTAAATCTGCATTCACATTTCTCAGAATGAGAATAAATCATGTTTCCAATGTCACACAGGACATACACTAAGATAAATACTGTTTCTTTGTCCAGGGCTTCCTGTAATAGCAGAGTCTAGATGTCTGCAAATTACATATTTTCCCATTCTTTTGTAAGTCTTAATCTTGCCTGAAATTGTGCTATTCACTGTTGCCTGATTTTCAAAAGCTGCAACTAGCTCTGCTATGCAGTGCTTTTTTAATTTCCTCTGTTTTATTCATTAAAAAAAAAACCCAAAACAAAACAAAAAAACCTCAACCAAACCAGCAGAGAGAGAGATGGAGAGAGAGAGGAGGTGCTCAGTAGTAAAGACAGGTACTGAGTAGCAGCTCTAGGAATTAGTAGTTTCTAAGGAATTACTTTTAATTGACTTCCTGACATTCTAAGCCATATTTAAAGAGAAATTGGGTGGGTTGTTGTTATTTGTTTTTCTAAAAAGCACTGTTTAACAGCAATTAAACACCTATAACATGACAAAATCTTTGTCAGCTGGACTATATATCAGTGTCACTGCAAATGAGCTGTAGCTAGTGGACACTATGAAAAGCAGTAGGCTAATAACTGTTCGTGGTGCACCTTGCCACAGATACAAAACTTGCCTTTTTTTCTTGTATCCGTATAGGTGTGCCAGAGCTACCTGGATACATTCCCCTATTTTAGGTGGAAATAAAGGAAGGCTGGGGAGGGATTATTGACAAGGTCTTGCAACGACAGGACAAGGGGCAATGGGCTTAAACTGGCAGAGGGGAGATTTAGACTAGATGTTAGGAGGAAGTTCTTTACAGTGAGGGTGGTGAGGCACTGGAACAGGTTGCCCAGGGAGGTTGTGGATGCTCCCTCCCTGGATGTGTTCAAGGCCAGATTGGATGAGGCCTTGAGTGAGCTGTCCTAGTGGGAGGTGTCCCTGCCTATGGCAGGGGGTTGGAACTAGATGATCCTTGAGGTCCCTTCCAACCTTACCATTCTATGATTCTATGATTCTAAATATTCTTAGGAATTCTTGTCAGCTGCAGCTTTGTGGACAGCCTTATGTGTATCTTTAACAATACCTTCTAGGTATTTGGAAGCTTAGCATATATTCTTAACTGAAGATGCTAATTCTGAACAGAGTGCTGGGGAAATATGGTGAAAATGGTGTGAGAGAACTAGCTAAACAGAAGAAGTTGTCCCAGTAAAATACAGTCTTGGTAGAATGGTGTGATGGTTTGGGAGTTCTCTACCCCCTCACAATTGGTAAAATCACCAAGACTAGACTCAGCCAGCTGGAAGTTAAGGAGTGCAACTCTATTTACAGCTTAGCACAATGTACAAGCAGAGATATACATAACAGACAGGAATATTTACAGAAATATTCAAGTTAAAGGGAATACAGAAACACAACTCCCCTCCCAGAAATCAGAGTCCTCAGGAGGAGCTCCCAACCACCCTTCCCCTTTCTTCCTACCCCTCTACCTTACCCCAGGGTCTGCCTTACATGCAAGGTGAGTTTAGAGGATCGCCCGGGGGGGTTAGAAACAGAGTAGTTAGTTAGATTACTCAGCAGAGAGGAGACTCTGTGTCTCTGTGTCTTATCTGTGTTTGTGTTCTTGTTCTCACACATCTCAGTGAGCCTATGAGTGAAGTAGGCATCACCATTGATTGCTTTTCACAGCCTGTCACCTGATTTTTTTCATTAAAATATTCCAGTTAGCCTCACACCAGCACAAATGGCAAGACCAATGGGTACAACTGATGGAATCAACTGGTTTTACCAAAAAGCTAAGATAGTTTTCTTTATGCAGCTAGTCACAAGAGTGCAGAGAAAATTCTAATGTCATTTCTAGGAAAGAGTGAAACATGGGGATTAAGAAAAAGGGACAGGGGATGAATCTGTCCCGAACAGTCACATGATATGCACTGGATTGTTCAACTGGTTTTTAATCTCAAATGTTAAAGGATACTTACCCTTCAACACAGTCAGATGAGACACTGCACATGTATTGAGAAGGGTCTTACTGAAGTACATCTTAATCTAGAAAATGCACCTGCAGTAGATGGTAAAGAATATTAAGGTACCTTCTTTAGCCAGCTGAAAGGAGTATATTGATTGCAGTCTTGTACCCCACAGGGAAATAATTTCTGTTGGAGAGCTTTTTTAATTTTGTAGCAAAAGAAACAAGAGTTGGGGTTGGTGGCTGATATTATACAAACTGCATTTAGACTTCTCACACTGATTGTAGTACATCATGGAAATAAAACTATCAAATTACTATAGTCTTTTATATTTGTGGAAGGCTGTATATATTTAAAATACATAAACAGATTGGTAAACTATTCTTTTGTGGATATTGGATCAGGCAATCATATTTTGTAGCTTTACTAGTGGATTCATTACTGAAATAATGCATTTCAGATGCAATTATTTAAATTGTTCTCAGTTGCTCGCTACAGTTTAATGTACTGGTTCTATATTCTGCCTTCCCTTTAGAAAAAAAAAAACAACAAACCTTGAAGTTCATTTATTTCCACTTACTTAACTAATGGTAATATGTCTGGATACATTACTGATGGTATTGCTTATGTTACTGCTGGTTCTGGGATGATTCCCAAGAGAATCATATATTTGTAGATACAGGAAACTCTGATTATTACTTTTTTTTTTCATTTAATGATACCCTGATAAAAGAATCTTATCAAATTTAAAATAACTAATAAAATCTCATGTGCAGCCCTGAGGATCTGTTTCTTTCTCCGTCTGAAATTCATAAACAATTGGAATTTGATCTTGTTGTCTAAACATTGCTCCAAACTAGTACCAGAAAGCAATTAAGTGGATTTTCTGGTTGTTTCTAGATTTTCACTTATATCCACTTTTTGAGAGTATAAGGGAGTATCTGGTTTAAATAGGATCCTTGCTAATACACAGTAAAGGGTACTGGAAATACACTTTTGATTATAACCTGTTTTGGTATTTTGTTTGTCAGTTTGTTTTGAAATCTGTCTTGGAATACTAATGGTCACAGATATCTGTTCCAAATTGTTGCCACTTGACTTAGTGCATAATGAATAAGAGGTTTTTAGACAGAAAACTGAAGAAATGTAACTGGTAATAAAATTTGCTGAAGCTGGAGTTTTATTCACGATCTCTACAGAGATCAATTTCTTCATTGTGTGTCTAAGAAGTCATGAAATAAGATCATAAAATGGTAAGGTTGGAAGGGACCTCAAGGATCATCTAGTTCCAACCACCTGCCATAGGCAAGGACACCTCCCACTAGTA
>VWZE01008895.1:483030-499780 GCA_013396675.1 Eubucco bourcierii | reverse complement strand
CTCCAGGCTAAACGATCCCAGCTCCCTCAACCTCTCTCCATAGGGCTGTGCTGGAGACCTCTCCCCAGCCTTATTGCCCTTCTCTGGACATGTTCAAGCACCTCAATGTCCTTCTTAAATTGAGGGGCCCAGAACTGGACACAGGACTCAAGGTGTGGCCTAACCAGTGCGAGTCCAGGGGGAGAATGACCTCTCTGCTCCTGCTGGCCATACTATTGCTGATGCAGGCCAGGATGCCATTGGCCTTCTTGGCCACCTGGGCACACTGCTGGCTCATGTTCAGGCGGGTGTCAGTCAGCACCCCCAGATCCCTTTCTGTTTGGCTGCTCTCCAACCACTCCCACCCCAGCCTGTAGCTCTGCATGGGGTTGTTGTGGCCAAAGTGCAGCACCCAGCACTTGGATTTGTTGAGCTCCATCCCCTTGGACTCTGCCCATCTGTGCAGGCGGTCGAGGTCCCGCTGCAGAGCCCTTCTGCCCTCCAACCCAGCAACATCAGTAGATAATTCATGAAGTGATTTAAATGGTATGTAGCTTTCCTTAAGCCTGTTGGGCTGGATATTTCTGGTACTATGTCAGCAGTTACTTCTACTCATATTTGAGCAGCAGGTTTCAGTGCACAAAGGGTGGTGTGTCTGCTTTTCCAGCTCTGGCCTTTTCCTGTCAAGGTATGCTTTCTTTCACCGAGAACCACCACTCTGCTTGGTCATATACCCACACAGGGACAACAGTTGCTTCAGTGTACATCTCCACAGCTTGGTGCATTTGGACATGCAGATTACTGCTTGCACCTAAGCTGAACTATCTGGCTGGAGACACAATTTTAGGCAGTAGTGTAGAGAAAGAAGCACCATTAAGAATGGTGAACAGCGAAGTGTTTAGTATTTTAAGATGCCATCTATGATGTCAAATTGTTCCTGGGTTTGTGTTCAGAGATTATTTACATTATAAAGGAAGCATTTGAAAATGAAGTAATTTGTCTTTACTATTTACACAGAATTCTCTGTTTGGGGTTTTAAAATTCTGAAGTTGAAGAGGCATACTGCATTCCCTGCATATGGCAGAGAGTTGGAACTAGATGATTCTTGAGGTCCCTTCCAACCTTACTATTCTGTGATTCTATGTGGTTTTTATGTTGCTATTGGACTGTGTGGACAGAAAGGGTTATGTCTCCCGAAAGATGCAAAGACCAGATTTACACCATGGTCTGGTCTAGAACTGTCACAGAGAGAGAGAAACTGCAGTGCTGAAGATAAGGCTTTTGAAAGGAGAACTGAAGTTGCTTTCTCAGTTTATACAGATCATGCTTGAAAGAGCAATTACAATGTCAGGTGAAATGAAAGAGCATTATGTAAGGGATCTTGAAACATCCCCAAGCTGAAGTAATTGGGACAAGATTTAGTACGGTTTGTTTACTGCATCCTTCCTTGTGGTAAATCTATTAAAATTCACTCTGATTTTAACAGTGGAGGTAGGGGACTTAATGTTTAACTGCTAGTAAGAGTAGCTTTATCTCAGATGGGTATGTCTTAACAATTTCATAGAAATAAAATATGTCTTCCAGAATTACTCTTGTGAGGGTGCAAGGTTTTTTTGGTTGGTTTTGGTTTTGTTAGGTTTGGGTTTTTTTTTTTTTTTCGGGGTTTTGTTTTGTTTTTACCTGGTGAAATACATTGACTTATGGGAGAAATGAAGCTGTGTTTTGTCAGCATACAGTAGAAAGTTACGAGCACATTTGACACTATAAAAAGTAATTCAGCTTCTGTTCAAAGCTGCTAAAATAGAATCATAGAATGGTAAGGTTGGAAGGGACCTCAAGGATCATCTGGTTCCAAGCCCCTGCCATAGGCAGGGACACCTCCTACTAGTACAGGTTACCAAAGACCTCGTCCAACCTGGGCTTGAACACCTCCAGGGAGGGAGGATCCACAATCTCCCTGGGCAACCTGTGCCAGTGTCTCAACACCCTCACTACAAAGAACTTCCTCCTAACATCCAGTCTAAATCTCCCCTCTGCCAGTTATGTTAGTTTTCTCTCAAATGTTAATTTTAAATAGACATCAATTAATAGAACATATTTTGCTATTAGTTGAGTTCATGCTAGTTCAGAAAGGCATTTTAGCTTCACTGGGGTGGGAGTTTGGTGATTTTTTATTTTTTTTTATGGACTTTTTTGGTTGGATTTTTTTTTAGTTTGGTTTTGGTTGGTTGTTTTATTTTTTGACTTAGTCTAAGAAAAACTGATTCTGTCTTCTAAATACTTCATGCTTATGGTCTTGGTGCCCAAAGATACCTAATTCCACATAGGTACTTACTGTGTGCAGTTGCAAAGAGTCGTATCATCTTACAATTCTTTAATTTTTTATTTTTTTGGAACATGTTAACACCATCCCTTCTTTGAATGGATTAAGAACAGGCAAAAACCTCACAAAAAAGGACAGAAATGCTCAAGGGGAGAACCAAATAGAAAATCCAGATTAAAAAATGATTTGAAGTGACCTTGCTAGAAGTCTGCTTTTACTTTTAGAATCATTCTTACAGAAATCTGCTCTCATGTGCAGATATCCATTGACGTCAAGGGGTAAACTTGATAAACATGGACAGAATCAGGTTCACAAGTGCTAACATCCTTTTTCACTAAGCTTAAAATCCAGTCTTTCTCAGGCATTTCAGACGTTTTCACTGTCATTTTCTGATGTGGATAATTAAAAGGTTCATTGCTTACTTAGCGAAGAGGCAGGAATGAATTTTTTACAGCATTTTTACTGTAAAACTGGACAGATGTCACATTTATCACACTGCATTGTTTTCCTTTGAGATTAGTAGTGCTTTGTCTGTCTCCCAGATGTACACTAAACACCTGCTAGTTTAATATCTGTCTAGGTCACTGGTACAGAAAGTCTCTTCTCTCTATATATGCTGTGAGGATATCTCCTGTAAAATGGCTTTGCTCCATTTTATGCTGGTTCTGGTTTTTGTTGTTTACAGGATATCTGTATTGATCCATGCAAGTGCAAGACAAGTCCTTAACTCCCTTCCTTTTCCTTCTGGCAGTGGGAGGGCTCTTCACTGTTTTGCAAGCCCAATTTAACAGTCCTGTCAGAGGAAAAGAGAGGTGCAAATTTCTTTTGCTATCCTTCTACCTTCTGTGTTGTGTTTCTAGCATCCATTTAGCTCATGAATAACTGCACCACTTGTTTCTGATGCTCTTCACAGGGCCTTGCCAACAGCAGTGCTGTGAAATAAGCATGGTTCATGCAAGGTGTCGTGGCTTCCCACCAAGCACTCAGTGGCAGTGCTGAATGGTAATAACATGGTCTTTTTGTTTTCACTCTGCTGAGGTTTAACAAGCCTGTGTGCAACAGTGGAGATTAATTCGGTTTTCCATCTGCCAACTTGGGGGACAGCATTACAGCACTTTGCATTAGGAAATGTAACTTTACTGTTTGTGAGAAATGAACCCACTCTTAAAGAAATTTCGTTGAGGAGCAAAGCTGGTGAAGCAAAGTATCTATTTTTCAGCGCTGGGTGCACACCCAGTAAATTGCATGCGCAACTTACATCTCCAACTGCTGAGTTTTTAATAACATCCTCTGGTTACATTCAAAAAGCGAAGTCCTGCCCTGTAACAAACTGGATACATCCCAAAGGTAAAACTCTGCCCTCCAACTACGTGGTTGCACCCAAGAGATAGAAACTCTGCCCCGCAACAAGAGGAAAACCTTTTCCCATGTTGGCTGGTGCACTGTCCTCAGCTCCTTTTGGCACATGCCCAGCAGGGATCTGTTGCTGGGTGAAGCCAGCCCTTCTCCTCATATGTGCACTGTCCTTGTCTACCATCCTTTTCCCACCCTGGCTCTCCCCCAGGACTGGCTTACAGAGCCTTTACATACTTTTCATCTGCTTATATCTTTATTCCGTATTCCTATCTGGTTAACCCTTTTAGCTAAAGAAAAAATACTTATCTCTTTTATCACAATCCACTCTTTTTCTTTTTTCTTCTTTATTTTGCTGCAGCAGCACAAGTGTTGTACTTCTGCTTCAGCTTTTGGATCCTCTCCTACCTGGAGAGCATCAGCCTGGTCTTTTCCAGCTCCTCTCCTTCTTTAATTATTTGGAGGGTCATTATTCTGAGAACCTCTGCAGTAGAGGCCATGGCAGCATGTTCTTCTGTGGGTACCACTTCAAATTTCGGTTGACTCATAGTCCTGGTTACAATTGGACCTCTCCAGGCGTCAGTCACTTTCTTTCCAATTTCCTGTCTTTGGTTCCCTCACTTCTGGGCCTCTTGAGTCCAGTGTATACCAGAACCCCCTATTTCTCACCTTGGTTTATTGGGAGGAGAAAGAAGCTTGATCAAATTGTTCTCAAAACACATGTTGTAGTCTATCCTTTTGGGAGTGTGGAATATGCAAATTTACCACATAACCAATGCAGATTATCTGGGGCTGGCCAGGTCTTATCAAGCCCTTTAGTTAGGGCCTGATTTTTCCTAGTTGCAGAGACTCCTCAAGGATTTCCCCAGGTGACTCAGTTGGTCAAAGTCTCATTCCATACCCACACGTTCTCACATGCCAGGTAACCCACCAGCTTAGTGAAGTTTTCCCCCTTTGGTCTCTGCCAGCATTTCTGGGCAGTAATACTGATTTGGAACTTCCATTTGTGGGCATAGCTGGTCCTACTTACATTCCAAGTATCACTCCTAGATATGTGTGATGGTTTGGGAGTTACCCATCCCCTCCCCCACACAATGAAATCACCCAGGCTAGACTCAGCTGGCTGCAAGTTTCGGAATGAAGCTGTATTTACAGCATAGCACAGTTTACAAGCAGATTATATATGTGCTATACATGAATATTTACAGAAATATACAGAAATACACAAGTTAAAGGTAATACAGAAACACAGCACCCTCCCAGAAATCAGAGTCCCCAGGAAGGGCTCGTAACCACCCTTCCACCTTCTTTCCACCCCTCTACCTTATCCCAGGGGTCTGCCTTACATGCAAGGTGAGTTTGGAGGATTGACAAGGGAGTTAGAAACAGAACGATTAGTTGGGTTACACAGCAGAAAGCCAGAAGACACAGCAGCTCCCAGAGAGAGAGAGAGGCTCTCTGTGTTATTTATGTTTGTGTCCTTGTTTTTATACATCTCAGCAAGCCTGTGACTGAAGTAGACATCACCATTGTTTTCTTTTCACAGCCTATAATCTAATTTTTCTCATTAAAATAAACCAATTAGCCTCGAACCAGCACAATATGTTAATTCTCTGAACCTTTCATAGCCATTGCTCCCTCACGTCAGTGCTGCCACACATGTTGACAGTAACATTCAAGGTTCTGGCCACATTTTCAGCCAAGAGATTCTGGGCTATGGTAGGTATTTAAAATACATTATGTGGCCTTTAACTTGTATATTTCTGTAAATATTTCTGTCTATAGTGTATATATCTGCTTGTATAGTGTGCTAAGCTGTAAATATAGCTTCATTCCTTAACTTCCAGCCAGCTGAGTCTAGTCTGGGTGCTTTTACAAAGTGTAGGGGGGGCATGTAACTCCCAAACCATCACAAGTGCCTTGCTTTAACTTCCTGGTAGAAGGAGTGAAGCAACAATTGCTGTGCTACATATCTGTTTGTTATGGGTTTAACTAAACCCATATTGTACATTGTATTATGTACAATATTGCAGGTTCTTTCCCAATCCCTTTTTTGTAAAGACTGAATTTATATCCTGCACTTTCCCATTCACTATTCTAAGTAGCTGGATTCTTTGTGATTAAATTCACCTGGTTACACTGGTCCCATGTACAATTGGATAGGGAGGTTGCCTTTTGGAGGGTAGCTGTTGGGTGTTTGCTTAGTCCTCTCCCCATATACCAAATAACATAAGACCAAGAATTACAGGGTTGATCCCCAGCCCAAATATATTTCTCATTTTGAGTATAGCTGTGAATCCAACTCAAGTCTCTGACTTCTTTGTTACAACTTATGGACCCTGTATGTAGGGAATGGCCCACGTGTATTGGAGCAGTGGCTCTGATGGATATTCTGGTAAAGTGGAAAGCTTACTTTTGCTCCACACATGGTCAGGAGCATTCTAACTCAGAAATCAAACCAGTGGGTGACTGACTCCTGGACCTTGAAGTGTGAGACCATACTGGTGGAGAGGAATGATCTCTCCCTGACATTAGATGGCAACCCAAATCTCTCTCAGTTCCTCTATAGAAATGAGGTGTGGAATCCAAAACATAATTATTTAGATTTTATCAACTATCTAATTAAGATCAGGCGAGATTTGACAGATACATCTCTCTCCCATGGAGAGAAGTTGTTTGTGTGTATATATTTGGGTGTATACCTTGGCAAAATAGCTGGTGAATCATTGTTTAGTGTGTCAGAAGGTTAACAGAAAGATAATCAGTAAAATGACTCTGCGGGGAAGACCTGTGACCCTACAGTTATTTCAGGCCATCCAAGTGGACTTTATTGAATTACCACTGGTACAAAGATGGAAATACCTTCTGGTAATTGTGGATTGCCTAGCTTATTGGCTAGAAACTATCTCTACCATACAAGCAACTGCCAGTAGTATTGCTAAGGTGTTGCTAGAACAAATAATTCCACACTATTGGTTGTGTGAAAGGATTGATTCAGACAGACAGACTCATTCCACCTCCAGGGTTATACAAAGTGTGACCAAAGCCCTGGCAACAGATTGGGGTTTCCCCACCCCATGGCATCCTTAAAGCTCCCTGAGGACTGAGAGGATGAACCAAACCTTGAAATGAACTATAACCAAATTAAGGACTGAAATAAAGCTTCCCTGGGCTAAATGTCTGCCCCTGGCTCTGTTAGATGATGCAGTAGGGTTTATTCATATTCATATCCATACTATTATTATTACTACTCCTAAAATAAACTATATTAATAATTTGGCACAGGAAAGTTGTCAGGCTGCTTGGCATCCTTTGAGAGCATGTACCCCATGACAATTAGCAAGGTAAAATAGAAATTTAGGAACCTCTTTGTGCTGGTTATTCCAGTCAATTTGAAGTTTGTTTTTTCTGATTTCTACTAGAATAATGCCTGCTTATGGTGGTGGTGCTAATGATAATCTCAGACTGAGTAGGTATTGAGTCAAGAAAAAGCTAGTCCTGCAGATGAGTGACATTTGCTTGAATGTTCCTATTAATGGTGGGTTTTCTAAGTACTGAGATTGTGTGTGTGCTATCAGTGGTCCATAAGAAAGGAAAACCAGTTGCTGTCCTCCTCAAGTCTATTACTGAGAAAAGGTGCAGCCTTTTTTTTTTTTTTTTTTTTCTTCTTGTAGAAACATAAGCTGGTGCTTCTCTGCCCCAGGTGCCATGATCACTAGTATTGATGGTTTAGAAAAGGTCTTAATTTTCCAGCTTTCCATGCTTACTATGATTTCAAGACTTACTACATTCATGTCCTGATATTGTGGCTTTTTCTTGCAGCATATTTCTTTTATCGGTGAAAGGAAAGGTACAAAAGAAAAAGTCTTAGCAGGTTTTTTGCTGCTCTTAGTGGACAACCACTGTACAGTGGCTTGGTCATTTTAAATGTGCTTTTGAAGTGCTACAGAGCACTTCAGCAAATCAAATCATCATCTTCAGATATTTCAAGATGTGGTCTATTTATGAGCCTTTGAAGAAGACAATTTTTATCCCTCATGAAGCAGGATCTGTTCAAACCTGTTCTCAAGTACCTCAACTACAGAAGGCAAGAAAGCCACATGAGGAAGATTTGTTTCCTGCTGTGGCCTGTGTTGTACTGCTAATGTCACTACAGCACTTGACTCTTCTGCCCTTGTTCTAGCAGACAGGGGACAGCATGCTCTCCCGCTTACCCTGAGCTTGGGGAAGAAAATATATAAATCTCCCATTCTGCAGCACTGCCTGAAGATGGACTTTTATTTTCAGTTTTATGAGATCTGCTGAGCTGTGATGCTTCTGCAATAATTAGGTCTGTTTTGTTTCAGCATTGCAATCTAATGCCTAGATGACCTGCTTTTGCAATGAAGTGAGCATAATGGGATGAAAGATCTGTGTGTGGAATGTGTGGATAGACCTGCTTACCTCCTTCCTTAACATGCTTTAAAAATTGCTGGGGAAATGCAGTGTAACAAGTTAGATCTTTACTCTCATCAGACCACATCTGGAGTACTGTGTACAGTTCTGGAGCCCCCAGCACAGGAAGGACATGGAAGTGTTGGAGCAGGGCCACAAAGATGCTCAGAGGGCTGCAGCAGCTCTGCTGTGAGGACAGGCTGAGAGAGTTGGGGCTCTTCAGCCTGGAGAAGGGAAGACTTTGAGGAGACCTGATAGTAGCCCTTCAATATCTGAAGGGGGCCTACAGGAAGGCTGGGGAGGGACTATTGAGAAGGTCTTGCAATGACAGGACAAGGGGCAATGGTTTTAAAGTGACAGAGGGGAGATTGAAACTGGATATTAGGAGAATGTTCTTTGCAGTGAGGGTGGTGAGACACCGGAACAGGTTGCCCAGGGAGGTTGTGGCTGCTCCCTCCCTGGAGGTGTTCAAGGCCAGGTTGATGAGGCCTTGAGTGAGCTGTACTAGTGGGAGGTGTCCCTGCCTATGGCAGGGAGTTGGAACTAGATGATCCTTGAGGTCCCTTCCAGCTTCACCATTCTATGATTCTATGATCTTGCTGATGAAAATGGCATTTGTATTTGCCGTGGTGTAGTTTGCTGTGTTTGTTAATTAGTTTTAACATTTGATTGAAGCTACTTCTGGTACCTGTAAGTAGAGAGTGACTGAAGTTGCCAAAAACCATTTGTCATTGCAGCTCTCTCCACTTTATGAAGACACAGAGTATTTTTTCAGTCTCAACTGAGTGTATCTGTGATGCAGGAACAACATTTGCAGATAAAATGCCGACTATTCATCATTTGCATCCAGTTCAGACACCGTTCAGGAGTCAGATAAAATTAGTCAAAATTAGTTCCTAAATGTTAAATTAGAATGTGTCCTTTCATTTAATGTCATATTTATCTTGGAGATGGAGGAAGAACAGAGCTTTAATAAGCGTCTGCAGCTAATTTTTGGAAAACAGAAATTAATCCATTTGCTTGCTGTTATTTAGAAGTGTGATTTCTCAGGTGTCTAGGTGACAGAGACGAGCTATTTTTGCGTGCACAAAGTAAAATCATGATCAAATGTCAATATAAATTTTCAAGCACACCTTTAAATTCACTTTCAGCCGTCAACCTTTTGGAAATTGAAATGATCTTTACCAGATATTAGCTCACATTTTAGCAAGTTTAAGTACTGCACGTGCTGAAAAGTAATGAACATTTGTTTTAGGGACAGACTCTTGAGATATGAAGTTTCTGAAATGTTGGTAATATAGAGAAGCCAAATTAAACATTTTGTTTCAATAGCAAAGACACTGAAATAGCAAAGAGTAAAAAAAAAAAAAATGGTTTTGAAATGTTCTATTCTATGCTTGTGAACATTTCCCTGAGATACAGATTTTCCCCCACTAGAAAATTTTCCACTCTGAAAAACTCACTTTAGCAAAAAAAAAAATTAGCCAAGCAGAGAAACTGTTCTTCAAATAACTTTTTACAGTATTTTTGGAAACTTTTTGAGAAGGTGAAGCAAAGGGCTGTAAGGGTGAATATTCATCAAAGCAGCAAACCTATTACATGGTCCATCAATGCAGCCAGGAGCCTTAGCTGGAGTCAGCAAGCAAAGGCCAGCTCTGCGTTTCTGTGTTTTGCTGGGCTTTTTGCTGATGTGAGGAGCTTGGGTTTCTGCTGTAGCTGTGAAATATGCCCTTTTCATATGTTCAGCAGAAAGTCTGTGGATCATGTGAATCCTAATTTGCTAATATTTTGAAGGGTTTGCAAGGGCTGACGTGAAACACTGCAGACTCCCTGCTGGGCCTGTGGGCTGATGGGAGAACAAAGTTGTCCACATACCAGTGATTATTTTTAGTGTCATGTTGCAGGATGTAGATGTTCAGTGTAAACTGTATTATTTTTTGTTTTTATCACACTGCAAACAAAACAGTGATGTGTTTTCCCTGAAGTGAAAGTGCCTTTTGTTTTCCTCCCTGGTAAGTCCCAGTGGTGTGTGCTCACTTCAGGCTGTGCTAAACTGATGGTTTTTTTCTGAGGTAGTGGGCTCATCCACAAATTACCCATCTGCTGTATTGTATTGCTGCCAGGTTGTGGAAGTACTTTGGCTTCTCTGACCATCTTTCTCCTTGCATGTCCTGTTCTATGGCAAGAGGTGCCCAAGTGTAAATAGAGTCATTTAGCTAACTGAGTGATACCTAGTTCTTGCTGATGATGGAAGCTGTCTCTGTGTAAACTTGTGATTCTGGCATGCTCAAAGTAAATTTGGAGTGTGCTGCTACCTACAGTGAACCCAGGTGTGTTTTCTTTAATATTTGTACATGTAGGATAAAAGCAATCAGGAAAATATGTGGAGCTAAAGGAATATGACTGCACTGAGTATGTGGCTCTGAAGTGACCACAGCTTTTGACATACAACTCCCTAGACTTTCCCCTCTTAGGAGGTTCCCAGAGAACTTCAAATGAAGGAAGTGTCAAATTTTCCTAGGAGGAAGGACGTTTCCCAGATTAAAAAAAAAAAAAAAATCTAAGTGATGGATGTATAAAAGGAATAAAAGGAGACTCTGTGCAACTGTTTTGTTCAAGTGTGTCCTGCCAGGGAAAGCCCTTAATGCTGATGTGAGCTGCTGTGGCAGCAAACTGGGTGATCCCATACTTCTTTTTGTTAGAAGTATATGACAGTAATGACTGGTAGGTCACTGATAAATATTTACTAATAGTACTGGATTAGCTCAGATAAGACCTTAGAAGGCAAATGTGCTGTTTTGAGGCTAATTGGAATACTTTAATGAAAAGAATTATATTACAGACCGCGAAAAGAGTGGTGATGTCTGCTTCACTCATAGGCTTGCTGAGATGTATAAGAACATGAACACAAACGTAGGTAAGGCATTCAGGCATGGAGAGTCTCAGTCTCTCTAGCTTTTTTGCCTTCTGTCTGCTGAGTAACCTAACTAACCACTCTACATCTAACCCCCCTGGCCGATCCTCCAAACTCACCTTGCACGTAAGGCAGACTCTGGGGTAAAATAGAGGGGTGGGAAGAAGATGGAAAGGTGGTTGGGAGCCCCTCCTGGGAACTCTGATTTCTGGCAGGGGTATTGTGTTTCTGTATTACCTTTAGCTTGTATATTTACAGAAGCAAACCAGCGCAGCAAAGTAAGGAACAAGCTCTTTAGTCCACTGTAATATGTTATATTTGATTTTGTTCTTAGTGTTTGTCCTGGTTTCAATCCAGTCAGCAACTGAGTGTCAAGAAGAATTGCTCACACAAGACCCAAGACTCCCACACAGAGATCAGGAATGTCAGAAATACAAAAGGCCTTGTGGGTTTTGATAAGGAGGCTTTAGTGGAATAGTACAATGTAAAACACCTTAAGCACTCTTATTACTGTGTGCAGTTCTGGAGCCCTCAGCACAGGAAGGACATGGAAGTGTTTGCGGTGGGTCCAGAGGAGGGCCACAAAGATGCTCAGAGGGCTGCAGCAGCTCTCCTATGAGGACAGGATGAGAGAGTTGGGGCTTTGCAGCCTGGAGAAGAGAAGGCTTCGAGGGGACCTGATAGTAGCCTTCCAGTATCTGAAGGAGGCCTACAGGAAGGCTGGGGAAGGATTATTTACAATGTCCTGCAACGACAGGACAAGGGGCAATGGGTTTAAAGTGGCAGAGGGGAGATTTAGACTGGATGTCAGGAGGAAGTTCTTTCCAGTGAGGGTGGTGAGGCACTGGCACAGGTTGCCCAGGGAGGTTGTGGCTGCTCCCTCCCTGGAGGTGTTCAAGGCCAGTTTGGATGAGGCCTTGAGTGAGCTGTACTAGTGGGAGGTGTCCCTGCCTATGGCAGGGGGTTGGAACTAGATGATCCTTGAGGTCACTTCCAACCTTACCATTCTATGATTTTTACAGAAAGCATAGCAAAAAGCAGAAGCAGGCCAGCAGGCCCCCCAGGCCTGCAGCCAGCAAATGCAGAAGAGAGGTGTCCCCTGCCCTGAAAAAATAGCTGGAGTAAAGGCCCCGAGGAGCAGGAGGTGTCACAGGTGATAGTCTGAGCTCCAAGCCCCTCCATCCTTTGCTCCTGCTGGCACTTCAGTTACAGAGCTGGCATGGTACTGAATACTCCTTAGCTGCTTCAGCAGGCTGTCTTGATTGGTTTCCCAGACAGAACTAGGATGGTGTTTTAGTTGTGTTGGGTATGGGCTTTTTTGTGATTGTTGTTGTTTGGGAGTTTTTGGGTGTTTTTCTGAATTTGTTTGGGTTGGGATTTTTCTGTAGGTTTGGGGTTTTTTTGTGTTTTAGGGGATGGTTGGTAGAGGTGGGTTTTTTGCTTGCTGCATTCTTTCCAGTTTCTTCAGTGTTTTGTTTGTCTTTGCCTCTTCTTTTTTTTTTTCTGTTTATGATGATGGGTTTCTTTTTATGGTAGCAGTTTATGGTAAGGAAAGACAGGCTGCTGCTGATTCCTAGCATTTGTAAATACTCTTTCATTGTTCAAGTGAAAGAAAGCTAATGGAGGAGTGGCTATGGATGTACTGACTAATGATCTCAGCACTTCAGTTTAATTGTGTGTTCTGCTTTACTCTGTAAGCATATTTTTTTTAAAGGCTCCCCTATATTATGGGGAGAATGCAGTCTGCAGGTCGAGGGGGTCATGTTTTGGTCAGATGCCTTAAAAACTAACATTAAAATATGAAAATAAGTTTTGAAATAGCTGATTCAGTGACCAGCTTGACCAGGAGGTATGTGTGTTGTTTGTATACTGCTTCCATTGTAAACTTCAGAGAAAATAACTGCCAGGGATTTTGAAGCCCAATGAGATCTCATGGTAAATAAAATTGTAGAGGAGTGGAATGTGTGGAAGTCATCAAGACTCCTAACTTTTGATGTACATTTAACACCACTGTGCACTGCACAGATTCTTACAAAATCACAACTCAAGAAACATCACAATACAATTAGCAACAGTTGTGTTGTTTGAAGGATAATTTTACAATGAATGTAAGCCAGAAAGCAACTGTGCAATCCTGTGACTTACCTGGTGTGTTACATGACCTGTATACAAAGTATTTTCTCCTTTATTAATTTAAAAATAACAAAAAAACCCAAAACTAAATTGCATTTCCTTATAACCATCCAGAACTTTCACATAAAGTTTTTAGCTTATTAGAAAGGGTTGTGACTTTAATTTTTATTACTAAGACACTGATGAGAAGATTAAATAGTTACAGCTTTTTTTTTTTTCTTTTAATTACCTTTAAATTAGTGTTAAATTGTAGTACACTAGGATCATAGCGTGGTAAGGTTGGAAGGGACCTCAAGGATCATCTAGTTCCAACCCCCTACCATAGGCAGGGACACCTCCCACTAGTACAGCTCACTCAAGGCCTCCTCCAACCTGGCCTTGAACACCTCCAGGGAGGGAGCAGCCACAACCTCCCTGAGCAACCTGTGCCAGTGTCTCACCACCCTCACTGGAAAGAACTTCCTCCTGACATCCACTCTAAATCTTCCCTCTGCCATTTTAAACCCATTGCCCCTAGTCCTGTCATTGCAAGACCTTGTAAATAGTCCCTCCCCAGCCTTCCTGTAAGAAGGAAGACAGAGAAGAAGGTAGAGAAGATACTACAGCGCAAGATATTTTTTTTTTCTAGGGCAGAGAGTAAGCTAAAGTACACATAAGAGATATTTGATAAATTTAGAGATGTTTAAGGTTGCTAAGAATGCTTGTTACTGCTTAGGTTGTTTTGTAGCATTAAATGTATATTTGATAGGACAAATGAATTCATGCTGTTGCCTTCAATTATATTTTTACCAGGTTTGTGTGACCTCATCTTCCCTGTATGAGTTATAAGTAAAATTCTTGGAGAATGGCAAAGAATTAGTGAACTTTTGAACCAAATTTTAGATAATTTATTTCTCTAAATCTGAAGTAATAGAAGCATATAGAGTTTTATGGGAGTGTTTGAATAGAGCATACCATGCATATTTTGGCTGCTATAGACAAATATACACACAACTAGGGGAAAATAAAAAGCTTATGTATCCTGTCTATCAAGGTTGCACATGTTTTTTAAAAACAGAAAATAGGGAAGAAAAAACAACCTTCCCCAAACTTATTTACCTCCCTCTCCTCAATTTATTTACTTTTTGAAAATAAACTACAGTATTTCTTGAGCATATTGGGCTTTACTCTGTATATTAATTCCTGCTGTGACTGTGCTTAGGGCTTCACTTAAGCTAATGAATAGATGTAACAGCTAGCTGCACAAGAAACCAGTTCAGATGGCAGTTTGATTCTGAATTGTATCAAGGAACGTTTGGAAAAGAATTGAGCAAACTAAAATACCTACATAGCCAGGAATTGTAAATTTGCAGGTGATGATAAAACTTAATATAAAGCTGCTATTTCCTCCAGTGTAATTTGCTGTCCTGCATTTGGCCTTCTGGTCTCCGAGTGGAGGTGTGGGTAGACCTTACAGTAGCCTTGCAGTATCTGAAGGGGGCCTACATGAAGGCTGGGGAGGGACTATTTATAAGGTCTTGCAATGACAGGACAAGAGGCAATGGGTTTAAACTGGCAGAGGGGAGATTGAAACTGGATGTTTGGAGGAAGTTCTTTCCAGTGAGGGTGATGAGACACTGGCACAGGTTGCTCAGGGAGGTTGTGGCTGCTCCCTCCCTGGAGGTGTTCAAGGTCAGGTTGGAGGAGGCCTTGAGTGAGCTGTACTAGTGGGAGGTGTCCCTGCCTATGGCAGGAGATTGGAACTAGATGATCCTTGAGGTCCCTTCCAACCTTACCAATCTATGCTTCTATGATACTCCCCTAATATGAGATGAGAAGGAAAAAAAAGCAAAAAGCAAATAGGCTACAATCAGTGAATGCAGTAGAGTCAGCTTTCTGTGCACAGGATTGTGAAAGCCTCTTACCCTCTTGTATCTGACTCATAGCTTTCTGGAACAATAATAGACATTAAATGATTTTAAGTTCTACATCTTATTTTAAAAAGGCTTAACTTATTTAGATGAGGCATAAGTGAAAAACTTGTATTAAAAAAAAAAAAAAAAAAAAAAAAAAAAAAGAAAAAAGAGATTTGGAGGGCAAAAAGGTTACCAGGCCCTAAAAACTCTTTAAGTACAAGGAAACGTTTCCTCAGATGGGGTTGAAACAGAATATAGATCCTTCTGCTTTGGGCTGTCTGATACAGGGATTATGAGGAAACGTCTGTGAAAGGTTGTTCTTTGCCTGTTCACCCAGAATAGGTTTTATCATAGAATCATAGAACCATAGAATGGTAAGGTTGGAAGGGACCTCAAGGATCATCTAGTTCCAACCCCCTGCCATAGGCAGGGACACCTCCCACTAGTACAGGTTACTCAAGGCCTCATCCAATCTGGCCTTGAACACCTCCAGGGAGGGAGCATCCACAACCTCCCTGGGCAACCTGTTCCAGTGCCTCACCACCCTTACTGTAAAGAACTTCCTCCTAACATCCAGTCTAAATCTCCCCTCTGCCAGTTTAAGCCCATTGCCCCTTGTCCTGTCATTGCAGGACCTTGTAAATAATCCTTCCCCAGCCTTCCTGTAGGCCCCCTTCAGATACTGGAAGGCTACTATCAGGTCCCCTCGAAGCCTTCTCTTCTTCAGGCTGCAAAGCCCCAACTCTCTCAGCCTGTCCTCATAGCAGAGCTGCTCCAGCCTCCTGTAGTCTTTTGTAATCACCATGGACCGAGATACAGACAGAATCAATCAGTGAGGTCTGTTCCCTCCATTTGCATGCATAGAACATTTCAGTAACAGTCCTAAAGGTGATCTGGTTAGGAATTTCTGGGTGTGGAAGCGCCAGGAGGAGTAAATTTCAGGAAAGCAGCTGTAGGAGTGAACAGTTCTAAATGTGGCTTTTCCTGAGGCAAAGGACATTGATTAAGCCCTGATGAGCCTCAGTATGAAAAGATTCATCATTATTGGTACCTCCTGAAGGTTGCAAAAAGCCTACCTAGAATGATTTTATTCTGGGAACCGCTTGCCTCATCATCGTGAGGAGCCCTGTGTAGATGCCAATGACACATGGATCTTACAGCCTCGCTGCTGCCCAGGCTGCTCAAACCTGTGGGTTTTCTGTGTTGGCACATATTTGACTATGACAGTGAGAATGAAAACAACTTTGTTTTCGAAGTCATCTTCCTTTCTTTAAGATTTGATACAGTAACACTGTAGTAATGCCACAAGATTTACAGGCAGCATCATCTCACAAGTGAATCATCACTTGCATTTCTCCTGACATAACTAAAGCTTATGGGAGTTTTACTCTGTGGGATGCTGCATGCATGCTCTGCAAATATCCTGTCTGTAAGCAGTTAAGTAGTGGAAGAGCACTTTGGAAAACAAAACCAACCAACAACATAGCGTGGCCAGCAGGAGCAGGGAGGTCGTTCTCCCCTTGTACTCTGCACTGCTTAGGCCACACCTTGAGTCCTGTGTCCAGTTCTGGGTCCCTCAATTTAAGAAGGACATTGAGGTGCTTGAGTGTGTCCAGAGAAGGGCAACGAGGCTGGGGAGAGGTCTCCAGCACAAGCCCTATGAAGAGAGGCTGAGGGAGCTGGGATTGTTTAGCCTGGAAAAGAGGAGGCTCAGGGGAG
>VWZE01008895.1:410739-473846 GCA_013396675.1 Eubucco bourcierii | reverse complement strand
TTTTTTTTTTTTTTTTTTTGGTCAACAGTCATTTCTGTTATTCATTTATTTCTAATACCTGGATAATGATCATGATGAATTCTTGAATTTTTATATATATATCTAACAGATACTGTTCTGGGACTTGTGACTAAATCAGAAATTGCTAGTCTGAGCTGCCAGTTACTGCACAGGTATGACAAAAAGTGCTCTGTGATTGTAGCAGATTGCATTAGTCTGTTGGACAGGTGGCATGGGGAGACAATAAATAAGGGGAAGAGTTATAGTTAGCAAAAAAGTTACACCTTTTTGAGCAAGCATGTAGTTTCAGAAAACCTCCACTAATTAGTTTTTTTTTTTTCCCCCCTGAACTGACTCAAACTTCCCAGTGCCTAAGGAAAACTGCACAATGATTGTGGAACAGTTTCTTTTCTTCTTTCAAAGCCGTTATGGAACCATTTGTTCTAGTAATATCAGCTTGTAAAACAGTTCAGAAGTGTTTTCTGCACCTGGAAAAGAAAGCATTTGTCTGGGAAAGAATGGAAGAGTTTAAATTTCATAGCTGCAGTGTGACTATATAATTAATATTTCCATATTACCACTGTAATAGAAATGAAACAGTAAGCCAAAGAATTTTCTCTGTGACTTGTAACTGGAGAGGAAAAGCAGTGCTGTATAACTGGCAGGTCAAGAGCATTTATGAGACACTTCCATTTAATTTAAGAACCTAGTTGGTGAACAAGATAGTGCTAATATAGAGGCACACAACAAAAGAAATGAGGACAGACTGAGAGAGTTTGGGCTCTTCAGCCTGGAGAAGAGAAGGCTTCCAGGAGATCTTAGAGTAGCCTTCCAGTATCTGAAGGGGGCCTACAGGAAGGCTGGGGAGGGACTATTGACAAGGTCTCGCAATGAGAGGACAAGGGGCAATGGGTTTGAACTGGCAGAGGGGAGATTTAGACTGGATGTTAGGAGGAAGTTCTTTCCAGTGAGGGTGTGAGGCACTGGATCAGGTTGCCCGGGGAGGTTGTGGCTGCTCCCTCCCTGGAGGTGTTGAAGGCCAGACTGGATGAGGCCTTGAGTGAGGTGTCCTGCCTATGGCAGAGGGTTGAAAGTAGATGATCCTTGAGGTCCCTTCCAACCTTACCATTCTATGATTCTATGAATCATTGTGAGAGTAAAAACTCTTACCTTGTTACAGCTGGGACTAAGAAACAGAACTGTGATTGAGAGGATTAAAACAAATTCTGCTGAGGTTCACAACCTTTTAAGGTCACCACAATATTTAATATAGTTTTTCATGCTACTCCTTCATTAAATCTATTAATCTATTATGCATGTCTGTTGCTGGAAATCAAAATACAAAGGAGTGTTGGGAATGCAAGCAGTCCTTAAATTTTAGAACTTGCCCTTTCTCCTAGAAAATTCAGCAGCATGGCCAGAAGACAACAGTTGTCACTCTCTGTGTTATTCTCTTCAACCCTTTTTACTTTGCTATCAACGGAGAAGGCTGTCACTGTGGCTTTCTTAACAATTTGGGGAGAGCAGCCTAGGGGACAGCTGGTGCAGAGACTTGTCTCCTGTAGCTGTTTTTCCAGCAGTGGCATTAAGAAGTCTGCTAGATTGGCACAGTAGTGATAGATTTCTGTTAAGGAATAATAATTTGTGTTTAGGGTGTCATCTTAAAATAAAACAAAGAGCTTCCAACGTGCCTCGAGCTGTGTCTAAGGAAAAGGCTATTCATTGCTCCTTAAGGAAAAACAAAAAGCAAAAGTCTAAGCCTGGATTCAGTTACTTTCATTATATGCAGTAGCATACAGTTATCTTAGTGTTGTTTTTATGTTCTGTCATGCAGGCTTTTTAATCAACTGAACAGTAAACTAAGAGAAAGCTTATAAATTAAATGGAGAGAGACAATAGGTTTTAGACAGTATTATGTAAAAGTTTGCAGGGGAGGAAAGCAGGGTTGCTGTTTCTTCAACTTTTGTATGATTATTTTCTGTGACATTTAATATTTACTTCTGCTGTTTCTTCTGAATTGAGGTTTTACTGTGCATAAAAGTCTCCTTATCCAAATTAACTTTCTGTTACTGTGACTACCAAAAGGGAAATCTGTCTTCTTAGTGAGTTTGGAAGAACTTAGCTCTCAGAGGAGACCTTCTGTCACAAGGAGTGAAAACAGTGGTTACAACTAGTAAGAACTGTAAGTGTGCAGAGGGGCTGCACTCTGATGAGTTAAAACACATAAAATTTGGACTATTTCTAAAATTCTGTGACAAGTGACTCAGTTTTGGGGCTGCTACTTGATACTGTGCAAGTATTTCCCTCAACAGATGCTGACTTCTTTTTGTAAAGAGAGTATTTGTAATTACTTTTGTAAATACTTTTTGTAAAAAATTTCCCTATGCAGATGCAAACCTCTTTTTGTAGTTGCATTTGATGATGAAGTAGATCAAGGAAGACCAAGAATGTTGGCATTTGTCACTCTTTGTTTCCTGTTTATGATTGAGACCAGGGTGGTTTTAGAGTGTATGTGCATGAATAGGTTGAATAAGCAGAACTAAATTTAACTCACTTCAATGTTTGGGAATGGAAATCTACACTATGTATAAAGTAACATTTTATATATGAAACAGTTAAAAGAAAACTATTACTTCATACAGAGAAGGGTGTCACAGTCTGAACAGTGCACTCGTGGTGGTTTGCGAGTCTGATCTCAAAGTGCAAAACACAGGTGACTAGTGCCAAAGGGTTTATTTCAGTCAACAGTAAAACTTTATTGTTTGGCCATAAGAGGTAGAGTGAGAGGAGAAAGGTGAAAAGGAAAGTGAAGAGGGTAAAGGGGAAGAGGTCCTATAGCTACCAACAATGAGAAGGTACCAAAGACATCTCTCTGGTCCCAGGGTTCAGTCCTGCTGGTCCTCCTGTTTGTTGTAGCCTTCTTTCTTCTTGTTGCTGTGAAAGACCTCTGGTCTGCCTTGGAGGTGGGTAGCCTGAGGCCAGGAGGTGTATTTTGGTATTATAACGAGCAAAGTTCATTTGAGTTCATGGTTTCCTTAGCAATGCCAGGACATCAGCCTCTTACAATGGCAGTTCCCTTCTTAGGTTGCAAGTCGATGGTCTTAAACAGTGGAACCATCCATCGTAGGTGGCAGGTATGGACTGTTGGTACCAGGCTGGCTTTTTCCTGTGGAGGCTTGCATCTGTACCAAATTCTGTTGTGTGGGGGCCAGCAACTTAATCAGTAACTTATTGTGAGGTAGGCTGCTGCAGAGTCATGCTAAGATGTTAGCATGACATTTAGTCAAATCATTGAAGGGGGTCCCAATTCCTGATGACAATGATGGGACAGATAATGCTCTTCAGACCGCTCCTTACAGAGAGGCAGTTCAAATTCATATGAATATAATCTGTGATACAAAGGTTAAAAAATGTTAATTGTTTCTACAGACAGAAAATTTGATAGAGATCAAAACTACTTGCATAGCAGACTGATGCACTGACTCCAGTGATTTCCCATGAGACAGGAAGGAATAGTGTTCCTAAGCTAACACAAGTTACTTGAGAAGACAAAACAGCTAGAGAGACCAAGACTCTCTGAGTGTCTTATCTATGTTTGTGTTCTTGTTCTTACCCATCTCAGCAAGCCTATGAGTGAAGCAGACATCACCACTGTTTTCCTTTCACAGCCTATAACCTAATTTTTTTCCATTAAAATATTCCAATTAGCCTCAAACCAGCACAATCTCTTAAATTTGTAATTCTGTAAAGGAAACTCCACAAGATGCTAGATCACAGTATCGCAGTATCACCAGGGTTGGAAGAGACCTCAAAGATCATCAAGTCCAACCTGTTACCACAGACCTCAAGACTAGACCATGGCACCAAGTGCCATGTCCAAACCTGCCTTGAACACCTCCAGAGACGGTGACTCCACCACCTCCCTGGGCAGCCCATTCCAGTAGCCAATGACTCTCTCAGGCAAGAACTTTCTCCTCACCTCCAGCCTAAACTTCCCCTGGTGCAGCTTGAGACTGTGTCCTCTTGTTCTGGTGCTTCTTGCCTGAGAGAAGAAAGCAACCTCCTCCTGGCAACAACCACCCTTCAGGTAGTTGTAGACAGCAAGAAGGTCCCCCCCTGAGCCTCCTCTTGTCCAGGCTAAACAATCCCAGCTCCCTCAGCCTCTCTTCCTAGGGCTGTGCTCGAGGCCTCTCACAGATAACTGCACTCTGTAATGTTTCTCACATTGAGGTAAGGGTGATTGCTGAAAGTTAATTTTCTATGTGTTCTTATTATTTGGTGGTGTGCTGGTTTGAGGCCAATTGGAATATTTTAATGAAAAAGATTATCGGCTGTGAAAGGAAAACAATGGTGATGTCTGCTTCACTCATAGGCTTGCTGAGATGTGTAAGAACAAGAACATAAACATAGATAAAGTAGAGAGTCTCCCTCTCTGGAAGTAGGTGTCGTTCTGCTTCTAACCCACCGTGCTGATCCTCCAAACTCACCTTGCACATAAGGCAGACCCTGGGGCAAGGTAGAGGGCTGAAAAGAAGGTGGAAGGTTGGTTGGGAGCCTCTCCTGGGGACTCTGATTTCTGGGAGGGGTATTGTGTTTCTGTATTACCTTTAACTTGTCTGTTTTTGTAACTGTTCCTGTCTGTTGTGTATATCTCTGCTTGTATATTGTGTTAAGCTGTAAATAGAGCTTCAGTCCTTAACTTCCAGCTGGCTGAGTTCTAGTCTGGGTGATTTTTTCATAGTGTGGGGTGGGGCAGGTAACTCCCAAACCATCACAGGTGCTCATTTCCATTTATCTATTTATTAATTAATATGAAAACTTCTGTTATGAAGTTAGGATGTTTGTCCAGAAAAGACAAGCACATACATTTTCAGTGCAGTGAATGGACAAAAAAACCCCATGTATGCTGTTTACACACAATGCATCCCTGTCTTACATTTCACTGCATCAATGCGGTGTGCATCCCTTTCTTCCCTGGTAAGGTTTTGTTGGGCAGCACCTTGGGATCAGTGCTTCTTTGAGCTGTGGGTGGAAAAATGGGTTATGGTGGAGGTGGTATGTGCTTCTTAGTTTTGATGGTGATTGTTATTCTGGCCAACAGATAGAGAGGAGTCACAAGGAGGATGTTGATACTACTGTGCCAATTAGTCTACCACTTTGAAGGGAGAGCAGGAAAGGGGAATAGTGTTGGGAAAATTTAGGGCTGTGTGGTTTTCATGAATAGGAAAAACAGAAGCAAAGGAATTAAGACTGTACAGTGTTCCACTGCATTTCATATAATTTGTAGGTCACATAAAGCACATCTTATGTGCAAAGCCAAGAATTCATTGTTAGTATAATTAAAGTTGCAGTAGTCTTAATTGAGTGGTGTTGTTTTAATTGGACTAATAATACCAAGATTTCTTGGATGAAAAAATCCTCATTAAGAGTATTCTTACTATTGTTTGTAGAGGTCTTTGCATTGCATCACAGAATTACAGAATGTCAATGACCGGAAGGGACCTCGGAAGATCATCCAGTCCAACCCCCCTGACAGAGCAGGATCATCTATACCAGATAACACAGGAAAGCATCTGGGGCAGGTTTTGAATATCTCCAGAGAGGGAGACTCCACACCCGCCCTGGGCAGCCTCTTCCAGTGTTCTGTCACCCTCACAAGGAAAAGTTCCTCTTCATCTTTACATGAAACTTCCTGTACCTCAGCTTCCACCCATTGCCCCTTGTCCTGTCATTGGACATCACCAAGCAGAGCCTGGCTCCAGCCTCCTGGCACTCACCCTGCACGTATTCATAAACATTGAGGTCACCTCTTAGTCTCCTTTTCTCCAAGCTAAAAAGCCCCAGCTCCCTCAACCAGTTCCCAGTCTACCTCACTACCTGATCATACAGAGCACACTGCCTCAAGATTAGCCAGAAGGATGCTGTGGGAGACAGTGTTAAATGCTTTACTGAAATCAAGATAAACCATATCCCCTGCTCTGCCATCATCTATCCACCTGGTTATGGCTATTAGTTTGGTCAAACAGGGCTTTGTTGACTGCTCCTAATGACTCCCTTGTCCTCAATAACCCTAAGGACAGCACCAAGGATAAGTTGCTCCGTTAGCATTCCAGGGATGGAGTTGAGGCTGACCAGTCTATCATTGCCTTTTTTCTCCTTCTTACCCATTTTGAAGACTGGAGTGATGTTTGCCCTTTTCCAGTCCCCAGGCACCTCTCCTGTCTGCCATGGCTTATTGAAGATGGTGGAGAGTGATCTGGCAATGACCTGTGCCAGCTCCCTCAGCACCCACGGGTGCATGCCATCAGGACCCATGGACTTACGAGTGCTCAGATCACTCAACTGTTCCTTAACCCAGTTCTCATCCACCAGGAAAGACTCCTCCTTTGACATGCTTTCCTCTGGTGTCTCAGGTGTCAGAGGCTCCTGGGGACAGTCTCCAGCAGTAAAGATGGAGACAAATAAGCCATTTAGTAACTGCACCTTCTTTGTGTCCTCTGTCACTAGGGCACCCACTTCATTCAGCAGTGAGCCTACACTGCCTCTAATGTTAGCTTTTCCTGCAATGTGTTTGAAGAAGCTCTTTCTGTTATCTTTGAACTCCTTTGCAAGGTTGAGTTCCAACCAGGCCTTAGCCTTCCTAGTTGCCTCCCTACATCCTCTGATAATAGTCTTATACTCCTGCCTTTTGTATCATGCTCAACCATGAAACATGCCACTGGGTCTTGAGGTCAGTGGTTTTTGTCATGCTTGAGCATAGCGAGGCAAGGGAGTGTCAGCATCTTTGGCTTGTCTGTGGTTGTGGTGCAATGCTATTTACATAAGGGCAAAAGCATTCCTTTGGTCTCAGGTCTGTTAGGAGCTGGTTTTAGATATCTGCAGTCTGTTCAGCCACTTCTGTAAATGGCACACAGGGTAATAGCACTGCTTATTTCACTGAGATCTCTATTACAATATGGCTAAAACACAGAATGGCAGAGCAAACATTAAGCTTCAGCAAGTAAACTCCTGTTAAGCTGTAGAAAATAGGTCATTGAGAAGTCAATGTCCAACTATAGGAAATAATCCTTCTCACCCTCTCCTGACCCTTACTGATATTTAGAATCATAGAATTATAGAATGGTAAGGTTGGAAGGGACCTCAGGGATCATCTAGTTCCAACCCCCTGCCATAGGCAGGGACACCTCCCACTAGGACAGGTCATTCAAGGCCTCGTCCAATCTGGCCTTGAACATCTCCAGGGAGGGAGCAGCCACAACCTCCCTGGGCAACCTGTGCCAGTGTCTCACCACCCTCACTGCAAAGAACTTCCTCCTAACATCCAGTCTAAATCTCCCCTCTGCCAGTTTAAACCCATTGTCCCTCGTCCTGTCATTGCAAGACCTTGTAAATAATCCCTCCCCAGCCTTCCTGTAGGCCCCCTTCAGATACTGGAAGGCTACTCTCAGGTCTCCTTGAAGCCTTCTCTTCTCCAGACTGCAGAGCCCCAACTCTTGTAGCCTGTCCTCATAGCAGAGCTGCTGCAACCCTCTGATCGTCTTCATGGCCCTCCTCATGGAACTGCCATTGAAGCAGACCCATTACCATTTAAATCATGCCTTGTGAAGACCCAGACCCAGAGTTGTGAAGTTGCCCATGGGCTGCCAATGGCCATTGCCAGGGCTGCAAGGGCATGGCAGTGCATGACATGAGCACTATGTGAGGCGAGGAGTAGAGAAGCTCAAGGAAAGGATGCTGAGGGAGGGTACAAAGAAAAGATTTCACATTAGCAATGGATAATCTGTCAGAAGGTGTTACCTAGCATTCCATAAGTGAATTTATGAAAAACATTCGTTAGCCTAGGCCAGGTAGTAGCAATTCAGAAAGTCACTTTTTATCTTAACCTTACGAACCCAGCTGGCCAATTTGGGCATACAAGAGAAAATCAAAATTTGAAGCACTCGTTGCCTGTCGTGGCATTTTAAGTCTTTGATTGTGCTTTAAGCCTTTATCTTTAAAATGCCATTGATTTTCATTAGAAAGCTTTGTAATCTATTTCAGAACTGCTCTCTTAAAAAGAAATTAAAAATCTATGTTGTTAAGGAGTTATACTGATTTCCTATTTTGGCCTCTCTCCAGTCTTATAAATTGTGATTTAATCAGAGCTACTGAATGGAAATAGACTTTACAGAGACTAGCAAACCATTAAGGTCTTTTGCTTAAATAAGTCTTTAATTGCAGCTCTGTAGAAATGGGATAGAGGAAAAATCTTGTGGGCTTCTTAGTGCTGTGACTTAATCTTGACTAATATAGTTTTTTGAGAGAAATACATGAAGAACTTTATTCTGATTTGTTGAAAGGATGCAGAACCAAATCTGGACCTAAGCCTTTTCCCCCCAGCCAAGTGTAGTTGAGACATAAACAGATTATTTTCTTTCAAATGCCTCTCTGTGTTACTTTGTGTAGCAAGTTGGATTCAACTCTTCAGAGCTCTGGATTGTTAATGTACTGCAAGAAGTTTTCAAGCCTTGTGAAAACCCTGTAAAAGCTTCCTTCCCCTCAGTGCCCAACATCAGTTCCACTTCTGGAAAAGCAAAAATTTGCTCAGCTAAAGTATGAAAACAAGACAGTGTCCTTAATCAAACATGTCTTAAATAAAGGTTATTCTAAATAAACTGATTTCTTGCCCCCAAAACTACAGTGATCTTGCAGTCTCCACATCTCATAGAAGTACCTGAAGTAGTTTATGCTTGATAACTGATCTAATCTGTCTTTAAAAAGCCTACCTAAGTCTCTGCATTAGCAATACTTTGTCGATTTTCAGATGTTATTTGGAAGGAACCCAGTAGAAAACATTTCCCCTCTGCCTTTGAGCAAGCCTGTGAAAACGTGAGGTTGAGAGTTGAGAGGCCCCGAGCACAAGCCCTATGAAGAGAGGCTGAGGGAGCTGGGATTGTTTAGCCTGGAGAAGAGGAGGCTCAGGGGGGACCTTCTTGCTGTCTACAACTACCTGAAGGGTGGTTGTAACCAGGAGGAGGTTACCTTCTTCTCTCAGGCAAGCAGCACCAGAACAAGAGGACACAGTCTCAAGCTGTACCAAGGGAAGTTTAGGCTGGAGGTGAGGAGAAAGTTGTTGCCTGAGAGAGTCATTGGCTACTGGAATGGGCTGCCCAGGGAGGTGGTGGAGTCAGCATCCCTGGAGGTGTTCAAGGCAGGTTTGGACATGGCACTTGGTGCCATGGTCTAGTCCTGAGGTCTGTGGTAACGGCTTGGACTTGATTATCTTTGAGGTCTCTTCCAGCCTTTGTGATACTGTGCTCATGGTATGTTGCTGCAGAGCTGTGTGATACAGTGGTACATCTCTAGCTCATAAATGGGAGCATTGGTCAGTGTTGAGTGATCTCTCATCCTTGTATACTGAAGTGGCTGTGCTGCTGTTGCTCTTACACCTCCCTGCAAAACTATCTTGTTTCTTAATTTCCAGGTTTTCAAGTGACCATGTTGTCTCTTTAGGACAAGGGTTGTCTTTCTTATCTGTAAACCCAGGCTCCATTTTGGGGATTCTTGGGTTTACAAATAATGCCGAGACTACTGGTTCCAGGCTTGAGGCCTGTTAAGTGGTGTTGCCATTTTTACTCTGTTTGAGAAACCTTCACAAATGTGTTTGGAAGTTATGCATAATTCAGAGGTGGACATGCAGCTGACATTTCTTGAGGAAATGCAGCATTTTATTGGTAATGAGCTGTTCTTCTTCTGATGCCACTCAGTGAGCACAGCAGTGCCAGTGGTAGTCTTTTGTCTGTGAGCTGGAATACATCTCAGGGCCTCACAGTCAGTGTATGTTGACAGATTCAGAAAGTAGAGAAGCAGATAACTTAAGCCTATGTTGCTGATAGCTAGACTACCAGTTAAACAGCAAGATCTCCTGAGGCCTGCTTATTTGACTGTGTGATGCTCCAGGCACGTGTTACAGCAGCTTGGAATTGTTAGTCATGAATGATCAGTGCAAGCTCAGGCTGTCTTCTGTGTGTTAGAAACGTGTGTGTGTAGTTGAACCTTAAATACAGAAATCCCTGCATGCACTTTGACTCAGCTGTTGATTTGGACTATGCAACAGGTTTGGTGGGCAATACCTTGGTATCTTTTCTCTTGCAACTTTACAGTTATTAGAGGGTAAGAAGTTCAAATATGTTACAGCAGACGTTTAGTACATACAGCCTGTAGATTTCCAACCTGTTCTCTGACCAAGAAGACAGCTGGACTTGCTCCTTCAGGAGCAACTCAATCATTGTTAAGATGCTGAACCTAATTAGCTCCCATCCCAGTCTGCTTTGTCATTCTGACTTGGAAGTACTACTGCTCTTTGAAAAGAGGATATAGGATCTTTGTTTAATTGGTTCACCATTTAACCACAAATTAACCAGTAAATGTGTAAATTAATAACTTTCAAGTTTACGTTCCAAGTTAAATACCTAAGGAGTATTTGCATTACTTTTATACAGGTGGAGTAATTAGCTTGTCTAACTAGTACTCAACAAATTTTCTGTTTAGATAAATGTGTTTAAAGAAACCAAAAAGACAGAATGGGAAAATCTTAAAATATTTTTGAAATCTCAGAATCTCAAGGTCTTAACCAAAATCTTCAAAATTCTTAGTATGTTAATTCCTGTGCCCAAGGTGTGCAAAAATGGCCTTATCACAGAATTACAGAATGGTAGCTGTTGGAAGAGGCCTTGAAAGATCATCTAATCTAACCCCCCTGCCAGAGCAAGATCACCTAGAGTAGACCACACAGGAGTGTATCCAGCCAGAGAAGGAGACTCCACATATCCCCTGGGCAGCCTGTTCCAGTGTTCTGTCACCTTCACAGAAAAAAAAATCTTCCTCATGTTTACATGAAACTTCCTGTGCCTCAACTTCCACCCATTGCCCCTTGTTCTGTCATTGGGCATCACTGAGCAGAGCCTGGATCCATCCTCCTGACACTCATCCTTTACATATTTATAAACATTGATGAGGTCATCTCTCAGTCTTCTCCTCTCCAAACTAAAGAACCCCAATGCCCTCACTCTCTCATCATACTGAAGATGTTCCACTCCCTTAATCATCTTTGTAGCTCTGTCCTGGAGTCTCTCAAGCAGTTCCTTGTCCTTATTAAACTGAGAGGCTCAGAACTGAACTCAATATTCCAAATGCAGCCTCAGCAGGGCAGAACAGAGGAGGAGGAGACCCTTTCTCGACCTACTAACCACAACCCTTTTAATACACCCCAGAATGGCATTGGCCTTCTTGGCCACAAAAGACATTGTTGGCTCATAGTCAACCTTCCATTCACCAGGACTCCCAGGTCCCTTTCCCCTTCGCTGTTCTCCAGTAGGTCAGTCCCCAACCCATCAGGACCCACGGATTTATGTATGTCCAGGTTACTTAGCTGTTCCCTAACTCAGTTCTCATCAACCCGTTCCTCATCAGCCAAGGAAAACTCCTCCTTTGTCATGTCTGCCTCTGGGGCCTCAGATGTCTGGGGCTCCTGAGGATGGTTTCCAGAACTACAGATGGAATCAAATAAGGCATTTAGTAACTCCACCTTCTTTGTGTCCTCTGTCACTAAGATGACCTCATTCAGCAGTGGGGCTACATTGCCCACAGCATCAGTTTTGTCTGTAATGTACTTGAAGAAAACCTTTCTGTTGTCCTTTACCTCCCTTGAAAGGTTGAATTTCAAGAAGGCCTTAGCTTTTCTAGTTGTCTTCCTGCATCCTTGGACAGTAGTCTCATACTCCTCCCAAATGGGCAACCCCTCCTTCCATGATCTGTAGACTCTTTTTACACCTCAGTTTGCCCAGCAGTTCTCTACTTCACCATGCAGATTTTCTGGCTCCACTTCCTGGTTTCCTACTTGTTGGAATGCTCTGAGCTCTGATCTCTGAGCTTGGAAGAAGTGGTTTTTGAATATTAACCAAACGTCTTGGTCCCCTTTGTCTTCAAGTACCCTGCCCCATGAGATTTCCCTCAGCAATTGCTACTCCTCTCCTAGTTGACTCCTCCACCATTTGCATCAAATTATCCTCAGTGCACTGGAGGAAGCTCCTGGACCCTGGGTGGATGGCTGAGTAACCCTTCCAGCAAATACCTGGGTAATTAAAATCCCCCATGAGAACCAGGGCCCATGACTGTGAGGCTACTGTCAGCTGCCTGTAGAAGGCCTCACCAATGTCCTCGTCCTGATCAAGTAGTCTGTAATGGACAGCCACAACTCTATCACCCATGCTAGACTGTCCCTTAATTTGTACCCACAAACTCTTGACTTGCTCTTCCTTTGCCCCTGGACAGAACTCAAGACATTCAAGTTGCTCCCTCACATAAAGACCAACTCCACCACCTCACTTTGTGGGCCTGTCTCTCCTAAGAAGGACACAGACATCCATGACCACGTTCCAGCCGTGTGAGCTGTCCCACCACTGCTCTGTAACTGCCACCAGGCCATAACCCCTTGACCACACATGGATTTCTAACTGCTCTCTATTCCCCCTGCTGCATGTGTTGGTGTACAGGCACTGCAGGGAGCGAGCTGAGCACCCACTCTGCCCTGGTGGGGTGGGAGGCCTTCTGGGCTTCAGTAATGGCTCACTGGTGCAAGCCCAGCAACAACCCCATCCCCCTTCAGTTCTACTTGAAAGCTCTATGAATGAACTCTGCTAGTTCTTCTCCTAGAACCCTTTTCCCCTGCCAGATAAGCCTTTGTCACATACTACCATCGGTCCTGGTGTCCTATAAAGCAAATCACTATCAAAGAACCCAAACCCCTGTCTGTAGCACCAGTCTTGGAACCAGGTATTTATGGACTGGATTCTTCCACTCCTTTCCATATTGTGGCCAGGTACTGCAAGCAGGGAAGAGAAAATAACTTGTGCCCCAGACTCTTTCACCAACCTTACCGAGGCCTTGAAGTCTCTCTTCATTCCGCCTCAGGCTACAGGAAGCAGCTTCCTCCCATCCTGTCTGGAAGATTGGTAGTGACTAATAGCCATGGACTGCAGCATGCTGGGGAGTTCTCTAGTGCTATCTCTGATTTGGGCTCAAGGAAGGCTGCAGACTTCCCTAAGATGAGGGTCAGCATAGCGTATTTGGCCTTTTGTTCCTGCCAGGAGTGAGTCTGTAACAGCCACAACTCTCCTCTCCTTCCTTGTTGAAGAGACTGCTACATGCACTTGACCCCTGCCACAGCCATGAACCTCCCACCACTCACCCACTTTATTTAAGCTTCTGTCTTCCATTTGACAGGGGTTGGGCACAGGGACCTCTCAATCCTGGGTGCTATCTCCATCTTTGTTCTCCTGGCTCTCTTCTTCTAAATCCCCAAGTCTGTTGTGTATGGCATACAGACACAATCAAGTCCATTTTCCATCTTTTTGCCAAGAATCTTGAAAAAAAATTTCCTTAACTCTTCTAAGGTGGTCTACATCCTCCCAGTCAGTTTGTTCTAATACCATACCATTGCAAAACTTGTAAACCTCAAGTAAAAAACTAACAAAAAAGCCACACAAACCCCTGAACCCAAAATAAAAATCTTGATGTATGTCTCAGAGGATGTTTTGGCTGTGTATATGAGTAGCTATGGAACATGTATTTGCAAAGAATCACTTAGTCAAGGGAAGAAAAATTAAAAGCCAGTAATAGAAGGCTAGAAATGATAGTTATTTTCCAGAAGTTAAGCTCCAAAACTGATTAAGGTAATGAATAGTACTGGGGATGGACAGAGGGGCTGGGGCTAAAATACCTCAATGAAAACAAAACCAAATTCAACAACATAAAAATGCAAAAAAAACCCCACCAAACCCCCTCCAAAATGGAACCAACCTGTGGTGGTTTGAGATTTCCCCACTCCCATTCACCAGACTAGCTCAGCTGGCTGAGAGGTAAAGAATGGAGCTCTATTGTACAGTGTAGCATAAATTTACAAGCATATATACACAATATAAAAAGACATTTACAGCTATATACAATTATATACAAATTAAAAGTGATACAGAAATTCAAAACTTCTTTCAAGCAGCAGAAACAACCCAGGAGGGCTCCAAACTAATTCTCTTTCTGTTTGTTTTTTTCCACCCTCTCCCCTGTTTCAGAAGCCTTATGTGCAGGGGTGAGAATGCCACATAAGGAGTTAGAAGAAGAGTGATTAGTTTGGGTTACACAGGTTCAGGCTGAGATAGTTTATATGGCAAGCAGCAGCAGAGACTTACTGACTTTGTTTATGTTTCTTGTTTTTATATCTCTCAGCAGAACCTATGAGTGATACAGACATTATAATTTTATTTACACAGCCAATGATATAATTTATCTCATTAAAATACTCCAATTAGCCTCAAACCAGCACACAACCACACTTAGAAATGAAAATCTGTAAATGAGTTGGAAAATTCTTTCCCAACCAGAGCTTCACACTTGTCAGAATGACTCTTTTAAATACCTTTAAAATACAATATTTCAAGAATCTGTGAATCTTTGCCTACTTTGCATATGCCTCTACTGTCTATAAAACTTACTCTTGACAGGTTAGTTGTATGTGAATAATTTTTTTCAGTTGTTTCACAGTAGTATAAGAAACTCCTGAGAAATCAAGGGCCATGAAGATGCTTAGAGAGCTGGGGCAGCTCTGCTATGAGGACAGGCTACAAGATTTGGGGCTCTTCAGCCTGGAGAAGAGAAGGCTTCCAGGAGACCTTGTAGTGGCCTTCCAGTATCTGAAGGGGGCCTACAGCAGTGCCGGGGAGGGACTATTTACAAGGTCTTGCAATGACAGGACAAGGGGCAATGGGTTTAAACTGGCAGAGGGGAGATACAAACTGGATGTTAAGAAAGGGTTCTTTGCAGTGAGGGTGGTGAGACGCTGGCACAGGTTGCCCAGGCAGGTTGTGGCTGCTCCCTCCCTGGAGGTGTTGAAGGCCAGGTTGGAGGAAGTCTTGAGTGACCTGTTCTAGTGGGAGATGTCCCTGCCTGTGGCAGGGGGTTGGAATTGGATGAGCTTTGTGATCCCTTCCAAACCATTCCACCATTCTGGGATTCTATGATTCTATAATGACTGTAAACATTATTTTATCAAAGCATGCCATGAATTAGTGATGCTTCTCAATCTGCTTTTCAATCTTCTTCCTTTCCTTTGTTCTTCTTCTGTATCTGCCCACCACAAGCATGATGCTGGAACAGGTTGTGCACCATCAAGTAAAAACATTTTTGTTACATGACAGTGGACTGGATTCTTTCTTCTGTTTGCAAAATTAATTTAAATGAGGCACTCTTAAAAGCAAATGAAAAGCACAGCTAATCAGTGAAGGAAAAAAAAAAAAAAAGAAGAAGGAAAACATACCAAAAGTATTCTCCACTGAGTTTTGGAAGTCAAAGCCCTGGTTCTAGGAGGAAGAAAAGAGAAAGAGAAGGCAGGGCATGAGGGTGGTGGAACACTGGGACAGGTTGTTCAGGGAGGTAGTTGAGGCCCCATTCCTGGAGATACTCAAGCTGAAGGCTTCACAAGGCTCTGAGCAAACTGATCTCGTTGAGGATGTTCCTGTTTACTACAGAGGGGATTGGACTAGTTGACCTTTTGAAGTCCTTTCCAACCCAAACCATTCTCCATTCTGTGATTCCACGATTCTGTTACTGCCGCAAAAGGTTCTCTGTATGTAATGTCTTACTCACGTTTTCTTTTACATAGAGTAGAAACTGGTCTAGTTTTTGACATGAGGCAAACTCAAAATATTTCAGTGTAGGCTTGCAGCACAAATATTTGTGACAAAGACACTATCGGGCGTTAAATATCCTAAGACACCACTTAGCCTTAGGTGTGACCTTCCTTTCAGGGGGCCTTATTAGTAGTTATCAACATTCCTCAAGGCTTCTCAGCGGGTAGATGTATCCCTTTGCATGTTTATGTTGCAAAGGTCAGCATGCTAGCTCTTAGGTAATGGCTTTTACACAGAGAGATGTAACAAAATGTGTGTGCAGCTACCTTTTGGAAGAAGACAGTTCTTTTCAGTGTGGGGTTTCTAAGGGGCTTGAGTGTAACTGTCAACACCTGATTTCTAAGGCTTGCCTTATGACTTTTGAGCTAAAAAGGCTCCTAAGGATATGCCTAAACTGAAGAAGCTTTGTGATGTGACTGCAGCAATGGAACATTGCTGGTGAGTCTGCTGTAAACTGAAATTTAGTTTTGTATTCCTTTGTGGAATGAGTTATGCTGGCAGATGGGCAGCTCTGCCTGTGTAACTGCTGCTGGAGTTGGGGGAGTTCGTTGTTTTGGTTCTGTCAGCCATGGACATAACCTGGAAATAACTGTGCTGCTTAATGAGATGTGTATGAATATGCTCTGATTTCATTTAGGGACTGTCAACATATGTCATGATAGTGAAACAGTTTTGGTTTGGAGTGAAGAACTTGGTGTATATTTAGCAAGATAATCTACTGTGTGGAATCTGATGACAGAGAATTGACCTATTTGTGCATGCTTTAATGGACAGCTTACTTGAGCAACTTGAATTTTATTTACCCAGAAAGAATAATGAAAATAGTTGTGGGTTTGCTGTTACAGTTTAGCCACTGGACTCTTCCATAAATAGTGGCACTGTTGTTGGACCCTCTGCAGTAAAATTTCAAGTATTTTGGTGCCATCAGTACTGATGTGGGATCACCTCTGAAAAGTTACATAAAGCAGTGCATATAAGATCAGGAAAACAGAACCTCTTCCACTACCACCCAGAGGAGAACTCCCAAGTAATCTGTAGCCAAGTTTGTAAAGAAGATCAAGGAATCTTATGAGTATGGAATTTCCATTATTTTGAAGTGTTGATAATCTGAAATTATAAACGACTTTGCACTTTTACTGTCTTTAAATAGAAAGAGTTTTAGCATTTGACAGAAGGTGTATTTAATCCTAAATTAGTTTTTTAATGAGCTAGTGAATTGCTGAATAACACCACAGTGAAACATTATGAATTCTTCTGTAGTGGAAAAATGCAAGAGGAATGAAACAGGATGCAAGCTTGGAATTGAAAGGCAGAGGTCAAGAGTGGTTGTTTGAATTAGGTAGCAAGATTAAAAGGTCTGAGAAGCCACCCATGTGCAGATGTTCAGTTGTTCACTGAAAACACACCCATAGTTTTCAGCCCTATGGGAGGAGAGAAAGGCTGCCTGCTACCTACCCAGATGTGAGTGCCTCCGAGGTTGAGAACTCCAGAAGAGTGATGAGCAGCAATATGGATATACAACATCATTTTGTTACTCATGTGTATCACAAACCTTGGCTCAATCTAGAGTGGCCTTGAACTGCTGCCATGTAAGTGGTGGTGACAGTTCCTTGATAACTGTGCAGGTGCAGAGTTGCTCAAGTATGACATACTCATCTCTTCCTATGGCAAGGGCATTTAGATTGGTAACCAATTTTGGGGGGCTCTGTCAGGATACTTTGTCATTACATATGAAGGAATGAATATTTTCATAGATTCATAGAATACCAGGTTGGATGGGACCTTAAAGATCATCTAGTCCAATCTTTTGGGGTAAGAATATAACTTAAATGGGATGGCCCAGCACCCTGTCAAGCTGAGCTTTGAAGCTGTGTAATAAAAGGGAATCTAACATCTCCCTTGGGAGTTTATTCCAATGTTTAATAGTCAGAATGGTGAAAAAAAAAAATAAAATTCTGACAACCAGTTTGAATCTCCCCAGTAGCAACTTGTACTTGTTACTTCTTTTCTTTACAATGTGACTCTTTGTGCAAAGGAAGTCTCCTGCCTCATGATAGCTGCTCCTTATGTACTTGTACATGATTATGAGGTCTCCTCTAAGCTTTCTCTTCTCAAGGCAGAACAAACCCAGTTCTCTCAGCCTTCCTTCTTATGACAGGTTTTCCAGTCCTCTGATCATTCTTGTAGCCCTTTTCTGGACCCTTTCCAGCCTATCTGCTTTGGTCTTATATAGTGGGGATCAAAACTGTATGCAGTACTCAAGGTGCAGCCTGACCAGCACTGAGTGGAAGAATGACATCTTTATTCCTGCTTGTGATACCCTTATTAATGCAAATCCACATCCTGTTGGCTTTCTTTGCCACCGCAGCACACTGTTCAGTCACAACTGAGCCTTTTGTCCACCAAGACCCCCAGATCCCTCTCCACAATGCTCCTCTCAAGCCAGGTAGCTCTCAAACCTGAGATACTTTTCTGGGTTATGTGTTCCTAGGTGCAATTAGAACTATGCAACTCAAAAGCAAATAAGCTTCCTGAAAGCTGAGTAGGAATCTATACAACTTAAAATGTGGAGTTTTGTAAATTGGGAAAAATAATTGATATATTTATAAAGTAAACCTTCTCATTACTCTGCTCTTGTCAGACCCCACCTGGAGTACTGTGTGCAGTTCTGGAACCTTCAGCACAGGAAGGACATGGAAGTGTTGGAGCGGGTCCAGAAGAGGGCCACAAAGATGATCACAGGGCTGGAACAGCTCTCCTCTGAGGACAGGATGAGAGAGTTGGGGCTCTGCAACCTGGAGAAGAGAAGGCTTTGAGGGGACCTGATAGTAGCCTTCCAGTATCTGAAGGGGGCCTACAGGAAGGCTGGGGAGGGATTATTTACAAGGTCCTGCAACAACAGGACAAGGGGCAGTGGGTTTAAACTGGCAGAGGGGAGATTTAGACTGGATATCAGGAGGAAGTTCTTTACAGTGAGGGTGGTGAGGCACTGGCACAGGTTGCCCAGGGAGGTTGTGGCTGCTCCCTCCCTGGAGGTGTTCAAGAACAGATTGGATGAGGCCTTGAGTGAGCTGTCCTAGTGTGAGGTGTCCCTGCCTATGGCAGGGGGTTGGAACTAGATGATCCTTGAGGTCCCTTCCAACCTTACCATTCTATGATTCTATATAGGTATGATCAGGTTTTTCTGTGCCTGTTTCCAGGTTTGGCTAAGACATGCGTCGTGGGATGTTTTGGTGGATTTTGTGTTTCTACTTTTCTTTTTTAATGTGTCATGGTGAATTACACTGCTGAAAAATATGTGCCTTATCTGTGCTACAGATTTAAAATATAAATAGCATAATCCCACTGAAACTACCACAGGTGTGCTTAGTAAAAGAGAGTAAGTCTTGTATCAGTCACCTGGCTCCAGTGGCTTACTGTCACCCGGCTATTAAGTCAAGCCTTTAAATAACATCACTGTGTTTGAGTATCTCTGCCTCCTCTCACCCCAATGTCACAGAAATTAGCCCTGGCCCTCAAGTAATTTTGTAATGGCAAAAGTGAACATCTTTTCAAAAGTACTGTACTTTGGTGGCTTTCCAGTGCAGAGGCAAGATAGCTATCACTTCCCATGTGGTTATCTGTGCTGATTCTACTTGAGATCTAATGTGATCCCCTTGGACTTCCAAACAAGAGTTGTTCGCGGTCTGAATCACTACAGCTCCAGAGGACATTTTTGAGTGTTTATCCTCAGGATTCTGTTTCTTAGAAGCTATACATAGTACAGTCCCTTCAGTATCCCACCCTGCAACATTTTTTCATCTGTTTTGAATGCACCCATTTCTAGGGTATGTGGCACGATCAGCACTGACAGCAAAGCTGACAACAACAGTTTAAGGAGATGGGGATACCCTTAGAGGAAAACAGGATATGAAATGATGATAGGGAGCAGAGTTTGCAGGAAATGTTGAAATGTGGAAATACATGGAAGTGTTGGAGCGGGTCCAGAGGAGGGCCACAAAGATGATCACAGGGCTGGAGCAACTCTCCTGTGAGGATAGGCTGAGAGAGTTGGGGCTCTGCAGCCTGGAGAAGGGAAGGCTTTGAGGACATCTTATAGTAGCCTTCCAATATCTGAAAGGGGCCTACAGGAAGACTTGGGAGGGACTATTGACAAGGTCTTGTAATGCCAGGACAAGGGGCAATGGGTTTGAACTGACAGAGGGGAGATTTAGACTGGATGTTAGGAAGCAGTTCTTTCCAGTGAGGGTGGTGAGGCACTGGCACAGGTTGCCCAGGGAGGTTGTGGCTGCTCCCTCCCTGGAGGTGTTCAAGGCCAGATTGGATGAGTCCTTGAGTGAGCTGTACTAGTGGGAGGTGTCCCTGCCTATGGCAGGGGGTTGGAACTAGATGATCCTTGAGGTCCCTTCCAACCTTACCATTCTATGATTCTATGAAATGGGGCTCTCGGAAGCTGAAGGAGCCCCTGGACACAGGAAGCATTTCATGTTACAGTCCAGTCTACAAGCCCTGTGACACTTCACTCTGGCCAACCCTTTCCTTATACGTCAGGAATGATGTCTGCCTGGTTTTAAATACCCATCAGTTGGTCCACAGACTGTCCCAACTGGTCCCTCCCAGCCAAAACCAGGACACCAATTTAGATTGGCTTAATTTTTATGCGTAATTCATATTTCACTAAAGGTACTGAATATGAAACTTCATCTTCTATACTGAAAGGTTAAAAGAAACCAGAACCATACTCCTGGCCTAACTAAAAGTGTTGAAGCTTATTGAAAATGTTCTGTTTTCCCTAAGGACCATATCTTCTTTTCAAGCTTCCCATATTGGAAAGGATGAGTAAGAGGTTTCTGGCAACTTCTTCAGTTTTCCTCTGTGCAGTCAAGTACCTTGTTATCTCTTAGTACAACATTTAGTAGATAAAAACATTTACAAATGAGAACTATTATTAAAAAAAACCCAAGGTGGCAGAGGTGAGAACAGAGAAGTGTTGAGCCGGAAATAGCTCTTGTTTCTGTAATGGGTTTGGTATCAAGTTCTGTGTTGAGTGCAAACATCTGAAATGCTTGGGCTGTGTGTGTTTACCTAAAGGACTAATACACCAAACAATAAATGACTTTTTAAGAAATGTGTGATTCAAAAACCATGCAGTAGTTGGATAACTAAGAAAATGTTAACAGCAATGCACCTAAAACCACCAGTGCCTAAATAGTAATCTCTCCTTTTTTGGACACATAATATCTGCCATTACCTTGCTAGGGAATCATAGAATGGTAAGGTTGGAAGGGACCTCAAGGATCATCTAGTTCCAACCCCCTGCCATAGGCAGGGACACCTCCCACTAGAACAGCTCACTCAAGGCCTCCCCCAGCCTGGCCTTGAACACCTCCAGGGAGGGAACAGCCACAACCTCCCTGGGCAACCTGTTCCAGTGTCTCAGCACCCTCCCTGGAAAGAACTTCCTCCTAACATCTCTAGTCTAAATCTCCCCTCTGCCAGTTCAAACCCACTGCCCCTTGTCCTNCCGCTCCAACACTTCCATGTCCTTCCTGTGCTGAGGGTTCCAGAACTGCACACAGGACTCCAGGTGGGGTCTGACAAGAGCAGAGTAAAGGGGCAGAATCCCCTCCCTTGCCCTGGTGACCACGCTGCACTTGATGCAGCCCAGCACTCGGTTGCTGTCTGGGCTGCATGTGCACGCTGCAGGTTCATGTTGAGCTTTTCATCACCCTGACCCCAAGGTCCTTTTCCTCAGGGCTGCTCTCAGCCATTCACCACCCAACCTGTATTTGTGCTTGGGGTTGTGCCTACCCAGGTGCAGGACCTTGCACTTGACCTTGTTGAATTTCATGAGGTTGGCCTGGGCACACCTCTGCAGCCTGTCCAGGTCCCTCTGGATGGATCCCTGCCCTCTAGCAAGTCGACTGTGCCACACAGCTTGGTGTCATCTGCAAACTTGCTGAGGTTGCACTGATTCCTCTGTCCATGTCACGTGAAAAACATAAGGATATAACACTCCCCTAAGCTACTAGGCATTGTCAGGATTTTTCTTACTAGCAGCCTCTTCTGGTGCCCATTTAAAAAAAAAATAAAGTCTGTTCCTAGACTTAGAATACCTTTGCATTTTCTTTTCTGAGTCTAAGGCTTATGGTTGGCAAGATGAAGTGGCTCCTGACTCATTGTTTTATAGTAAAAGGTATAACTGTACCAGGAAATACTTAGTGGTAGTGACCTGAAAATGTATTGAATTGTTAATTGGTTCTTTCTGGTTTAAAACAATTTTGTCCATTTAAAAATTACCGAAGGTAGTCTTATTAAAAAAACCCTCACCCTCTGAAGACCATACACAGTATCTCATTTGTATAAAACAGCTTGAAAGGATCGAGAAAGGTACACTGAAGTCCATCTCGTTTATCTCAAATGGTGAGAAATCCAACTGCACTGTATTTTGCTCTACCAACAAAAGCAGTTTGACTAAGTCGAAGTGGGTCATAAAATGTGAGGAATGTGACAGATTGATGAATGGTTTGACACTGTTTATTCTGTAGAATATGGAGGTTTGGGCATGAAGACCATCATCAATCTGTAAAGCAAATGAGATAACTTGAGAAAAATGTGAGCTGAATGTGGCATAATTTAGTCATAAAAAGTAATATAAGGGTTCTGTCTTTTTATTCTTTTCCTCCTACTAAACCATTATGTTAGTGTTGGGTTGAATAAATGACTTTCATATTGTGTTGTCAAAGATAGTTGTGGTAGCCATTCACAACAAAAATGTGGATGCTAACATTGCTGGAGTATTATTTCAGGATACAATGTGGAATTTATCTGTTGGGAGTTTTCTCTGGGAGAGCCACAGACAGGGGATAACAAGGAATGTGAGAGCAAGGTGGAAATCGGGGTGAGAGGGAAAGGACAACAATAAAAAGGTGAGAAAAATTTTGAAAAACCAGATGTGATAATCCTTAATGATTTTGTTGTTGTTCTCCACACTCAGTTCCATGAGGATATTCCTGATTTCTGTAAGGAGGCGAACCTCCTTAATTTTAAGGACAGTAAGGACAAGCCCAGATCATGATTTTAGTAGTCCACATACCTGCAGAATGCACTCTCCCTCTTGGCTAGGGGGGAAAAAAAAAGAACAAACTAAAAATCAAAAGAAGCCTTTTAGCATTACCTGTTCATGTAGTGACTGAGGATGTCACATCAGTAACTGTTAGCTTTTATGAAAGACGTGGCAGTGTTATTTGTAGCTACTGGAACGTTTATCTAAATTGGCTCTATCAACTAAATGCAAGAAACCGATTCTAACTGATTGCATTTAATGCAAGTGTCACCTGAAGTTGTCTATATTGCTAAAGCTAAACATAAGCAAAATGACTTGCATAGCCCAGGAGAAACTTCAAGGCTTTTATTTTCTGCTCTGCTTAGCAGTTGAAGAGTAAATTTCTCAAGATTACCAGGTACAATATGCTGCTACTCACTTTTCTTTATAGTGTCAGGTATTGGCCAGTGCTGGAGGCTGCATGCAGGATTTCACAGAGTGGCGATGTGATCTGCTATGACAAAGCCTTTGAGTTCTTTTGGGAAAGTGGAAACCTATTCCACTTTGAACAGTGATGCATTCTCCATAGATGGTATTTGTGTGTTTAGTGACATGCCTATTTTTCTGCTTCCTGCTTCATAGTAGTAGCGTGTCCCTCTCCAACTGTTGGTCTAGGATAATTCTTCATTCTGTGCCACCTTACATATCAGCATGAATGCAGTGAGAAGGATGTAAGTGCTTAGAAAGAAAACATCAAGGGCAAGGAGAAGCAGAGATACAAACCAATGAAGAATGCATAGGCAGGGCTACCAAGTTTGCGTGCCTGCAGACACTGTATTTATTAGAGGTGAAAATGAAACAGAACTTTCTGAACTGCATCAGGAACAGTGAGGCCAGCAGGAGCAGGGAGGTCATTCTCCCCCTGTACTCTGCACTGGTTAGACCACACCTTGAGTCCTGTGTCCAGTTCTGGGCCCCTCAGTTTAAGAAGGCCATTGAGGTACTTGAGCGTGTCCAGAGAAGGGCAGCGAGGCTGGGGAGAGGCCTGGAGCACAGCCCTATGAGGAGAGGCTGAGGGAGCTGGGATTGGTTAGCCTGGAGAAGAGGAGGCTCAGGGGAGACCTTCTTGCTGTCTACAACTACCTGAAAGGTGCTTGTAGCCAGGGGGAGGTTACCTTCTTCTCTCAGGCAAGCAGCACCAGAACAAGAGGACAGTCTCAAGCTGTGCCAGGGGAAGTTTAGGCTGGAGGTGAGGAGATAGTTCTTGCCTGAGAGAGTCATTGACTGCTGGAATGGGCTGCCCAGGATGGTGGTGGAGTCACCATCCCTGGAGGTGATGAAGGCAGGTTTGGATGTGGCACTTGGTGCCACGGTCTAGTCTTGAGGTCTGTGGTAATGGGTTGGTGTTGATGATCTTTGAGGTCTCTTCCAACCTTGGTTAAAAAAAAAAAAAAAAACCAACAAAAAAACCACCCCACCTGTAACAGAAGCTGAGAAGCTAAGCAAGCTGAGAAGTACAGTGAAGCTCTGCTTCACTACTCTGCAGTTACTGCCTGAAAACCACTCCATTTAACTTGTGTCATGTTTTAAAACAGCTGTTGTATGACATTATAGATGTCTGCGGGCTACATAACTAACAACTGGGAAAGGCAATTCTAGGCACCAGCACATTCTTGGGGCTATCCAGCTAGAAAGCATCTTTGCTGAAAAGGACTGGAGATTCTGATAGACACCAAGTTGAATGTGTACCAGCAATGTGCCTGTGATGCAAAGGCAGTGAATAGTATCCTGGGCTGCATTAGGAGCTGTGTTGCCAGCATTCTATGTCAAAGGTACCAACAGTTGAGGTGATCAACAGGTGAGGCAATAGCTGAATTGCTGTGTGCAGTTCTAAGCAACCAGTACATGAGGTACAAAGACACTGGAGAACGTTCATCAAAGGGTCACAGAAATGACAAAGGAACTGGAGCACCTCTCCTGTAAGGAAAGGCTGAAGGAGCTGGGACTTTTCAACTTGGAGAAGAGAATTCTCAGGAAGGGTCTTATCACCTGACCCAAACCAACCAAAGGGGTATTCCATACTGTATGACACCAGCTCAAACATAAAAACTAAAAGAAAGAACAAAGTATGAGGGGCATTTGTTGATGGCCTCAGTCCTCCGGAACAGTTGCTGTGCGCATTGAAGCCCTGCTTCCTGGGCATTGACTGAACATCATCTGCCGAAGGAGTAGAGAACAATTCTTTGCTCTTGCTTCTGCACATGGCTTTTGCTTTTGCTCTGTTAAACTTTTTGACTCATGGGCCTTTGGTTATATTTTGCTTCTCCCCTGCCCATCTATGAAAGTGAGTGATAGGCTTTGGGAGACATCTGGCCCACAGCCAGGGCCAAATCACCATATCCCCTAACCATAGTCCCTTAAATTGTGTCTTTGAAATCAGAGATAACTGTATTGTGCTGTTGCTAATTCGTAGTGTACACCAAAATTGCTGACTCTCTCAAACAATCCAGACTGGTTTTTTTTCCCCAAAGAATTTGTAAGTTTATTTAGGTGTTTATTATTTGCTGCCTTTTTTCTAATGGCAGTGAAACATTCTCAGCAGTCAGTTAGTGTGAGGAGATCACTACCATAGCCTGATAGTAACATATGACTATGCTAGAAAGTGATGAGAGTAATAAATGTGATAAGAAAAGTTTTCATAGTGATGGGATTCAGAAAATGTTTGAGTGTTTTTTGTAGGCTTTTGGTGTCTATGTGAATAAATTACCCCAAGTAAATGATGTCATACTTCATTGCTTGTTGCAGTAGAAAACCCAAAAAGGAGAATTTAGCTTTTCACATGTGTTTCTAAGTACCACAAAGATGGTAAAGGAATTGGAACACCTCTCCTACAGGGAAAGATCTGGGACTCTTCAGCCTGGAGAAGGAAAAGCTCAGGGAGGATCTTAACACCTGAAAGGAGGGTACAAATAAGATGGAGTCGGGCTTCTTGCAAGTGGTGCCCAGTAATGGGACCAGAGGCAATAGGCACAAACTGAACCACAGGAGGTGCCCTCTAAATATCATTAGACATTTTTGTACAAACTGTATCCCTTACAACATTCAAGGTCAGGTTGGACAGGGATCTGCACGACCTCATCTATTTAAAGATGTCTCAACTCACTGCAGTGGGGTTGGACTGGATGACCTTTAAAGGTCACTTCCAGCTCAAAACAATCTGTTATTCTGCCATGAGGGTAACCAGGCACTGGCACAGATTACCCAAAGAGGTTGTGGAGTTTCCATCCATGGAGATATTCCAAAACCTGCTCTGGGAGGCTCTGCATTGAGCAGAAGGAATTGGACCAGATGACCTGCAGAGGTCTGTCCCTATTAACCTGTTACTCTGTGTCCCTGCTAATTGTACTTCTGAGTAGCTAAAAGTTCAGCTGAAAATTAGTTTCTTGGGGTTTTTTTTTAGAGAAAAGTTGACTGAATTAATGGCACAATTACTTCTTTATTAATTTTACTTAAACAAATAATTTCAGAATCTTACTGTGGTAGCAAAAGAAATTAAATTACCACATCTCAGTACCAGAAAAAAATTGTATTCTACTGCAGCATAACCATGATGCCTATATGAAGAAGCCAAACCAAAAGGAAAAGGGGCAAGATGTTGCACTAGCAATTAAATCAGTTATAAGTAACGAAAGGCAGAGGAGAGAATGTTAGACAATGCAATGTTGAAGGCTTTCTAATTCTGAACAAAAAAAACCAATAGAGACTCCATTTTTAGAAGGCTGACTTTGCAAATCTTTCCTTATGACTGTTTTCAGGACAATGCTTCAGTGTTTTAAGAAGTCTAATTGAAAGAGGGAGCAGAGAACGTTAAAAGAATTGGGGATGGGAGTGATGGAGATAATTTCATTGTTTCTTTCTTTCTAATGTAAATTCTAGAAACTTAGAAGCGTAAAGGCAGCTTGGAAGATAATTACAAGATGACAGGAATGAATCTGTATTAAAGATAAAACTTTCTAGACTTTGCTTTTATGTGAGGGAGATTCAAATTCAAAGTGTAAGTTAATAATATAGTCAACATAATCTTCTACAATTTTCCCCCTTCTTATTTCTTTTTCTGTTGCAATATGAGCTTTGTTTCAAAACTTTCTTCCTCATCCCCATTGTTGTAAGTATGTATACACAGATGTTAGATAGGTATTTTAGGGAATACAGAATCACAGTATCACCAGGGTTGGAAGAGACCTCAAAGATCATCAAGTCCAACCCGTCACCACAGACCTCAAGACTAGATCACGGCATCAAGTGCCACATCCAAACGCGCCTTGAACATCTCCAGGGACGGCGACTCCACCACCTCCCTGGGCAGCCCATTCCAGTAGCCAATGACTCTCTTCAGTGAAGAACTTTCTCCTCACCTCCAGCCTAAACTTCCCCTGGCACAGCTTGAGTTACTGTACCTGTAGTTTCATAGAATTATAGAATGGTAAGATTGGAAGGGACCTCAAGGATCATCTAGTTCCAACCCCCTGCCATAGGCAGGGACACCTTCCACTAGTATAGGTCACTCAAGACCTCCTCCAACCTGGCCTTGAACACCTCCAGGGAGGGAGCATCCACAACTTCCCTGTGCAACCTGTACCAGTGCCTCACCACCCTCACTGGAAAGAACTTCCTCTTGCAATCCAGTCTAAATCTCCCCTCTGCCAGTTCAAACCCATTACCCCTTGTCCTGTCATTACAAGACCTTGTAAATAGTCCCTCCCCAGCCTTCCTGTAGGCCCCCTTCAGATACTGGAAGGCTACTATCAGGTCCTCTTGAAACCTTCCCTTCTCCAGGCTGCAGAGCCCCGACTCTCTCAGCCTGTCGTCGTAGGAGAGCTGCTCCAGCCCTCTGATCATCTTTGTGGCCCTAACATCCCATGCTACAGTTCCAAGGATCTCATTGTAAGAGTGATGTGGAGATACCAAACAATCACGTTTGCCTGCTCCCTCTGTCCTAGGGTGCTCCAAGATGCCCTTTGCCCTCCCCTACACCTGCAGAGGTTTGAATGGGGGAAGACAAGACAGGGTCCAACAGTGGCTAATTTGGCAGAAGGCAAACCCCCTCGTGTTCCAGCTGGTGCTGGGGATGACTGAGCTTAACTCCTGATTGACGACCAGTTGGACCTTTATTCCTTAAAACAACCAACCAACTCTTTTTTTGCCCCAGGTCTCTCTGAGACAGGCATTTCTTGTTGAGCTTTGTGTACCAGTGCAGTTTCTCAGAAGTAACAAAATGTGAATTGTCTTAGTGTTCAGAGTGCATTCTAAATCAGTAAATACCTGAAACAGCCACATTCAGGGGTCCTGACTTAAAAATGATGCAATACTGGTTGCACAAATTTCCTTCTCTTTTGTGCTAGAATATAATACATTCCCATAATCTGTTTTCTGTGTTGTAGAAATTATTTTATGTGTGTTTGCATGGGTAAATAATCCTATAATACTTGTTCTTAGGGTAGTGGATTGTTGTATTTATTCAAGTAATAAGTAAACATGAAAACAAGTGCAGATTTAGCTGTATAATGTAAATTTACTCTAAAAAGCAAACTAAAGCTCAGAGGCAGCAACAAGAAAACCCCTGAACCCAATACCTCCAAAATGCCCACATTTTAGGCTCTCATTTATCCATAATCTCATCTAAGCAGCAGTTATGGTCTCCAAAACTGTCCCTTCATGGGACTGCAAAACAGATTGCACATGTAGAGACTGAATAAAATGCATTTAAATGTAATCATTTAATATTACTTGCTCTTCTTGGTTTTTGTAAAGACTATATGAAATTATATTTTCACCTTTATTGCTAGACCATAGCCAAAGTAATCTAAAATAATATAATTCTGCCATTAATGCTCACTACAAAGAAGGTAACTTTGCTTTTTATTAAGGCAAACATTACTTGATATGTCTTGAGGAAAAGGTAACTTGAACCTCAGTAATAGTATCACAGTTTACTAAGATACATTTATTTTGCCTGAGAGTCCTGCTCAGTAAGAGTTGGATAACTATATTCTAATTTCCCCAAAGGCACTGCAACCACCCTGTAGCTCTTGGCATAGCCTAACTTAGCCCTCATATTTGGGTTTTCCCAGAATATAAACTATTCTAAAAGTCTATAAATGAAGCAGAAAGTATGAGACATTCTGTAGCCTAGATGTTTTCCTGCCCCAACCCCAACCCTCTTCTTTATTCTTCTTTATTTTATTAAGTCTTTGTCCTAGTTTTGCTTGGATAGAATCCTAGACTGGACATGGGCTGCAGATCATTAGCAGTTTCAAGTCAGCCAAGACTTACGCAGGTTGTCTCATGGGTGTATCACAGACAGTTGTCATCTCTTTGTAATCCTCTTTTTGTAAGAGGTTTAGGTCTAAGTATAATTATTGTTTTAGAAAGTTGGTGTATCAGTACGCTAGAGGACATTCAAATACTAGATGGCACTGGAATTACTGAAATCAAATTGAGTGTAAACCTTTATGCAATAATTTAAACTGACAGTTCCAAACTTGAGTCCCAATCTGTATCCTAAATTGCTATGTAAAAACAACAGAAAAGCCCTTTAGGGCTGTATTTTCATTTTATGTAGTTGTGAATGAGTCAGATAACACAGTCATTACACAGTTCTGAAGGATAATCTCTTTCCATGATCGTGGCTTATTCCTATTCGTAACTAGATGCATAATACAAAATTTCAACTCAGAGCATTTGTAGACTGTCAGATATGTACATTCTCATTCCAAATTGTCATATTTCTGGATGTATCTTAGCTTTCTTGATCATCTTTTTTAAATCAAAAGAGCCTTCAATTTTACGTATGTCCACTGCTGAAAGAGATGGCATTAAGGTCTTGCAGAATTTTACTGCATATTCCATTTTAATATCAAGCCAAAACTATGGTGGAAGAATTCAGTGTTTATTTTCTTACGCATTTCATGGAGAAAATGATGACAGTATGTATTCGCCTGTATTGGGTTTGACTGAGCTGGAGCTGATTCTCCCTAGGGCATCTTTCATAGTGCGGTGTTTTGCTGGAGGCTGGGCACTAGCGGTGTGCCCCAGGGATCAGTGCTGGGCCCCATCCTCTTTAACATCTTCATTGATGATCTGGATGAGGGCATTGAGTCAGTCACCTGCAAATTTGCAGATGACACCAAGCTGGGGGCTGATGTTGCTGGGTTGGAGGGCAGAAGGGCTCTGCAGCGGGACCTTGACCACCTGCACAGATGGGCAGAGTCCAAGGGGATGGAGCTCAACAAATCCAAGTGCCAGGTGCTGCACTTTGGCCACAACAACCCCATGCAGAGCTACAGGCTGGGGTGGGAGTGGCTGGAGAGCAACCAAACAGAAAGGGATGTGGGGGTGCTGATTGACACCCTCCTGAACATGAGCCAGCAGTGTGCCCAGGTGGCCAAGAAGGCCAATGGCATCCTGGCNAGCCCTATGAAGAGAGGCTGAGGGAGGTGGGATTGTTTAGCCTGGAGAAGAGGAGGCTCAGGGGAGACCTTCTTGCTGTCTCCAACTACCTGAAGGGTGGTTGTAGCCAGGAGGAGGTTGCTTTCTTCTCTCAGGGAACCAGCACCAGAACAAGAGGACACAGTCTCAAGCGGCACCAGGGGAAGTTTAGGCTGGAGGTGAGGAGAAAGTTCTTGCCTGAGAGAGTCATTGACTGCTGGAATGGGCTGCCCAGGGAGGTGGTGGAGTCAGCGTCCCTGGAGATGTTCAAGGCGGGTTTGGATGTGGCACTTGGTGCCATGGTCTGGTCTTGAGGGCTGTGGTGACAGGTTGGACTTGATGAGCTTTGAGGTCTCTTCCAACCTTGGTGATACTGTGGTACTGTGATACTGTTTTGCGGTTATGTAGCTAGGTGTTGACAACACACCATTGTTACAGCTACTGCTGAACCAAGCACCAAGGCTGTGCTTTTCCAACGTTTCCCACCCAACAGTAGGGTGAGAGATGTGTGAGATCTTGGAAGGGGACACAGCTGAGCCAGCTGACCTGAACTGGCCAATAGAGACATCATATTTCATAACATATGATGTCAGCTCAAATATAAAAGAGAAAGAAGGACGTATGGGGGCATTCATTGATGGTGTCTGTCCTCTGGAGCAATTGCTATGTGCACTGAAGCCTTGCTTCCTGGAAAGTGACTGAACATCATCTGTTGATGGGTAGTAGAGAATATCTTTGTTTGCTCCTGGTTCCATGCACAGCCTTTGCTTTTGCCCTATTAAACTTATTCTGTCTTGACTCATGGACCTTTGGTTATATTTGCCTCTCCTCTGTCCACCTAAGAAGGGGAGTGATAGAGAGGCTTTGGGGGACATCTGGTCCACAGCCAGGGCCAAATCACCATGTGCCTTAACCATAGTCCCTTAAATTTTGTCTTTGAAATCAGAGATGACTTTGTTGTGCTGTTGCTAATTTGTAGTCTGCACCAAAATCGGTGACTCTCCCAAACAACCCAGGAGTGCTTTTTCCTTCACTAATTTTTTTTCCCCAATGATTTTGTTTATTTAGATGCTGATTGTTTACTGCTTTTTCTAATGGCAGCGGAAACATTCTCAGCAGTCAGTTAATGTGAGGAGATCACTACTGTAGCCTGATACTGACATACGACTATGCTAGAAAGAAATGAGAAGAGAGTAATAAATGTGGTAACAAAAGTTTTCATAGTGATGGGATTTAAAAAATATTTATTCTAGTCTTTTGTAGTCTTTTATGTTAATAAATTACCCAAATTAAATTATCTAGTACATTTAGATTTTTATTCTTTGCTAGTTGCAATAGAAAACCCAATGAAAACCTTTAAAAAAAAACCAAAACAAAAAACCACAAGCAAACAGACACCCTCCCCTCCCCCCAAAAAAGCCCAAAACAAACCCAAAAAACCTCGAGAATTTAACTCTTCATATGTGTTCACAAGGTTGTTTGCTTCATTTTTCATTTAGGTGCACAATTTACCTAGGCAGTGACTGAAGTGATGTATTTTTAGCAAAGTAGATGGGCTGGTGTATTTTGGATTATTCAGATCCTGTTTGAGACAGGTGATTCTGTTTTCAGGTATGGCTGGCAATAGTGAAAAACTGCATGAATCATCAATGAAGCAACAATACCTGTGTTGCTTAAAAGGCTGTCCTCAGACTACATGTATAACTTTGCAGTGTTTCTTTTTCTCTTGTGTGAGGTTTTTTGCTGTTGGATATTATCAGCTCAGATGGTTACAAGTATGAGACATAACTTTTTAAATGGATATTTTCCAAGTGTTTCTCCTATCTCTACAGCTGTAGTAATTTCAACTGTACCTCATTACTTGCCAGCTCTTCATTGAGGCTGCTGTTGGAGCTTCTTGGCAAGCTATATGTTAAACACTATTTTCCAGGCTCGTTTGTATGATGGTTGCTGGAACAGTGGAATCAAAGCAGTAAAGCATTAAAAAATGTATCTCTTTCTTCCAGCTTCCCTTGTATTTGACATTTTTAAAGCTTTCCATAAAATCATCCTGATTATTTCTTTTTTCTATAAGAGCTTCTAAATATGGCATTACTTTAGGCCATTGAAACATGAGTGGCTTAAATACCAAAGGTTAAAACAAATACTGTTTGAAACAAACTAAAATTAATCATTCTAAAGAACTTTTCCATATAACACTTACAGATTCATTTTCTTGTCTGAGAAAAATAACAACCATTACCACAAAAAAATGAGTCCAGCATCAATTACTCAGTCCAGGAAAATTTTGTTTCTGGCAAAAAATAAATTTACTGTGAGAAGAGCCAGGTAACAGGCTGTGTTTCCCAAAGAGTCTCTGTCCCTGGGAGTTTCAAGACTCAAGCCCTAAGCATAGCTGACCCTGCTTTGAACAAGAGGTTGGCATGACTGTCTTTCTGACACTACTTCCAACCTCACTTAGCCTTTCAAAGCTGTGAAATTCAGACAGGTTACCTGCTGCCACTGAAAATGAAGTAATTGTGTTGTAGCACATGCAGCTTTCTTTTAATCAGCTATGCCTTCTACAAAGCTGAGAATAGGACCCAAAAAAAGAGGAACATGTGAAAGAAACAAAATGTAGCGCTTAGTGCAGGAAATCTTTTATCTCTAAATGTTGAGAAAGTTCAGTGGCCCCAAAAACGTTCCTGTTCAACAGTCAAATATAAAGAGTTTATTGATTTGCAGATTGTTGCCTATTGTGAAAGGATAGGTCAGCTGGTCAGAGGTCAAGGTGTCCTGTACTTGAGAGAAATAAGAATAGAGATTTATCGGGAGAAAGGAGAAAATGTCTAGATATTGAGAGTAGATGGTTCTGAGCTGAAACAGCTTGATGCAGAATGCTGTCCAGAAAACCGAGAGGAGAAAAGGCCTAGGAAATGAATAGTCACTCTTTACAGAATCACAGAATTAACCAGGTTGGAAAAGCCCTTTCAGACCAAGTCTAACCTATTACCCAACACCATCTAATCAAGTAAAGCATGGCACCAAGTGCCACATCCAGTCTCTTTTTGAACACCTCCAAGGATGGTGACTCCACCACCTTCCCAGTCACTCTTTCTGTGAAGATCTTCTTCCTAATGTTCAGCCTAAACCTGCCCTGGTGCAGTTTGAGACTGTCCCCTTCTGTCACTGGGTGCCTGGAAGAAGAGACCAACCTGCTGCCTGGCTACAGCCTCCTTTCAGGTAGTTGTAGACAGCAATGAGGTCTCCCGAGCCTCCTCTTCTCCAGGCTAAACAACCCCAGCTCCCTCAGCCACTCCTCATAGGGCTTGCAGCCTTGTTGCTCTGCTGTGGACACATTCACTGTTTACATGATATGCCTTGAGTTACTTTCTTAGATTTTTAAATACCAGGTTTGCATTTAATTTTGTGCATGTTCAGTGTTCACAGTTCGTTTTTATTAGTCACCCAGTCTATCACTAAGCATTTCTCTTGTGAACAGGAAGCAGTTGGAGCCCAAGCTACAGAATATTTTGAATAGTGAAATTTAGAATCATGAATTTAAAGGTACTTCTGTGTTTGGTGTCAGACTGTTTTGTGTTTCTGATTGGATAAAACTGCTGCAGGAGATCTTGGTTACTAGAGGATAAAATATGATTATAGACATCCATGACATCTGGTCTTAAGTCTTCACTCAGGCTTCAGTTTTGTCACTTAATATTAGTCTGTGTCTATACTTGAGAGCTTTCATATTTTTATCATGATGTATACCTGCCAGAAGCTTTTCAGAATATTTTGCTGCCTGAAAATGTGAGCTCAAGTTAGGCTAAGATAAGCTGGCAATGTGTGTTGTATTTAGCTTCTCGAGGTCATGAACTGTTTCGTGCAATGGTTAGAAATGTCTGGTATGATGTCTTGCCATGCTGTCCTTTACAAGAAAAGGAAAAACAGTGTCTTAAAATTTGCAATTTGAATGAAGTGTTTTCATTGATCGGGTAAGAAAATGGTGTTTGAGAGCTTTTTGTTGCATATTAAAAAGACTTAAAATGCCACTGGTTTGAAAAAAATGAGAATTATGTGGACTTCTGTTCTAAAAGTGAGATGTTTCAGTAGAGTACCATGATTCTCAGAAGCTTTGACTGGTGTTTGCTAGGAGGTGTGGGAAAAAAAATTTAAATTTCTTGCAAAACAAGACAATGATTTTTAAGTATTTTTAAAAAAAAACCGCATTAATGCAAGAGATTGACTTTCAGTTGATGGAATTTCAAGTCAAGAGCACTATATTTAAGTTGAGAAGTATTTTAACTTTTTTATACTTCAGGTGTTTAAAATTGAATGGGCAGAATCTGTGAGTCTAGGTATGTGGGGAGGGCAAATGGGTAAAGTCTGGAAATTGTTAGCTCTGCAGGTAAGTGCTGGTTAGTAGCATAAAAATACCTGCAGTCTTAGTAATTCCATTACAGCGATCCTTGTGGGTAGTGAATATGGCCCTGATATGCAAAGATGGGAAGCTACAGATGAGCAGGTATCTTGTAATTTTCTCCATTCTCATTTGACTTTGAAGCCCCTGAAAAAGTGAGCAAGTGAAGATACCATTGGAATAACATACATGCCTCTGAGCAGTGTTCTCTCTATGCTGGTTTGGATTTTTTGAGTGGTTTTTTTTGTTGTCCTCTCTGATAAACAAAGCAAAACCAAAAAACTGAGCAAAAATCTTAGGCAGAAACCAAGTACTTGGGAGCAACCAATACCTTAGTGTAGAATGTGGTGGGCTGGGAACTGAGAGCGGAAAAAAAATCCTTTTGGTACCCAGTAAATCTGAAAACAATAATTTGATCCTAGATTAATAGACTGACTTCCTGGAAGAAACAGTGGATTAGATTTTTGTAAGCCTTAAATGCAGAATAAAGTGCAACTGCTTGCTTTTACCACCTACATGATTGTAAATGCTGAATACTTCACGCTAGTGATTTACAAGACTTCAAAATGCCTTTCAAAGTACAAGAATGGATTTTGTCTCTAAATTTTGTGCTCATTATCCTCACGTTTCTAACTGAATGATTTACATGCTACTTATTGCAGTGTTTTAAGGCTATTTCCTTGTAATTCCAAGCTTTAGTTTTTAAAATGCATTGTTTACATTTTTTATCTAATGACTTGAGTCATCAGAACTAGCTTGAGTGTCATTATGCAGGATGTGCTGGGCAACCATATGCTCAGTCCCAGTCAGCATGAGTTCATGAAAGGCAAGTCCTGCTTGATGAACCCGATCTGCTTCAGTGACAAGGTGACCTGCTTAGTGGATGAGGGAAAAGCTGTGGATATTGTTACCTGGACTTTATTAAAGCCTTTGATACTATCTCCCACAGCACCTTACTGGAGAAACTGGCTGCTTGTAGCTTGAATAGGTGCATTGCTTGGCTGAGTTAACGTCTGTCTGGCCTGGCCCAAAAAGTGGTTGCAAATGGAGTTAAGTCTACTTGGCAGCTGGTCACTAGTGGTGTTCTTCCAGGATCACTGTTGGGGCCAGTGCTATTAACATGTTTATTGATGACCTTGATGAGGGCATTGAATGCACCCTCAGCAAGTTTGCAGATGACAGTGGGAGAGGGAGCATTGATCAGCTCAAAGGTGGTATGGTTCTGCAAAGAGATTAGGACAGGCTGGACCAATGGGCTGAGGTCAGTTTCTAAGGTCTCACAATGCCAAGTGCCAAGTCCTGCACTTGAATCGTAACAACCCCATGCAATGCTACAGGCTTGGGGCAGAGTAGCTGCAAAGTCATCGGACAGAAAAGGACCTGGGAGTGCTGGTTGGCAGTCATCTGAACGTGACTCAGCAGTGTGGTCAGAGATGTATAAGAAAGTCAACAGCATCCTGCCCTGTATCAGGACAGTGACCAGCAGGGCCGGGGAAGTGACTGTACTGCAGTCACTGCTTGGCACTTGGTCTACTTGGCACTGGTGAGGCTGCACCTTGAGGGTTCAGCCTAAGTATGAAGGTTAGATGACACCAAACAGCTAATGAACTGAGTTTATAATGAAACAGAGTGACGGGAAACGCAGTGGGGAAAAATACATATCAAAGACAAGGGCTGTCACCGTTTCCCTGACTTGAAAATGCTGATATTGTCGCAGGCGCCGTTTCCAAGTTTCTTGGCGGCGGCGGAGCAGCCCGTGCCACTTTCCTTGTCTCCCGGACGGAGGCAAGCGGCGGGGCGGCGGAGCGGGAGCGGGCGAGGCGGCGGGGCAGCGGAGCGGGAGCGGGCGAGGCGGCGGGGCAGCGAGATAGGAGGGAGCCGAGCGGAGCTGCGGAGCAGCAGAGCCATAGCCCATAGCCCCCTGCCGTAGAGCCCTCTAGGCACGCAGGCACTGGCGGGATCGGGGAGCCGTGGGGCCGCGTAAAGTAAGCAGTATGGAGCGGCGGCGCGGGTAGGCCTGAGAGGAGCCGAGCGGCTTCCTCCAGCCCTCAGTTCTCTCCTTTCCTGCAAGCTCCCCTGTTTGACCCTCACCCCTTGTGCAGCAGCCCCATGCTCAGGGCACCAGCCCCGGGCCATGCGCACCCTAGCCACTCAGTGGCATTTTCTTGACCCAACAAAACTCTTGGGGGGGTCTCACAGAGGCTATGGGGGGACCTCATTGCTCTCTAGAACTACCTGAACGTGGGTTGTATCGAGATGATAGTCTTTTCTTCCAGGTAACAATCGGTAGGACAAAAGGATGTGGGTCCTGAGATATGCCCGAGGAGGTTTAGATTGGATATTAGGAAAGATTTTGTCACAGGTTCAATTGGTGGCTGCTTGAACTTCCTCTACAGGACTCGTTTCTCCTCTGCTGCTGCCTGTTCTTTATTGTATAATTAGTTCTCTCTCAATCTGAAATGTGAGAATGATTTGCATGAGATCAGATCACATCTCTATTCTTATTTTTTTTCCCTTTATTTTTTTCTTTCCTTACAACATATTGCATCCTATCTCCCAGTTCATAGCGTTTGTATTCACACAAACTACAGTTTTAATAAGCATAAGTTGATCATCTAGGTGTAGGGAGTAATAGCATGTCAGGTCGATGGCTACTGCACTCAAAATACCCTTCTGATAGTTCCCCATTGACGACTATTCTCAGTATTGTTTTGTGAACCATTTTATTTTAAAAAAATTTATCTTGACCATCTTCTAGATCATTTTATGGTGATGCGAGACGGTAAAGGAATCATTTTGATTCTGTTCAGATAATGCAGGGGCCCCTTTCATTGGAGTTTCAACCATGTTGATATTTAATGGGAAGGTCAAAAATCTTTGGGTTGCAATATTTTCCCTGCTCCAGAATATTGCCACTTGAGGTCTGTAGCTTATTTAATCAGGCCAAAATACATGGTTTTGTCTCTAAACCTGTCCTTCAGAAGTGCACTGCAGATTTTTCAGAAAAAATATACATTCATATGAAAATTACTTTCAGGCACACTGTCTTACCAAGTAAAAGACATACTGTTGGGTTTAGGTGTTTGGGGTTGTGTCGTTGTTGTTTGTGGGGATTTTTTTTGTTTGGTTTTTGGTTTTTTGTTTAATGCAATGGTATCAGAAGTACATTTATTGCTTGCCTCGTATGTGGACTTTATCGTAACTGAAGTCATATTTATGTTAAATGACAAATATCCTAACTTTCATTATACAGAGAAGCAGTCATTAGGAAAAAAAAAAAAACCAAAACAATTTCTCTCAAACTGAATGCAATGTAAGTTTAATTTTCAGAACATTGCCTGGGGTAATAGCTTGACATTTTCTTGAAACTGATCTGATTAGTTCTCAGAATTTTACTGAGAAATGTCACTGTGGAAAATACCTTTTTAAGCATTGAAGCTCAAAAAAGAGTTTTTTGCGTTTGGTTGGGTTTTTTTTTCAGATTGCTTTGTGGCAGTATGGCAAGGACAATAGTTAGCTCTAATTGTGTATTGAACTTGGTTTTATGTGGTTATGGAATCAATTCAGAATCTTAACAGAAAAATGATATAGATTGAACCAAATCCATTGTGCTATTTTTGTGAAGGTGACCTTAAAGAGTAGGTGTAAAGACTTTTAAGTTTAACATTTCATTACTCTTCTGCTGTAATTCTTAGGACATGAAGCTCAGGTTTGCCTCTGCAATGTCTCTATTAAATGAAGTGGGCATTTGTATTATTGGCAAAGATGCATTGTGCACAAGCAGATGTGGGGTTTGAATGAGTGAATAAATATAACAAAGCTTTATAATAAAATTTACAGGGCTTGCTAGCATAAGTTTTTCACCTATACCATCATAAAGTACTATAAATAGTGGACTTAGTGGATCTCATTGAAATGCCATGTTAAAGTATAATACTCAAATTAGTATGATTAAACAGCTGATTAGATTTCCAGAGCTTAAAACCAAACTTTGGTGGTCAGATTTCATATAGTGCAAAGCTTGAGTTTCTGCCAAAAGCACCATTTTCACATCTGAATCAAGATTTGTGATTATGGTGTTCAGCATTGACAGCAGAAAGCATTGTCTATTGGGTGATAATTTTCTGCACTATGGTGATATCTTACCTACCTCATCAAGCACACATAGTTAGATATAGCATCAGAGAATCATAGAATTATTTATTTGGAAAAGACCTCTAAAATCATCAAGTCCAACACTCAACCTTAATACTGACATGGTCATTTAACCATACCTGGAAGGGTTGGGCCCGCATGTGACTCAACCACCAACCTGGGTAACCTATTCCACTGCCTGACCACTCTTCCTAATAGTTTCTAATATTCAAGGTATACCCTCCCTGCACAATTTCAGGCCACTTCCTCTTGTGCTACCACGTGATACTGGAGAGATGACACTGACCCCTACTTCACTACAGCCACCTTTCAGGCAGTTGTAGAGAACAGTGAGGTCTCCACTTGGCCTCCTCCAGACTAAGCAATCCCCATTCCCTCAGCTACTCCTTGTAAGACATATTTGCTAGACCTTTCACCAGCTTTGTTGCTCTTATCCAGATCATTGATAAACAATGCATACATCTAAAAAATTAAGATTATTTATTATACCTGTTATTTAAATGTTGCCCTGTATCTTCCTCTCCTGTGAGGACAGGCTGCAAGAGTTGGGGCTCTTCAGACTGGAGAAGAGAAGGCTTTAAGGAGACCTTGTAGTGGCCTTCCAATATCTGAAGGGGGCCTACAGGAAGGCTGGGGAGGGGCTATTGACAAGGTCTTGTAATGACAGACAAGGGGCAATGGGTTTGAACTGGCAGAGGGGAGGTTTAGACTGGATGTTAGGAGGAAGTTCTTTCCAGTGAAGGTGGTGAGACGCTGGCACAGGTTGCCGAGGGAGGTTGTGGCTGCTCCCTGTCTGGAGGTGTTCAAGGTCAGGTTGGATGAGGCCTTGAGTGAGCTGTACTAGTGGGAGGTGTCCCTGCCTATGGCAGCGGGTTGGAACTGGATGATCTTTGAGATCCCTTCCAACCTTACCATTCTATGATTTTTTTTTTTTTTTTAAATTAGAGGTGATGGGATTTTTACCTCCTTGCTAGATGGCTTTAGTAGAAGAATTTACTGTCTGTTTTGGCTCTAATTTTAGGTAAGCAGGTAAGGTTAAGCTTTAGCTGTAGCCGACGTGGTGGCCCGAGGAGAGACAGGAAAGGGGGCAGGGTCTGCTGCTGTCCCGAGGTCCTCACTGGAGTGACAGAGCTGGGGGCGTTGCCAGGATCCCGCCGGACTTTGAGGAGCGGTAAGGCGCTGCCCGCGGCTGCACCGGCAGCCTGCTCTAGGGAGCGCACCTGCGCAGTACAAAAAAACAGCTCGGGGAATGTCTAGGCGTAATGGTCTCCACACGGCAGAAGAAACCTGTGCTCCTCATCCCAGCCACTGTGGAGGAGGGAATCCAGACACAGCCTCCACAAACCGAAGCGACGATGCAGGTTCCAGACTGTAGGGACCCAGCTGTCCAGACCACTGACTGCGGGGTATGTCTCAGCTTACTGGTAGTACCAGAGGATAGTGCAAAAAACACCTGTGTGCACTGTGAACATGTGAATGACCTGCTCTGTGTAGTGGCAGAGCTTAAGGAACACGTAGGAAAAATAAGGAACATCTGGGAGAGTGAAAGAGAAATAGATTGGTGGAGTTACACACTTCAATCTCTGAGAGATACCAGGAATCAGAGGGGCCTGATGCTACCTATCACCAGACAGAAGGAAGTGACCTTAATAAAGGAGGGGAATGGATACAGATCCCTGCACAGGAAAGTAGATGAACCCCTCCCTGGCCTCCCTCACCTCCCCAGTTACGCCTCCACGGGAGATATGAAGCTCTGGATATTGAGAGGCAGGATAGTGAAGCTCCTGCATCCTGCACCTGTCAGGTGGAAGAGAGAAGCTTAAATCGAGTGATTGGCTTTTATAGGACACCAGGACCGATGGTAGTATGTGACAAAGGCTTATCTGGCAGGGGAAAATGATTCTAGGAGAAGAACTAGCAGAGCTCATTCATAGAGCTTTCAAGTAGAGCTGAGGGGGGATGGGGTTGTTGCTGGGCTTGCACCAGTGAGCCATTACTGAAACCCAGAAGGCCTCCCACCCCACCAGGGCAGAGTGGGTGCTCAGCTCGCTCCCTGCAGTGCCTGTACACCAACACATGCAGCAGGGGGAATAGAGAGCAGTTAGAAATCCATGTGTGGTCAAGGGGTTATGGCCTGGTGGCAGTTACAAAGCAGTGGTGGGACAGCTCACATGGCTGGAACGTGGTCATGGATGTCTGTGTCCTTCTTAGGAGAGACAGGCCCACAAAGTGAGGTGGTGGAGTTGGTCTTTATGTGAGGGAGCAACTTGAATGTCTTGAGTTCTGTCCAGGGGCAAAGGAAGAGCAAGTCAAGAGTTTGTGGGTACAAATTAAGGGACAGTCTAGCATGGGTGATAGAGTTGTGGCTGTCCATTACAGACTACTTGATCAGGACGAGGACGTTGGTGAGGCCTTCTACAGGCAGCTGACAGCAGCCTCACAGTCACGGGCCCTAGTTCTCATGGGGGATTTTAATTACCCAGGTATTTGCTGGAAGGGTTACTCAGCCATCCACCCAGGGTCCAGGAGCTTCCTCCAGTGCACTGAGGATAATTTGATGCAAATGGTGGAGGAGTCAACTAGGAGAGGAGCACTGCTGGACTTGACACTCACTAACAAGGAGGGTCTGGTTGAAACAGTGAAGGCTGAGAGCAGCCTTGAGTACAGTGACTGTGAGATGGTGGAGTTGAGGATCTTGTGTGGTAGGGACAGGACTTCAATCAGGATCATAACCTTGGACTTCAGCAGGGCCAACTTTGGCCTTTTCAAGCAATCGCTGAGGGAAATCTCATGGGACAGGGTACTAGAAGGCAAAGGGGCCAGTGATGGTTGGTTAACATTTAAGGACCTCTTTTTCCAAGCACAAGATCAGAGCATTCCAGCAAGCAGGAAACTGAGAAAGGGAGCCAGGAGATCTGCATGTTTAAGTAAGGAACTGCAGATCAAACTTAAGGAGAGACTGTCCACTTGGGAGGAATATAAAAATGTTGTCAGAAGATGTAGGGAGGCAACTGGTAAATCTAAGGCCTTGTGTGAACTGAACTTGTAAGGGAGGTCAAGGATAACAGAAAGGTCTTCAAATACATTGCAGGAAAAGCTAACATTAGAGGCAAGGTAGGCCCTCTGCTGAGTGAGGTGGGTGCCCTGGTGACAGAGGACATAAAGAAGGTGCAGTTACTAAATGTGTTCTTCATCTCCATCTATACTACTGACACCTGAGGTACCAGAGGAAACCGTGACAAAGGAGGAGTCTTTCCTGGTTGATGAGGACTGGGTTAAGGAATAGTTGAGTAGCGTGGACATCTGTAAGTCCACGTTGTCCTGAAGGCGTGCACCCGTGGGTGCTGAGGGAGCTGATGCTGAGGGAGCTGGCACAGCTCATTGCTAGACCACTCTCCATCATCTTCAGTAAGTCATGGCAGACAGGAGAGGTGCCTGGGGACTGGAGGAGGGCAAACATCACTCCAATCCTCGAAAAAGGAAGAAGAAGGAACCAGGCAGCTATAGACTGGTCAACCTCAACTCCATCCCCTAAAAGGTAATGGAAAAACTTATCCTCAGTGCTATCCTTAGGTGTATCAAGGACAAGGGAGTCATTAGGAGCAGTCAGCATGGTCTTACAAGGGGAAGTCATGTTTGATCAACCTAATAGCCTTTTATGAGGACATGACCAGGTGGATAGATGATGGTAGAGCAGTGGATGTCGTTTATCTTGATTTCAGTAGAGCATTTGACACTATTTCCCACAGTATCCTTGTAGATAAACTGGAGCAGTGTGGTCTGGATGATCAGGTAAGTGAGGTGGAACTGCTTGAAGGGAAGAAGTCAGAGAGTAGTAGTCAATGGGACTAAGTCTAGTTGGAGATCTGTAACTAATTGAGTCCCACAGGTGTCAGTACTGGGACCAGTTCTGTTCAATGTATTAATCAGTGATCTGGATGAGGGAATGGAGTGCACTGTCGGCAAGCTTGCTGATGACACAACTGGGTGGAGTGGCTGAAACACCCCAGGGTTGTGCTGCCACTGAGAGAGACTTGGACAGGCTGGAGGGTTGGGCAGGAAGAAATTGAATGAAATTCAATGCAAGTGTAGGGTCTTGCAGTGGGGAATGAACAACCTCAGGTATCAGTATAGGTTGGGGACTGATCTGTTGAAAGGCAGTGAAGGGGAAAAGGATGTGGGGGTCCTAGTTGATGGGAGGTTGAACATGAGCCAGCAGTGTGCTCTTGTGGCCAGGAGGGCCAATGCCATTCTCGGGTGTATTAGAAGGACTGTGGCTAGTAGGTCGAGAAAGGTTCTTCTGCCTCTGTACTCTGCCCTGGTGAGGCCACATCTGGAGTACTGTGTCCAGTTCTGGGCTCCTGAATTCAAGAAGAACATAGAACTACTTGAGAGAGTCCAGTGCAGAGCCACAAGGATGATGAAGGGAATGGAACATCTCTGTTATGAGGAGAGCCTGAGGGAGCTGAGGCTGTGCTGCTTGGAGAAGAGGAGACTGAGAGGTGACCTCATCAGTGTTCATGAATGTCAGGGTGAGTGCCAGGAGGCTGGAGCCAGGCTTTGCTTGATGATGCCCAATACCAGGACAAGGGGCAACGGGTGGAAGTTGAGGCATAGGAAGTTTCATGTAAGCATGAGGAGAATTTATTTCACTGTGAGGGGTGACAGAATGCTGGAACAGGCTGCCCAGTGGTGTTGTGGAGTCTTCCTTTCTGGAAATATTCAAGACTTGTGTGATGTGATATAGGTGATCCTGTCCTGGCAGAGAGGTTGAACTGGATGATCTTTTGAGGTCCCTTCCAGCCCCTGACATTTGGTAATTATGTGTGATTCTGTGATTTTAATGCATCATACTTTCCAACTGGAGGATGCTTTATGCTGAAACACTGAAGTAATAGATTTGACTTTATGTAATTGGATGCTTTAGTTTGGGCTCTTTTTTTCATTTGTTTTTCATTTAAACATAATGAAGTTTATAATTTCTGTCTTTTCATCCAAAAGCAGAGGTGTAAAGACAGTTCAGAAAAATTTATGGCTTTGGGGTGGGGGGGTGGGGGATTGTCTTTTAAATTAAGAAGAAGGGAAAAATGCAATTTTTAGAGGCTGTTCAAAACCAAGTGGTTAAAACTGTTGACATTTTCTGGGGAGTGAATCTGCAGCACCATATGTGAGCATTTTAAAATAGTGTTTTTAATTACACAGTGTTTTAAAATTTACAGCATATGCTTGTTTGTTGAGATGACTAATTGATATCCACTAGATTCTCACAGCACTCGCAGAAGTAGGAGCTGTGCTCCAACATTATGGCTTTTTTTCCTTGAAGGGATGGTAGTTGAAAACTACAAGCACTAAGAGGTAGTGGCATGATGGGGTCTAAGGAGGCATTTTGTCCTAAAGTTCATGTATTTCAGGTTGCCTGCAGTCCCTGAGGAATCTAAAGTTAAAGCAGTCTCCTTAATTTGTTTTGAAACTACTTTGCCAGACAGCTTTAATCATTTCAGAGTTAGGGGACAGAGGATGTGTCCTGGAAGTGCATTGGTATGGTTGGTTGGTTTCTTTTTTTCTGTAGACAGAGCATAGCCACTGTTACCTTCATTAGGCACTCACCAATATGCCTTATTCCTGGCCAGTTCCTTCACTGTTCCTAGAGGGGATAAAACAGCTTTGATCTGCTTCTGCTTACCACTTGCACTATCCGCAGAGCTCTTCTGAGGCATTTCTTTCATGTCTTTGGTAATCTGGGTTCTAAGCAATTGGCTTTGTTTTCAATCCCACTTAACTGAGGCAGGGACTAAGGAAGGGCTAGCAGTTCAAGTCCAGGCATGGCTCTGATAAACCATACATTATTTTAAAAAGAAGGAAAAAAACAACCAGCAACCAAAACTTCCCTCAGCACTGTGCTTTAGGAATACGCTTATTGAAGAATTGCATCTTCTTCTCTTTCCCTTCACTTTTCTTTGTCATCTTGACATTGTCTCTCTCTGCTTTCTGAATTTCCAAATTGACTGCATTTAAGCAGGGTGTTGCCCCTCTGTGTAATTTACTATAAAGATAGGATATGCATTTGTTACACTGAATGCGAACATTTAACCCTTCCCAACAACGACACTTGCACGAAAAATGTGCTTCTGCCTTGAAAACATCAGCCATGTTTTCAGTAGACTTCATCTGTGTTTAAAATACAAGTTGCAGTGTGGTTCCTGAATGTAGCCACAGGGCTTTCTTGTTCCAGTCAGAAAATGTGCAAAATTTAGAAATCTCTGTAAGTTTAAAAGGTACAAAAATTTGGGACTCGCTCTGTGTTTTTCAGAATGTTTGCTCATTTGGATTCAGTGTTCTGCGTGACAGATTCACACAGACTGACTCTAGGGAGCTATAAATGCAGGTGAAGGGTGAGCTGTTACTTAGACTTGCATTTAGTTTCACTTGAGCTGATACCTTTAGGAACAGATTTCATTAGCCTTGCTGCTCTCTAGGAAGATAACATGAAGTCCTATTTGTAGGCTGTAAACTAGGCTATGGTATGATGAGGGAACGAGGGGGTAGACTTACAGTTACCCAGTCTACCATAGGGTTTTCATATCAAAGCTTGAGATGCCAGCTCTGTTTTACCTTACAAGTTTCTTCTTAAAGAACATGCACTTTATTCATCCAGATGGGTTTAGCATCTGGAGAAGAGGCAGGCCACAGGAGACTTAACTCTCTAATATACTGATACTGTGCTACAAAAAGTAATTTATTTCCCATTGCTGTGTTGAGAAAAGCACACTGGCTGTGTTTTCCCTGTCTTTTTGGTTCTGGCAGAGGACCTGTGCCTCAATGCCTTTTGAAAAATCTGCACAATTAAGACCAGTATCTCTAAGGTTTTCATAGAGTTTTGATCCTGAAAGCAAATGCAAGAGGGAAGTAAACCTGAGCGGTGGTTTAAAGAGAAACGTAGCCTCCAATAACCATTATTTCCTAGTGGGGGATCTGCCTTTCTTGCTGAGGAATTGAAGTGTGGTCCTTTAGCTTCTCAAGATCAGACTGGTGCCTGTCAAAGCACCTGTGAGATCTGGAGTGCCAGTACTGCTCTTTCCCAAACAACTATCTGCCTAACTTGCAATTACTCAGATGAGATGGCTCACTGAGGTGTAAGTGAGGAAGACTCCTTGTAATCCTTTCTTGCAGCCTCCTTGCTGTGGAACAGTGAAATTCAGAGATCTTTACACTTATTAATATCTATTTGGATTTATCCAAACCCGTCTGCAACAAAGAACTCCCATGAGTGTGTCATTGTAAGGGTCACAAATTTAGATTACTATGTAATGTGTGTTTTCAACTAAATATACATACATGAATTCATGTGCATGTAAACATGTATGTAATATGTAAGAGGTGTTTACATATGTATGTGCAGTTAAAACTCTCTTGTGTGGTGAATACATATGCTTCTCCCCTTCTGTAGTCATCAATTTTCCATCTAGTGATCACATTTTTTACACATGGTAGTATTTCTAGGAACAAGCTTGTATATTCAAACTACAGAACTGAATCGATGAAGAAGAGGGAAGATATTCAAACTACAAAACTGAATCAATGAAGAAGAGGGAATATTTCTTATAATGTTCCATATTGTAACAGATGAAAGTAACATTTCCATTCCTTCCTTCCTACACATTTGTTCCCTTAGGATTTTCTGCCATGGGAAATTCAATGGTAAAGCAACCACCTGCAGATATGTGGAATCTTAGTGTTCAGTTGTTTAATTTCCCATTCATTTCCCCTGTAGTTATTTTAACTCTCTTAATAAAGGCTAGAAGAAGTAATATTGGATTCATAAGTATATGTAACAGTTACAGAAATTTATTTTAAATCTCTGGGTGAGCTGCTGCTTGGAAAATGATTTAAAATCTCTGGCTAAGCTGCTGCTCTTTGTCTTGAAATGGGAAATTTTGTAAAAAGAAGCAACTTAGGAGAAGTGTAGGATGTCTTAATGCTTTAACAGTGAACAATGGTTGTTATCAACTGTCTTCCACTGATACAGTAGCTTTGAAAATTAATTTAGTATTTAATGTCAATAGTTCTTCAAGTAGTAAATATTCTGAGTTAGTATTTGGCCTGATGCAAAAACATAAAAATTATAATAAATTACATACTTTAGCTTGCTACTTATATTGCCTTCATTCATGCATGCAGTTGGTGCTTCTTACCTAAGTTCTCTGCAATTTTAGCTAACACTACCAAACTGATACTATTTCAGATTTCTTGCCTACATGTATTAAGTAAATTAAGAGACCAAACTTCACTTTTTTTCCCCCTTTACTTAAAATTTGTGTGTTTTCACTGAAGTTAGCACAGTCCTTTATTCTGAGAAGCACAAACAGCTAAAGGAACTAATATAGAAGTGTTTCAGGATGGTGTTAGCTGTTCAAGCTGCATTTGAAGCTGCTCTCTTGGGATCTATGCTAGAAATAACTGTCATGTTATGTACACTTTATTACATATTTCCTTATAATTAAATATAAAAGGGGATGTTGATTTTGTTCTAGGTCTACTATTATGTAATAAATTGAGCAAACTAATTGGCTAGTGAATGGAAGTATCCCATCATATTTAATCATCTAAATGGGTGTATTTTATTGTAGTTGAAGTACAGTTACTGTAATTCTTTATATGCATGTACTTAAAATGCCATGCATTATAATTTGCTGGTGGTATGAACTGGAAAAAAATGATGCCTTAAGGTTTCCAAAGCCTCAATTATGAGTGTAACGATCATTTCAAGAAGTTCTATAAAAATTTCTTGGTCTACTTGTCATGCAGTTTCCATTTAAGTCAGTAGAAGTTGTATAGCTAAAAATCACACTGAATTCATTGCAAATCTAGGGCATGCTTAAGGGGCACTTCAACTGAGCAAAGAAATCATTGCTTTGACTGTGGCTGTATTAAATGAGAGATGGAAGTGAATAGCTTTTAGTTTATTGCTCATTTGAAAGCTGGAGAGAAAAATGGCCTTGCTACCTGCCAAGCTCTTCCTCTCTGCTCAGACTTCTTAAAAAATGCTCATTTGAAATCTGGCAGCAGTTACCNCTCTTTTATTTTTTTTTTTTCCCCTCCAATACATTTGATCTGTATAAAAATTGGAATGAGTATGAACTAATATGGTTTGAAACAAGCCCCACAGAAAAAGTCAAGTCATGGTAATTTGGTACTTTAGTCAAAGTCTGATCACTAAAATGTACTCTGGAGTTGCTGAATCTTTCTCTGTTTCTCGATATATGAACCTGTTAGGTTTCTTCAGGCAAATTTTTTAAGTTGTATCTTTTTATATGTGCTACAGAAACATATAACTGCAGACATTTGTGTGTGTCACAGTATTGAAAAACAGTGATTTCAGCTTTTTAGCAAATTTGTGATTGGTAAATTTCCAGATATGTCACCTTAAATTTCCAGATATGTCACCTTATTGTTGTGTAATTAAATGAGGAAAAGGAAATGTTGAATTCTGTTGTTGTCTTCCACAGTAGTGTGTTTAATACATTAGCTGCCTTTGCTCTGAATCTAGCAAAAAGAGTAGGAAAATGTTTGTTGTTTTCATAGTAGAGCTTTTCTTTACAGAAGTAATGATGGGTTTATTGTGATTTTTGCTTTCATTCTTTTTATCCTCTTACTGAGCACTTTTTGAGCTTCTGACACTACCATGCATGTCAAGTAGGCAATACTTCAAGGTTTTCATGAGAGATTTGTTTTTATGGAAGACAGGAAAAAAAAAATCAGTTGTTGTTTTTTTCAAAGCTGTGTTATGAGAAAGCACTTTCCATACTCAGGAGTTCCAGTTAAGTGTATAGCTAACTAAATTTAAAATCTCATGGAGTCCTGCAACTTGTTACAAGGACGAATGAAAACGTTTTCTGAACAGCGTGTCATGCTAGATGATGTGTGTGATGGTTTGGGAGTTACCTGCCCCATCCCCCCACTTTGTAAAACCACCCAGACTAGACTCAGATGGCTGGAAGTTAAGGACTGAAGCTCTATTTACAGCTCAGCACAATGTACAAGCAGAGATAGACACAATAGACAGGAATAGTTACAGAAATAGACAAGTTAAAGGTAATACAGAAACACAATACCCCTCCTAGAAATCAGAGTCCCTAGGAGGGGCTCTCAAACACCCTTCCACCCCCTCTCTACCCCTCTGCCTTACCCTGGAGTTTGGCTTATGCACATGATGAGTTTGGAGGATCGGACAGGGGGATTAGAAGGAAAGTGGTTAGTTGAGTTAGCAGAGAGGTCCAAACCAAAACAGCTAGAAAGCCTGAGACTGTCCGCCAAAGTGCCTTATCTGTGTTTTGTATTCTTGTCTTATACATCTCAGCAAGCCTACAAGTGAAACATATTCCAGTTGGCCTCAAACCAGCACAGTGTGGTAAACATAGTAGCCTTCCAGTATCTGAAGGGGGCCTACAGGAAGGCTGGGGAGGGACTGTTGACAAGGTCTTGCAACGACAGGACGAAGGGCAATGGGTTTGAACTGGCAGAGGGGCAATTTAGACTGGATGTTAGGAGGAAGTTCTTTACAGTGAGGGTGGTGAGGCACTGGAACAGGTTGCCCTTACCATTCTATGATTCTATGATTTATACTTTGGCCAGGTAAGATGTTGCTTCCATAGAGTTTTCAGTAGTGTTATGTTTGAGGTTAAGTCACTAATAATACTAGGAATAGAAGTTCAAAACAGTTTTCCAAGAATAGAAATGCAAGCCAATTCAGATTAATTAAATCACTGTTACTGTTTGTACTAGATTCAGATTTTATTAATGAGTATGAAACTGAGGAGGAGACATTGATAATCATCATCATCATCATCGTCATAGAATCATAGAATGTTAAGGTTGGAAGGGACCTCAAGGATCATCTAGTTCCAACCCCCTGCCATAGGCAGGGACACCTCCCACTAGTACAGCTCACTCAAGGCCTCATCCAACCTGGCCTTGAACACCTCCAGGGAGGGAGCAGCCACAACCTCCCTGGGCAACCTGTTCCAGTGCCTTACCACCCTCACTGCAAAGAACTTCCTCCTGACATCCAGTCTAAATCTTCCCTCTGCCAGTTTAAACCCATTGCCCCTTGTCCTGTCATTGCAAGACCTTGTCAATAGTCCCTCCCCAGCCTTCCTGTAGGCCCCCTTCAGATGCTATCATCATCATGTGTCTAAGGGAAGACCCTGCAAAAGTTAAATTTTGCATTGTGTTTAGTAATAAATTCCCAATCTGTGCTTAATATTTGTTGCACTGGTTCTAATATAGATTTTTAGGAAGTTAGATAAAACATTCGTGACACTTAAAGTCCTTTGGTAAATTAAAGATATTCTGATTACTGGAGTGTTTAGCTGCTTTAAGGTGGTTATCTTGAAGCACTGTACTTAAATTTGTTTTCTACAAAGCATGAAGCAGACCATTATTGGCAGCTTATGGATATGTTCTTGTCCTTTTCCTGTTTCCTTCCATTAGAAGTAGTGAAGAAATGCACGTTTGGGTATTGCGAAGTAGAAATGGTGTAATCCATGTGATACTCAGTGGTTAAAAATAAACAAATTATACCAATTTGGGCTAACATTTTTTATGGGTTCTACCTTTTTGTCTTTGAACAGAATCCTCCTTGTAATGACATTGCATAGTCTTGTAAACCAGAGTCCTGTACAACCAGAAAAACCTGATTTTAGCTCATCTTCCCCCTTATTTTTCCTTTGAGGGTCTACTCAGCTAAGTCTTGATGTTGTTTAAGCTATTTTAGCCTTGGGTCTATCTAAATGAAAACATCTCCTTAATAAACACTTTAATTCCAGGGATATAAAACGAGTAAGATGTAATCTTTGCGATTGCTTTCTTTCATTAAAATGCTGAGCAGTGAAATAAGTCCTAGCAACCTAACAATTTCTGCTTGCTAAAGATGCTGTTATAGACAACGATGCTGCCAGATAAATGTAATTAGAGTATGAGGTAGTTTTCAAAAACAAATGTCAGGCCTCAGCTGATGTGCTGATCCAAGAAATTAGTTCTTTGTGAGTTGGGGAGGTGCTTATTTTTGCAGTAAGTATAAGCATACTCAGGTGATGGTTATTTGAGAAGCTTAATGTCTCTTTTTACCTTCATAATTAAAGATCAAGGGCTAAGGTTGTCTGGTTGCCACACCTAGGAGTCCCCATGTATCTCTGTATAGTACAACCTTGTGTTGCTTATATATACGTGGTATGAGAGTTTAGATGTGGATGGAGGGTCAGAGTCATTCTCAGAGTGCAAGTAAATGTAGTGAAAGGCCTACCTGTGGTATAGGTATGTGTCTTCCAGAAGAAATTACATCCTCTGCTGGTAGCCAAGTGGGGAGAAAACCAGAATGGCAGTACAGGATTGGCAGTTTCTGGGATGGCCAGAAGTCTGATTAAAAGCTGATAGCTTGGGGTTTATATAGCTCTATGGTAGTATTTCCTAATTAATATCCATGACAATGTACTCTTCGAAATAACAGTGGTAGAAATCTGACAGTCTTGGTTTGAAAAAAATTTTTTTTTTGATTAATTATGGTAGTTTCATTATCTGATAAATCTGAATTAAGGGGGGGGAAATGCTTTCTTTATAATTGTGGCAGTACACCTCAAACTCCTCCACACCCTACAAAGGTCAAATGGAGTGAAACAGAGAAGATGGGATGGAGGGAGCCAGGGGAGGTACTTCTAGAGAGGGAGACTCTACAATTCCTCTGGGCAGCCTGTTCCAGTGTTCTGTCACCCCTGTTCTATCTTCCCCCAAGCCATGTGTCCTGACAGGCACAGACTCTGTGCTGGGTCAAGTCTGGGCACATTTGAGCATGTTTAGGAAGAAAGCTGATGGTTATTGGTTTCTGGCCTTTTGTTCAGCTTTTGGACATGCTCTCTGGTGACAATCTGACGAAAATTATCTAGCTGGATAAAACAGGTGAGGTGCAGAGAGCACGAGGTGGTTCTCTCTTGGGTCTTTCCCCCTCCTGGATTATAAGCAGCAGCAGTTCAGGTGGATTTTCCAATAAAAAGACAAGAAAGAGGAATTCCCACAACCAGTGAGTAACTGATATATTCACAAAGTCTCTGGGAAATTCCTTCATTTTATTAGTGAGGATTATTTACTGCTTTTGGATTTACCTTTTTTTTTTTTTTTTTTTTTTCCAAATACTGTTCTCAAACTATGTGTAACCATTCCTGTTGTGAAGGTAATTTCTCAACTGAATACCAAACCTTTGTAACCTTTATAACTTTTGTATATAGTTACATGGGTGGCAGGGCCAAAATAATTAATAACTTAAATTTGTATTAGTTTCTGGCTTTATTTGTTACAATAATAAGACTTTCAAAGCTTTAAAGCCCTGTCTGTGTTAATAGATAAAATGTTTTTATGTAAAGATTGTCTTCCTAGCTAAACAGCTTTATTTCCTTTTAGTTCATCACAGAAATACATTCATGCAGTTTTGTCTGCCACTGTGTGAGAATGATGTATGCACAAAGTCTTTTACAAAACTCTAGTTACCAGTGGTAGTGGCATTGATCTGCTTCAAAGCAATTATGATTGATAAGGTACAGTAGCTGTTTGATTTCCATGAGGCTTTGCTGGATGAAGCTGCTGTTATAAAATTAAGTTGTAAAAGATACCCTCAGCTAATTTTTAGGATCTCTTTGTCTCCTTTTTAAACAAAATTCAGAAATAGCTGCTTTAATCATCTTGCCTTACTTGGAGTGAGAAAAATATAGGAGTAGTTTAGTATCCGCTTTAGCTATTTTTCATAGAATGGTAAGGTTGGAAGGGACCTCAAGGATCATCTAGTTCCAACCGCCTGCCATAGGCAGGGACACCTCCCACTAGTACAGCTCACTCAAGGCCTCATCCAATCTGGCCTTGAACACCTCCAGGGAGGGAGCAGCCACAACCTCCGTGGGCAACCTGTGCCAGTGTCTCACCACCCTCACTGGAAAAAACTTCCTCCTCACATCCAGTCTAAATCTCCCCTCTGCCAGTTCAAACCCATTGCCCCTTGTCCTGTCATTGCAAGACCTTGTCAATAGTCCCTCCCCAGCCTTNAAAGGGGCAGAATCCCCTCCCTTGCCCTGCTGGCCATGCTGCTCTTGATGCAGCCCAGAACTGGGTTGCTGTCTGGGCTGCATATGCACTCATGTGCAGGCTCATGTTGAGCTTTTCATCACCCCAGACTCCAAGGTCCTTTTCCTCAGGGCTGCTCTCCAGCCATTCACCACCCAGCCTGTATTTGTGCTTGGGATTGTGCCTGCCCAGGTGCAGGACCTTACACTTGGCCTTACTGAATTTCATGAGGTTGGCCTGGGCACACCTCTGCAGCCTGTCCAGGTCCCTCTGGATGGATCCCTGCCCTCTAGCAAGTCGACTGTGCCACACATCTTGGTGTCATCTGCAAACTTGCTGAGGGTGCACTCCATTCCTCTGTCCATGTCACTGACAAAAATGTTAAACAGCTCTGATCCCAGTACTGACCCCTGAGGGACACCACTTGACACTGTTTTCCAGGTGGACATTGTGCCATTGATCACTACTCTCTGTGTGCCACCATCCAGCCAATTCCTTATCCAGCGAGTGGTCCACGCATCAAGTCCATGTTTTTCCAGTTTGGAAAAACAGTTTTTGCCTTGGATGTGGTTATTAGAGGGGATGGAGGAGTGTTCAACAAAGATTTTCTTTGCTTGTGTCTTGGTTTTGGCTAGAACAGAAGTAGCTGTCAAGTGGTTGGCTGAACCTTAACTCTCAGCAGTTTGTTTGCTTTTGTTTGGTGGTTTGCATTGGATATGTTTAGAAAATTGCAGTCACCATACTATTTGTATGTACCTGTCAGTAGTATAAATTTGAGGTGTTAATGCTTCCTGTAAAAAGAGACAATTAGGATGTTGCCTGTGTTACCTACAGCTTGAGAGATCAGGACATCAATTGCTATCTGGCCAGTGAACTTCATTGCAGAACGTCATAGCCTATGCTTGGAAGGAAACCCAATGAATTCGTGCAATTCATTACAATTATAGCTAAGCTTTCTCTGGAATTCATTTCTGCCTGTAGCAGATCCCAGAGATGTGCATCATCTGCCAAGAATTTCCTCCTCCGGGCTGTGAAAAATGCAATGCTTGGAACCTGTTAAATGGTTTGTGTGGCTGGGGTAGAGAAGGATAAGACAGTTGGTCTTCAAAAAGGCATCGCATCCAAGTGATCTGCACTTGTATGGACTGCCCAGCATTGAGTATTTCACATAAAGCACGTATTGCCAGGTGTCACAGAGCAGCAGTACACTATAAAAGCACTTACAGTTTTACCTTCCATGCATACTATGTTTGGATGGCATAATACAGTTTTTACAGCAAAGTCCTAGGCTAGTTACTACTTCAGGAGTAACATTTCAGTGGCTTTTGTGTGTATTTTAAAAAACAACTGTCAACAAATCATAGAACCATAGAATGTTAAGGTTGGAAGGGACCTCAAGGATCATCTAGTTCCAACCCCCTGTCATAGACCGGGACACCTCCCACTAGGACAACTCACTCAAGGCCTCCTCCAACCTGACCTTGAACACCTCCAGGGAGGGAGCAGCCATAACCTCCTTGGGCAACCTGTACCAGTGCCTCACCACCCTCGCTGCAAAGAACTTCCTCCTAACATCCAGTCTAAATCTTCCCTCTACCAGTTTAAACCCATTGCCCCTTGTCCTGTCATTGCAAGACCTTGCAGTCTGAAATGAAAGATAAAAACCCATGCCCAGCTTACAGATACTGTGCATTCTTTCACACTGTCATTTAAAATAACAAACCTGTATAGATCTAGTCTGAACATACTCATTTTTCTCTCCACATTTTATCTCTCCAGAAACACAAACCTCTGTCAAATATTCTTATCAATCATGAATGATGTGAAGTTCAGTGCTATCAAAGAGTACTCCTCAAGGATGCAATGAGGCTTGATTTTTGATCTACTGTCTTCTTTCCCAAAGTAGAGGAGACAGATTTGGCTTTAACAAGCAGAGCAAAAAATGTCAGGTGTAAAAGCAGTACATGGAAGCTTTCAAAAGCCAGAGATCGATCTCTTGATATTTCCTAAGCTTTTCTTATATGTGAGCAGTGCTTTTCATTTTAAATTTGAGTGTATTAATATTCAAAATACTTTATGAAATATTTCTAAATATCAACAGTTAGAAATTAAAATAATATGTGGATATGAGTTTGAACTACTTTTCCTTTAAAAAACCCACTGTAGTAACGAAACTGGTAGTCCATTTGACAATAATAACTGCTTTGCTAAGTTGACTTTAAAAAATATTATTAGTTCTTAATTTCTCCCAGAAATGTCATCTTCCTGAACAGCATCTGAGTTATGTATTCTGGGGCAGATACCATTTATATTAAAAAACAACATATCTGGTGCTCTTGTGGCTGTGAATAGTGCATGATAAACAGAACTCAAATTCCTTGACATTAAGATAACGATCTTCACTTCTTTTTATTTATTTATTTATTTTTAATCAGTGTTATGCTCTTTCAGATACAGTAGACATTTGGATTAGGTATCTGAAGTTTATCTTCTGTTCACCTTAGATTGACTTGTAAATTGGTTTTGGTTGGTATACACTGCCCTAGCCTTTTCTTGGGAGAACTCTGTAACTTCCCTCTGATGATGAGAGATTCTCTGTGGAGCTGGGTCTTATCTAAATAAAAGAGTTACATCTTCAGCAGAAGATAGTAGTGCTGCTGAGAGAAAGAAAGTTTTTCCTTCTACTGAGCCTGCAAGATCTGATTCCACAGAAACTAGGAAGGTACTTTACAACATTTAACCTAGAGGAAGAAATGAAAAATGTGAAGTCATAAAGTTAGCAGGCATAATTTTGAATAAATGAATCTATACCAGATGGGTTGAATAACTGTTGATTTAACATTATGAAGTGGATTTCTTTTATGGTCAAGGTACTTGACTTTATTGATCATTTACTTTTGGGTCAAGGATAGCCACTGAACAAAGAATATGTTTGAACAGTCTTTGGCTTTATGTGTGATGATTGAGTGCTTCGAGTAATTTGCAATGGAGCACTTCATGTGTCTCCATTTCCAGTATTCACTTGGAGCACTGCTAACAAAACTACTTGTGACAACTTTCTTCTTTGGTAAGAGAGTAAAATATTATTGAGCATCATCAACCAGCATTCTGTATTTTAGCCATTCATTTAATGCATGTATAAGGTGCACTTGAAGTTTTGATCTCTGTCATTTAAGGACAACTGCTTGCTTGCAGTTTGGATAAAGACCAATGCTTTTCCTGTGGGGAATTTAAAAAATAATCTTTTTGTTCTTTTAATTGACTTGTCTTGAAAAGGATTGGCAGAATTAATGTTCCTCTGCCTGTGATTCAGCTCTGAATGTCTTCCATTCCAGGTATGCTGAAGAGGTGTACTACAATGTGTTTTCCAAGCATAGCTTTGTTGTGAAGTGGTAGTTGCAGTACTGCTAACACTTCTTCCTGCTTCTCTCTGCATCTTCATTTGCTTCACTCTTACATAAGGAATCTCAGAGGAAAAGCATTCTTGCTGTCTGAAATTTCTTAGGGCTAATATTGGAGACTCTTTTTTCTGTCCTTATTCTCTATAACTTTTCTTACTGTCCAGAGAATTCTTTGAAGCAACTTATGTAATATGTAGCCTGCTCTTATGGAGTGGTTTATTGTTGTTTTAAATTTTTCTTTGCTTACCTTTTCCATCACTGATGTCTCAGAAAATTCTTGTGCTACAGGTGGCAAAATGCAAAGTGTGTGCTGGGCTGATGAAGAATATATTTCTCCAGTCTGTTGTCAACAGTTTTTTTGCTTATCTTTCTGTCTTCAGTAGTTGTCTCATACTTGATAGTTACTTTTGCATTGCTGTTGCATTCCCTGTGGTGACGACAGGAAGTGCTGTTGATATCATCTGTACACGTTTCAAAGGACGTGTGTAGAATCCCATGTCACTAAGCTGACTGCAGTTTAGATTATCCAGCAGAGAAACACTACACCTTATGGAGTCTCTGTTTCCTGGAGGAGCAAATAACTAAAACTTAGAAATCCCATTAGGTTTGGAGATTACAGTTCTTGAACCATTTGCCCTTTCCATTTCCTCTCTTTTATCCTAGAAGGTAAATGGGGAGGAGGGAGTGTCTGTTGTTTGTTTGTCTTTAAAAAAAACCAACACACGAATGCCTGAACATACACAGAGTATTATTCTTCCTTTCTTTTTAACAAAATCTGAAATATCTGAAGCAGGCTCCCCTCACATGACCCTCACTTAGTACCAGAATCATAAGAAACCCTCAGTCCTTAAGTCGTCTCTCTGTCTGGCATTCTTTTGTCTCCTTTGTTTTTAGGAATGCAGTACATTTTTCTTTTTGTGTCCTGTTCTTTTACCACTTTTTTTTTTTTTTTTTTTTTTTTTCTTCTTCCTCTTGGTACTTCCAGGGCTGTAATAGGCATAAAAATAAACCCCAATTGCATTCTTGTGCTGAGGCTTTCTTAGTAGTAGCACTCTGTGACCATACAGCTTTTGTTTTGCATTTTGGTTCAAGATAGTTATAGCTACTCCTAAAAGACTGCATTCCAGATTCAGCTTGTTCAGAATATAAAGCACTTCAATTGGAGTACAGGGAAGGCCAAATAATGGGAGGTGGCAGAGAGACATCACCGGCAATCATTACTTTTGTAAGGTGATGAAAATCTGACTCATTCATTCATGCATACATACATGTATTCATTCATCCTTCATTCGTTCATAGGTATATATGAAATATAAAAGTAGTGAAAATGCTGCCCCATCGTTTGGATATTGTGTGCTGCCAAGCTTACAACTCAGTGAAGGAACAGTGTCATGCTGTCACAGAATCATAGATTTGTTTAGTTTGTTTAAAGATCATCTAGTCCAATGCCCCTACCAAAAACAAGGACACCTTTTACTAGACCAGGTTACTCAAAGCCTTGTGCAACCCCCCTACTTGAATACTTCCAAATAAGGAGCATCTTTGGGCAACATGTTCCACTGTTTTGCTACACTTATGGTAAAGAATCTCTTCCTTCAGTTCAATGTAAAGCTGCCCTCTTTCTCATTAAAACTGTCGCTCCCTGTCCTGTTACTGTAGGATCTGGTAGAAAGTTTTTCTCCTTGTTTCTTTATGAGCCATTTTTATACATTGAAAAGATGCAGCAAGGTTTTCCTGGAGCCTTCACTTACTCTGACTGAACCACAGCAACTCAGCCTTTCTTCATAGGTGAGGTATCACAGTATCACCAAGGTTGGAAGAGACCTCAAAGATCATCAAGTCCAACCTATTACCACAGACCTCAAGACCAGACCATGGCACCAAATGCCACGTCCAAACNCCTCATCACACTTCTCTGGACACGCTCAAGTACCTCAATGTCCTTCTTAAATTGAGGGGCCCAGAACTGGACACAGGACTCAAGGTTTGGCCTAACCAGTGCAGAGTCCAGGGGGAGAATGAGCTCCCTGCTCCTGCTGGCCACACTATTCCTGATGCAGGCCAGGATGCCATTGGCCTTCTTGGCCACCTGGGCACACTGCTGGCTCATGTTTAGGTGGGTGTCAGTCAGCACCCCCAGATCCCTTTCTGTTTGGCTGCTCTCCAGCCACTCTGACCCCAGCCTGTAGCTCTGCATGGGGTTGTTGTGGCCAAAGTGCAGCCATTCCCTTGGACTCTGCCCATCTGTCCAGGCAGTCGAGGTCCTGCTGCAGAGCCCTTCTGCCCTCCAACCAAGGTGTTCATTATAACAATGTTTGACAGATTGGAGAACTTTTTTTTGTTGTTGTTGTTGTTGTTCTGTTTTGTTTCCTCTCAACTAGTGAATTAAACACACTGAACAACTGTATGATTTCCTCTGTAAAATAATTACAGTTACAAAAAGAACAATCACACATAATTTAAGCATGCATTCATTAACTCATTTATATGATTGTAAAAAACAAAACCACATTTGCCTATTGGAATTGGAGTAATACCAGTGGGACATCATTTCTTAAAAAAATAATTATTTGAAGTCAGTATATATTTGCAAAGATCTGCAGAGCTAATTTTTTACATTGTTAAAAACCTAGAAGGGGAAAACAAGTAATAGCGTACTGTAAATTATAAGTCAATGACTTGCCTGTCATTTATTGATGATATTAAGCATAGTAGATATGACCATGATCAGAATTAAATTTGATTATGTGAATTGCTGTTGATAGTAGAAAAGAGAAGAGGTTGAAACATTGCATTCTAAGTCATAATAAAATCTCTTCCTTTTACCAAGCTATCCTAGTGATATTGCGCAGTGTAGCCATGGAGATTGGGATGTTAGCAGACAGAGTAGATATAAGAAAGTGATAGCAAGCCAGGTGAATTCTGAATGTAAAGTGCAGCCTGTTACATATTGTGAATGCTGGCCATGCTGGGTTTTTGTGATGGTTTGGGAGTTCCCTGCCCACCCACACTTTGTAAAATGACCCAGACTAGAACTCAGCCGTCTGGAAGTTAAGGACTGCAGCTCTATTTACAGCTCAGCACAATGTACAAGCAGAGATATACACTATAGACAGGAATAGTTACAGACATAGACAAGTTAAAGGGAATACAGAAACACAACTCCCCTGCCAGAAATCAGAGACCCCTGGAGGGGCTCCCAACCACCCTTCCACCTTCTCCCCACCCCTGTACCTTACCCCAAGGTTTGCCTGACACGCAAGGTAAATCAGGAGGATCGACCAGGGGGGTTAGGAGAAAAAGTGGTTAGTGAAAATTAATTGGCAGAGAAACCAGAGCCAGAAGCTGATAGACTGCCCCAGATGCTGTTCTCCCAGCAAGAGACAGACAGAGAATGCCTTATCTATGTTTATGTTCTTTTCCCGAAACAATTTTCCGCAAGCCTATGAGTGAAATAGACATCACCATGTTTTCTTTTCATAGCCTATAGTGTAATTTTTTCTCTATTAAAATATTCCAATTAACCTCAAGCCAGCACAGTTTTGCACTAGGCTCCTGCTGTACCGGCATTTATGTAGGTGAGAACTCTGCCCTCTGGTCAAAATAGAAGGAAGAAAGGATGCTTGAGACCATATTTTTCTCTCCAAACAGTTTTTAACAGTAGATACCTCAAGTTTCAACACATTTTTTTTTCCCCTTAGTTACTCAGGCTCTGAGGAAGTAATTACAGAGAGGAGAATCTACTTCTTGTCAGACTGACATGGTTGAAATACTGCAGATACACTGTGTAACTGAAGTAGAATTAGTGGGGGGTGGGTGTCACTGTCAAATTCTAACAGACTGGGATCATAAACTACTTGAAAATATTTTTTTTTCTCCTTTTTCTAATTTTTTTTTTCCCAGTGATGTTTTTATGAATTAATGATGCCTGTGTGATTCTTTTGTTAGTACTGCATATGTGAATTGTCAGTGGAAGCTTAGATGGCAAACCCAGGGGAACAGTATGTTTTGTTTCACTGCTTTAGGCAACTGTATGCTGTCTAATGGGAGACAAAAGAAACAGGAGACAAAAGGAACTGCATCTGCCCAGTTTGTTTTTATGTTCTTTAAATATAAGCGAGGTGAAAAGCCCAAATCTCAGTTCTCATTCAAACACATTTTGTTTGAGAGGCAGTTTCCTAAGATGCCTGCATTTATATTGCATTGAAGTACATGGCATGCAGCAGTTACTCTTGTGGAAGCTTGAAAAAGATTCAGTGCCATTTAAACCAGCAGAATATGTGAAATTTAAGAAATGTTACTCTCAGAATCTCTGTTTCTTTCTTTTTTTTTTCCCCTTTCAAACAGACTGAATGTGAATGCGCTCTTCTGTACACATTTCTGGTTTGGGATTGAGCATTTTATATGGTGAGGCACTGGAACAGGTTACCCAGGGAGGTTGTGGATGCTCCCTCCCTGGATGTGTTCAAGGCCAGATTGGATGAGGCCTTGAGTGAGCTGTACTAGTGGGAGGTGTCCCTGCCTATGGCAGGGGGTTGGAACTAGATGATCCTTGAGGTCCCTTCCAACCTTACCATTCTATGATTCTATGGTTCTATGATTTGAATTCAAGATCTGGATTTTAAATTCTGTTCTTCTACCTTTAGTAGTGCTGTGGTAAATTTGGGGCTTCTTCATTAGAACTGACAATTTTAGCTCAACAGCCTCTGTCACAGACTTCTGCTTTTGTTGTGTTTCTAATCAGAAGTACTCATATCAATTAGGGTCCTTACTGAGTCACTTATGTAGAGCTACTTAAAAAAAAAATTGTTGCTATCAATACCTTCCATTTAATCACTTCAATATGCTTTCCCTTCTGGAACTTCTGCAGCACCCTCCCTTTGTCAGTTTCTTCATCTCTGTTAAGTCTATGTACTGAAGGAAGATAGACTGAGCAAAGATAAAACAGAGGTTATTTTTTATGATGTCCACTGACATTTTTATGTTGCTGGAATGTGATAACTCTGTCCATGTAGTCCAGTGTGTAACAGCCAATGAACTGTGTACCTTCTGTGAGCTCTGATGGCAGAGGTTACCAACTGGCACACTGGTGCAGAGCCTAAAAATTGCTTTCATGAGAAAGAAACATGATTGCTGGGAGGAAGAATTCTTTGGTTTGGTTTTAAATGTTATTCTGGTGCTAGAGTTCCCAAGAGAAAATGTGGGTATGTCTTTCATGTTTGTGTAATATCCAAATGACAGCTTAAAGAACTCAGTTTGTCTGTTCTTCTGTTAGGAATAATGTTTGTCCTGCATTTATAACTTCATCTTACCTCACATAAGTGCAGAAATTTATATAAAGCAAATTATTCTTAAGATATACTAAAGTCTGACACCATTTCCTTTTTTGTTTGTTAGTATTCTGTGCAAGACTTTAAGGTATATTTTTGGAGAAAAGAGGAGTTGGGCTAATAATTCCCATGGAAGTTTTGGGTTCATCATTTGCCTTGAACACAATACAGGTGACCAGTTTCCTGCAGTTCCAATGTTATTTTGGCTTTTGTTTTCTTTTTTTTCTGTTCCCTCTTCCCCAGTTTTCACTTGAGATGAAGTCAGAGTTTGGGTACTGGATTCCCAGTGGTTTCTTTTGAAATTAGGACAGAAGTATTGAAGAATATTTTTCTTCATTTGTGCTTCACAGTGTAGATTTTGACATTTCGTTTTTAATGTGATCTTTTTTACAACTCCAGGTCCATCTACCCAGAGCTGTTGCAGAAAAACTGTGATAAAGTTTATTCTGCATGCAAATGGGAAAAAAACCCCAGTGCCTAGTGTAAATGCTGTTCTCACGGTGGCTTAAGAAAATTATTCATTTATATACCTGAAGTGACTGCTTTGAAAAGTTTGGAGGTGATCCTCACCATAGCCTTGTAGACATAAAAGCTTAACCAGTGCTCAAGTAATTTTCTCCATGTCAGTGTACTTCAGCTTGTCAGATACTCTTGACTTAATGGTTATAATGCTTTAAATCAACATTCTAAGCCACCCTTTAAAATGGAGGTTGTTAGGCACCTGCTCTGATGTGGACAAGAATGTGCCTACAGTGCACTGTATCAATTCTGCACCATTAACTGGGGTCATACTCCCACTGATGTGGTGCCTGGCCTGTTGCAACAAGTACAGAGATGGGGGCAGGAGTGGAGTAGAGGAATGAAAAAGGAGGGAAGGAAATATGGTCATCATCTCTTCCTCATGAGCATGGGAAGTAAGCAGAAGTGTAAAGCAAAGGCAGAAGAGAAGGTTCCGTACTGTTCAGCAGAGGTTAGGGATTTATTATTTTAATAGCAGTGTCCCCCAGGGATCAGTACCGGACCCCATCCTCTTTAACATCTTCATTGATGATCTGGATGAGGGCATCGAGTCAGTCACCAGCAAATTTGCAGCTGACACCAAGCTGGGGGCTGATGTTGCTGGGTTGGAGGGCAGAAGGGCTCTGCAGTGGGACCTCGACCGCCTGCACAGATGGGCAGAGTCCAAGGGGATGGAGCTCAACAAATCCAAGTGCCAGGTTCTGCACTTTGGCCACAACAACCCCATGCAGAGCTACAGGCTGGGGTAGGAGTGGCTGGAGAGCAGCCAAACAGAAAGGGATGTGGGGGTGCTGATTGACACCTGCCTGAACATGAGCCAGCAGTGTGCCCAGGTGGCCAAGAAGGCCAATGGCATCCTGGCCTGCATCAGCAAGAGTGTGGCCAGCAGGAGCAGGGAGCTCATTCTCCCCCTGCACTCTGCACTGCTTAGGCCACACCTTGAGT